>VDFB02058242.1:414216731-414272012 GCA_007258455.2 Sequoia sempervirens
TCTTTGATTGTTTGTTTTGTTGTGTTGCAGGTAACAACTTTTACGAATTTTTAAGACATTATATATTTTTTTGTTATGGGTTTGTGTTGTTTTTTGTAGCCAAGATATACATTAACTGCTACTATTTTTTATGGTTTTATTACTTTTTTACAATAGTAATTATTATTCATTATTTGTTACTATTATTTTTAAAAAACTAGATGGTCAAGCCCCCTTTTCATGGGAGGTCATGGCCTCCAAGGAGCTCGCAACCTCCATTGCAAGTTGTGGCTTGCAATGGGGTTGCGACCTCTTGGGCCACACCCACCTAGGCTGCCTGTGTAGGGTCGCGCCTCTACATAGGTCGGCCCCTTAATTAATTAATTAATTTTTACTTTCTTTTATTCAAAAATTCAAAATAAAATTTTAATTTTATAATATTTTAATATTATCATATATAATATTTAAAATAATTTTTAATCTTATAAAATTTAATATTGATATATATATATATATATATTAAAATACACCTTTAGTTTTATAATAATTGAATGGTCATATATATTATTCAAATATTAAATTAATATTAATCTAAAGTTATTAATACTAAACTAGTATTAATATAAATGCATAATGAAAGTTTATTATGTTAGTAATAATATGTGAAATATATCATATTTGCATGTATATGTTTAAATTGTATATACACAAAATACATAATCTACAAGGTGTATATTCATCCCATAAATAAAAGTAATTAATATAGGTATAAGTATATACACCCCATATATAAATATATATTATACATTTAAAAGTAAATTTATGAGCATACGTGAAGGTTCAAATTTACTTTTTAAAACAAGCAAAAATTTTATTCTTTCTTTTTCACTTGTAATATTGCAACCTCTATTTTATATCAGTTTTCATATCTATTTCTTCACTTTTCAAAATAACAAAGAATGATATAAGAAATTTATTAAAACCTCTTCTAAAATAACTTACATCATTCCTTCTTCTTTTAAAAGCAGAAGGGTTTACAATATTTTCTTTTAAATCCTGTTATAAGGATGAACATCAATACTATATATATATATATGTCTTTTCATGAAATAACTCCATTAACCATCTTTAAGAGAAAATCAGAGAAGCACTATGGTAGCATGCCATTGGAAGAGAAGTTCAAGCTCTACACCCATCCAAATATGGCATCATAAATCCATAGCATGGCTCTAGCCATCTCCCGAGCAGGGAGAAACACCAAAACTCCAAAGCTCTCACAACATAAACAACCCACAACCCTCAAGGAAAGTTAAAGACATACCCATATGAGTTTCTCAACAATATTTACAAGTTCAAAATAATAAACAACACATAAGTGACATACTCATATGAGTTTCTTAACTAAGCAACACCATAAATCCATTCACATACAAAACAAAATTTCCACAACCATTAACAATAGAAAGCTTAGGTTAAAAAGACTTATCTCTTCTTCTTGACCTCCTCCATTTCCTTCTTGCTTCAAAACCCTTCCAAACTCTTTCTTCCATAGCTATTTCTTTTTCTCCTTCAAAAATAATGACTGTTTTCTCACTTTCACCGTCTTTTTATTTTCTCCTCTCAATGAAAAATCTAAAAACCTAACCCTAGACTCCAATTTTCGTCACAGTGAAAAAAAGAAGAAAACATAGGGTCAAAACTCATTAATGAAAAGAATTATGGTCTCCAAAGTGTGCCTAACCCTTGGTTATATACTTAAGGTTTTAAAAAACACCAAAAACAACTAAAATTAATATTTTAGAACACTTTTAAACCACATAAAATATACATCCCTTTTTAAACTAAAATTTAATTGAACTCATATGCCTTGAAAAAACTCACATCAAGACACATGAATTTGAACACAAAAATCATTCCACAAGATACAACAAAAGAATAGCATTGACTCAAGTCATAAAAAGAAAACCTAGACATATCAAACAACCATGTTGACTCATTACACAATCATCTGTCATGACTTGATACTTCAATAAATGAAGCATCTCAATGGGGTTTAGATGCTTCTCCCTTCTACCTTCCCATTAGCACTCATTTCCCCGCACATCATCACAACATTTGTATTTTTATATCCAAAATATGTACATGGTTAAGAATTGACTTTAATCATTAAATTTCATAAATCTTATTAAAATCATTTCATGATTTAATAAATGACAATCCATATAGGTTATGTTCTACTTAATATTTGTATCAATTCAAATTTCACCATTGAAGGAAATGAAAATATAAACATGGTATTTACCCTTTAATCTATCTATTTTGTTTTTCAACATTGTTCTTATTATTTAAATGTCTTTAAATATATATAACTACCACTTATACCTTACCTGAATCTTACCTTTAGTTGAATTAAGGTTACCTTCAGTAGCATCAATGTAGGATTGGTTACCAATCTCTTCAAACTTCTTGATAACTTTTGAAGGTCCCTACGCCCTCTCACACGTAGTATCCCTTGTCAGAAGACATAATACACATTAGTATATTCCTTAACTAAGTTATGCATCATGCCATTCCTTATCTCTTACCAAACTAAATCCACTTTATTCATAATATTCCTTGAGAATACATTTCAATAACCAATATTAACTCCTAGTTTTAAACTACATCAAACCATCTCCAATCCAAATTGATAATACTAAATAGTCCATGTAACATAATTATGCTAAATTTAGACAATCCATGGTCTTAGGCTCAGTTATTAGAATATCAACAACATGATCAAATGTAAAACATGTAATAAGGTATAAAATTAATAGCATCCCAACTTGAACATGCATAAGGGAATTATACTAACTCTTTGATAGTAATAGACACATTTCTCTCAAAAGTCTAAACAAGAAAAGGTTAATCTTCCTAAGTTACAACATAATTGATGTTATAACATACTAAATAAAATCACACTGTGCATCAATTGGTTTCATAAATTGAAACATGCAACAAGGGAGGAACAAGTGGTGATAGGCACACAAGGGTTAACCTTACAAGAGGTATTTTGGTGTAGGAGCACCTACACCTCATCCTCCATGCTTAATCATTTGATGATAACTAGGGTGGTCAATAGGTAGGTTTAGATATTTCAAGCATGTTTTGTGGTGAATAAGGTCACTCAAGACCATTGAGTATGTCTTAGCATAAGGTTTTTGTGTTTAGTGATCATGGAGTGGAGAATTCAGTCTTGGACCAATACTTATTTTGTAGCCTTTGAAGGCAAGTTTTTGTGTTGACAAATATTTGTACAAGGTTGGAGTTTTTTAATGTTTTAAGGCTATTTCCAAGCCTTTTGTATGGTTTTAGGGGGGTCATAATGTACAAATACTTCACTAAGTTTGTAAGTGCATTAAATTGTGTAAAAGGTGGAATTATGAATTCCAACGGTCATAAGTAGTTCAAACTTCAGTTAGGGGGTAGTTGGTCAGTGGTTGAGATGGAGATGCCTTTAAAAATGCATGAAGACATCATTTTTAATGTTGGTTCGAGATTCAAGGCTTTGGCAATAAGAAATTCTAAGTTTTTTTCTAAAATTTATGTGTTTTTTCTCTTATTTGTAGGCTTGCACAGGCCGTACAGGCTGATTTATGCTATGTAATCTTGTTTTCCTCTTAGGGGCATGTGTTTACATTGATTACTATCTAGTTTTAGGGCTTAATAAAGACTTTGTAGCTTTCTTTAAGGGTTTCCTTGTGCACAGCTGGTATACCCCTATTTTGAGGGTTTTGTGATCTAAATATGATGTAAAGGGCCCTTACACTTTTTGTGGCCACTGTAACTCGTGTAAGGGGCCCTATGGAGTATTTTTTACATTTAGGATGCATGAATTAAGTGTTAGGAGAGAAATGAGAATTAGAGAAATGTTGTTCCTGAGTGTTTTGTGAAGGGAAATGCATGTAAAAAAGGGGTTTAAGCCTAGAGTTTGATAAAATCTGCATTGGAGGTCATATTTTATGAAATTTTAAGCATGTGAGGGGCTATTAGGTTATGTTCAAGGTGGTTTTAGGGTCTGGGAGGTTGTGGAAGTACCATATTCAATAAACCCTCATGATGTATGCCTAAAATAAGGGTTTTCAAGTTTGGCCTGAGTTTGTCCATACCAAATAAATATGATGGTGGATTTGGAGGTTTTTGAGCATTTTAACTACTTTCCCAAGGTTTCAGAGGGTTTGGAGAAGTTTTAAGGGTACTCTCTTTGAAAAAGAGGCCTATTTCACTAGGTTTTTCCATGGTAGGGGTGTTGGATCTCCATGTTGGTCCAAAGGAGTTGATATTGGGACTCACATACATTTTACAGCCTTGAAATGGGTATCTGAATCCATCTCTTTTTTTCCAAGTGTTTTGGAGGATATTGGAGTTAGAAGTCAAAAACTAGGTTTGCACTACTACAAGGGTTCAAGGGGTGAAATTGAGAAATCTAATTTCTGTTGTTTTCTAGACTTTGAGAGTGATTTAGATTGTTCAGATAGGTCATCTTAACCTTTTTAGATGCCTCTAAGACACAAGTTGTCAGATTGATCGAGTTAAGCCTCCCAGGTCTACATCATATTTGTACGTGTCAAGTTATGATATTGCTATCAAGATTCAATTGTGTAGTTTTTTGATTCAAACTCATTGACCCATGTTTCATGAGTAGTTATTCACAATAACCCATCTCTCATGATAATGAATAGTCCACTTGCAACTTATTGCATACAAAAGACAACAAAAAATTAATTAATTGAAAAGATTTCACCTAACAAAGATAACCTGTTGATACTATGAAACTAGATTGTGTATAATTGTCCATCTAAAAGTGAGGTGCCTAAGGGGTAACACAATCTAATATCAATAAAATATTAAAATTCATTGAGGACCTTCATTTTCTTTTTTCTAGAGCACTTTTGTCTTCAAGTACACCTATTAGATCTTCACATATTCTTCTATAAATTACTTGCAAACAAAAATTTAATGTAGAAACCCATGTAAAACAAAAATAATTAAAGGGGGGTTTACCTCAATTAGTCCCCTTCTAGGTATTCAAATGTGAACCCACATGAAATAATAATGGTAAAATATATCGTAAAATCCAAATCATGGAATCATGCAAATTCAAAGCATAGAAATTGAAAATTGAATGGCTATAGAAACTAATAGGTGGAAAGAGATATGTGGAGAAGGAAAAAGGATACCAAATGACAAAAAAGAAAATTAGGAAGGAATTAAGGATGACAAGGGATAAAGGGAGAAAGATATTGAGAGGAAATATGCAAACAAATAGTGAAATCAAATGGAATTGGGAAGAAAAAATGGCTAAGGTAGGAAAAACTATAGGAAATAAGGACCCAATGAGATAAAATTGCTTGATGTAATGTCCATGAGCCTTAAAAACTATTTTAGAGATTCAAAGTAAAACCACAAAACTACTACAAATATATATAGCTCTAGCAATGCCAATGTAAGAGAAGAATTTTCTCAAAAGCAAAAAATGATAGGGAATTGATAATTTCATGTGTTAAAATGAGGGAGAGGGGGTATTTGAAAGTTTTGGCTAATATTTCAAGAAGGGAACAAGTAGAATCATATTAATCCATAGGGAATTATACATTAAATTTTTGGTGGAAAAATAAGACAAGGACTATGTTGCAACTCAATACACTCATCACTATGGAAATGTCCTTATATTTGAGAAGCCCAATTTTCTAAGCAAGTATAAGGGAAAAGAGGAATTTCAAAGGGTGATGATTTTATGTCAAGATAAGCTACAAAAAGTGGTATTTTAGGAAGGAAAAGAGAAGGGTTCACTACACATGAGGATAGTCATAAATGTTAAATGAGAGGATTGGGAAAGGATAATCATTAGATGGGAATGATAACTAAGGGAAACTTAAGTGATAAGAGACACACGAGAAAGGGAAAACATGTATGGAGAATAGAAAAGGAAAGGGATAAGGTTATACTAAGGTTAGTCAAGAGGCTAAAAGGGGGGAAACACCTAGGCAAGGGATACACTAAATTAATACAAAACGTGATAAGAAAAATTGTGAAATGATATAATTTGTATTATTATAAATGCAATCTCTTGTTATGAATTGGTCCAACTGATGTATAATTGTTATGCCTCTTATACAATTTCCCTCAAAATCTTAAAATATACAAATTTCTATAAAGCTAAGTTTGAATTTTTCATGTTTCGTGGAGATCTTCTATGGATTTTCCAACTCGAAAGCATTCCTTACAAAAAAGAAAGGTAGATAAACCACAACCAATTAATGTCTCTTCCACTTAAACTCATTTAATTTTTTTATCAAAAAATTATAACAATTGAACCACACCAAAATCATGCCCATGTAGAGCCATATAATGTTGTTGCCACTGTTCTACTGTTGGGTCAAATTTCCCACCACTTGAGCCAATTTTATTAGAGTAGGGAAAATAATATGATAGTCCAACCATTAATAAATTACATGTTTTTTGACTTATGGTGAAAAATTATGTATATTAAGTCATCACACCAAATTAGGTGGAGTTTCCACTCAATTAAGTCACCATAAAATTGCACTTAAGTGTTCACTTAAACCTTTAGGCTTTTTTTTTTACTATTTAAGCCATCATGCCAAGATAGAAGATATTTTTAGTGGATCAAACATAAAAAAAGTGTGCTTGACTTATACTTTAACCAATTTTTCATGTTACTAGCAAAAAAAATCTATTTAAGTCAAAGCAAAGCTTTGTCTCACTCATCTTTTCTATTATTCCTTGGGTGGGAATGATCATTTCTCAAACCAATTTCAAGACCCCAGGTGGAGATTAAAAATAGTCAAGCCATTGGAAAAGTGTTCCTTCAATAATTTATCCATATTGATGCATTTCCTTCTTGATTGCAACTATTAACAATGTCAAACCTCAATATTATTCTATTTAAGAGAAACTACAACCTCAATCAACATGTGCAACTTGTTAAGTAAATAATAAGACCATGACACAATAACCTTCTCAAATGACTAGGAATACCAAGCTTAAATTGGATTTACAAATATTGATGATCAATCACGATGATAAATGAGAAAAATTTAAGTGTGAACATTGAGTTTTGTTAGGGTAAAACTTTATTATACCCTATTATGAGTTACACCAAGTTCATATTAACCACCTATATTTTCCCATTTGTTTATGGGTGGAAATTAGTGTGAGCCTAATAATGTTATCAAATCTTGAAGTGGAAATATCAATAAAAACCCAATTCAATAATAAATGACTACATCAATGAAAGTGTATGCACAAAACATAAAAGAAATCAAATTAAATTAGTTTACCTCCACAAATGTTCCTAACCTTACTCCATTGTATGTGATAATAATATTTATATAATGATATGTGGATTGCTCTTAGCTTGGAATAACTTGATAAAAACATTGATGCAAATATGACTTGATTTCTCAAAATTGATGGAGAGATCAAGATTCATGGAGAGATTTCAAAATTCGTGGAGAATTTGAATGGCTAAATGATGAGTGTTTTATATCTTTCACAGATACCTGATCAAAGGTATAAAATGATTGGAGAGATCAATGGATGAGATTGAATGAGAGATCATGATGAGTGTGCAAGTGACATGTGTCAAGATGAAGAGCTAAAATGTTAAGTGTATGTATGGAAGAGATGAGTGAGAGTGAACTAAGGTTGTTTTAATCAACTCACTAAATTAGGAGATAGAAGAATATAAATAGAACTAAATAAATTTATTTAATTCATTCATTTCAAGTGCATGAGATGAAGATATAATTTGGAAATAAATAAAAATATTGATTTTTTTTATTGTTAAAAGAATTTAAAGATAGAAAAGTCACATTAAAAAATAATGTATTTAATTTTAGAGGAAATATTAGCTAAAATTATTTAATTATAGTGGATGAGAAGAATGCATGAATTAATTAAATAATTAAAAAATATTTAATTAATGTGGATAGAAGAAAATTGAGAAATTAATAAAATAATTAAAAATTATTTAATCAAAGTGGTTGGAAGAACATTAGAAATAATTTTAAGAAAATTAACTAAAGTGGATGAAAGAAAATTAGAAATAATTAAATAATTAAAAATTATTTAATTAGTGTGGATAAGAGGAAATGATAAATTAATTAAATATAGTTGATGAAAGAAAATTAGAAATAATTAAATAATTAAAAATTATTTAATTAGTGTGGATAAGAGGAAATGATAATTTTATTTTATTTTTAGGCAAAAGGCAAGAAGCTTGCATATATATTAATATAATATAATAAAATTTACAAAAATGAATAACATTGGCTCTTGCTAGCCAAAATTGAAAACATAAAAGCTTCCACATGAGAATTCATAGGCCCCATTTAAACTAAACCATATTTCCCCTAATCATGACCCTAAACAACCCATATACATATATAATTGCACCACTCTCGATTATACAAAAGATCACATAACTCTAGATACCCAACATCCCCTAACCAAAAACCTTTTATGCCCAAATAGCTTATGTGCAAAACACTGAAAACCCCTTGATAAAAAACTACATACCCCAGACTAACTAAGCTTTGAGTATAACATTGTGAAAATCGTTCTCACCCTGGAACACAACATATGCCTTCTTTGGATGTTCACTGTACTGATCCATGTGGTCCCCACTGCTGAGTCAGCATGGCTTGTATCAATTACTACTTTCCTCCTGACAACTCGAGTCCCACCATAGTCTATTGGTTCGTTGAAGAGAAATAGAGGAGAGTCCCACTGAGGGGAATGTTATCAGTCTATTGAGGAGACATAAGATAGAGTCTCGTTGATGACACCCGGTCACACCGAAACAATCTCATTAGTTCATCGACAAGACAATTTTGCAGGTCCTGTAGAACAACTAGGACAAAAGGTTGTGAGAAGGCCAATTTTCCAGATGAATGTCGCCAACACTTCACCTGTGTCATCACTCGGGTCTCACATTGGAGTATTGAGGGGACCAACTATATTCTCCTACTAATGTCCCTATGTCTCATCGATGCCTTCTAACCTTGATCTTTACCATTGGATCAACTTTAGTGCTTCATCTCGACTGTGCAATGCATATCGCTATGTCAGTGGGATAGGGAATTATTTCTCTCTGATATCCTCAAATTCATTTTGATGAAGCCTTAACACTGTGCATGGGCCCACCATACCAGTCATCACCAACTTGTCACTTCGCAATTCACAACAAGGATGTGAATCACCTTGTCGACCAATCAATGTCCACCACCTATTGACAAACGTCACCTTTCGGGACCCACAACACACATCATGCAGTTCAACTTCCATTGCAGTATCAATGAGACACCAAAACTCTCCCATCAATGTATTGATCTCCCTTCGATGAATAACTTTCATCCTCATCCATTGATCTACATTCATCCCATACTACCGCTGCATCGAGGGGACTTAAATCTCTCCTGTCGATATTCCTTTGTCTCTCCGATGAAAAATAACCTTAGTGGAAACACCTACACCAATCATTTGTAGCCACATGTCCTTACCTTATTTTCCTTCATATGTTAGGTCCCACACACACGCCATCATTCACCTTCACTCCCTTCCAGTCTGGTCCCACCATCAGAGTATTGGAGGGACATGAAATAGCTAACCAAGTCCCATTGATAAGCATACCATCAGTGCATCGGTCAAACACCATTTAGACTCCCATCGAAAGTCTGAAGTCACACCGATATAAAATGTTATTGATCCATCAAAGAGACAAACTTCAAGGTCTTGCCAATATGAACAAGTCACGCTGAAGTAGAATATTATCGATTTGTCAAGAGACGATCACCTGAGTCTCACTGACTGGTGAATTAGGAAAGAGGGGCTGGTCATACATATGAAGACGATGACATAAGTTGTCACTTAGGTAACCAAATACCTACGCTAATTGGTCAACATCAAAATAGAAACCTATTAGCTAAATGAACAAGAATGGATAGGATTTATCTGATAAAACCCTAGTTGACCAAAAGAAAATAAAGTTCCATTTTGAGCACATTCTGCAACCTCCAAACCTGTAGAGTATATCATTGGAAAACTCTTGTGTTGAATGGACACCACTTAAACTCCCACCAATGAGCCAAGGTCGTGTCGATATAGCATGTCTTCGGGTTATCAAGGGGATGATCTTCAAGGTCTCTCTGACATGAACAAGTAACACTGAAGGAGCATTTTTACACTTTGAATGCACCAACCACACCATTACACTATGCACACATTTCATTGGATACTATCCGAGCTAACATTGGAAAAGCATCAACATCGACACTCTCTCCAAAAATAGACACTATTTTCCTTTGGCACCCCCAATTTGCCAAGAGATCTGCCAGGCTATTCCCTTCTCTATAAATGTGAGATATATGAAAAGCTTCAAACTTATCAAGCAACCTCCAAACAATCTGCATTACATACTTTAGGTTCCAATTATAGCATGATCTCTCTTTACATGTGTTTATAATTATTAATGAATCTCCTTCTATGTGAATTCTAGAGATACCTAGCTATCTAGCAAGAAAAAAACCATGAAGAACCTCCATTACTTCTACAATTGTGTTTGTACCTATAGAAAGAGCAATTGACTTGGATGCCTTCAAGACCCCATGTGAATCCCTAATATAGACCCTCGCCCCAGACACTCCTGGATTACCTTTCGAAGCTCCATCAAAATTCAACTTGAGAAAACCTGAAATTGGAGGTTGTTATTTAACTTGACCCCTATCAATTTTGGGCTTGTGAGGTTGTTGCAAACTACCTTTGAATGGAATACATATACCCTTCCAATTCCTTAGTATGCTATCATCCCATGCTGTGAAGAGAGAACTTACATTCTTATAACTTTGAACATAAACATTAACTACTTCTAAAGTTGATTTCTCAATTATACACTGAACATTCTAAACTGAAGAAGAGATCTTTCTAAAAAATGCATTTGTTACTCTCCCACCATAATTCCCAAAGAATTGTAGCTGTAATTAGGCACCAAATGCATGCGAAAAAGGAGGATTTATATAACACAGGTCAAGCTTGAAATAGATCCCAAATTATTTTTGGCAATGGAGTAAAAAAACCCAATTTGTGAAGCACAAACTTCCAACAGTCCTAAGAAAATTGACATTGCAAGAACAAATGATCAACATTTTCAAAAACTTCTTCACATAAGACACATTTAAAGGGTTTTGTAATTCCTAACTTATTGAGTATTTTACTTGTTAACACCATTTTGCATAGCACTAGCCATGCAAAACTCCCTATTTTTGGCAAGACCATACTATTCCAACAATAGGGGAAGGCTCTTTGTGACTAAATTTGAGCATCTCTATTAAGGATTGCATTATACCATTGCTTAATTGAATAATTACCATCTTTGGAGGGGTCCCAAACAATCTTATCAGAAGATCTTAACAAAAACACTACTCTTTTAGCTAGGGCCTTATGCATGAAGTCCTTTTGACCTTCTGTTATTTGCATTTCCAAAAATTGCTTCCATTTTACCCTCCCTGAAACCAATTCTATCAAATCAACATAATCAATCAGCCTAGTGCCCCATGAGTGAGACAAAACTAGGATAGTTGACTGCAAATCTTGAAAATCTTTAAAAAGAGGATGACCATTCCAAGAGTCATTCCAAAAATGAACATCTTCACCATTATGAACTTCCTAAGACAAGTAAGATGTGACCACCTTCTGACAAGACACCATGATATTCCACATAGCAGATCCATTTGGAGGATTGGATATTGTAAAAATTCTTGTCAAATTTTGAGATTCTAAATACTTTTCCTGCATTATTTGACACCACATAGAATGAGGCTTATTGTACATTTTCCAAATCAATTTTCCCCCAAAAGCCATGTTGCATTTAGAGATATTATGCAATCCAACTCCACCTTTGAGCTTTTTAGAAGACATACTATCTAGAGAAATTAGAGGATTTTTTTTTCCCTCATCCATATTCCCCTTCCATAAAAAACCCCTAATAACCTTTTCAATTTGATCAATAATTGATTTAGGAGCTTTAAGGACTGCTATAAAGTAGTTGGGGATTGTTGTTAAGATAGACTTGACTAACAAGATGCAACCTAATAGTGATAACCAACAGGCTTTCCATGTAGAGACTCTGGATTTTATCCTTTCTATGACATTAGACCAATAAGAACACTTGTTTTCTCCCATAAAGAATGGGATTCCCAAATATGTGCATGGAAGTTTTGCTTCTTGAAAGCCTAAAATTTGAATAATTTTACTTTTACTGGATGCCTTAGTTTTGAAGACATAAACCTTAGATTTTTGAGCATTTGTCTTCTACCCTGATACTGATGAATACAAGTCCAAAACCCTTTTTATTTCCCTAGTTTCTGCAATAGTTCCTTTCACGTAAAGCAATGTATCATCTGCAAAGAGATTGTGTGTAACTAAAATAGTAGTTTGAGGAATAATTACACCTTTCCACAACCCAATCTATGTCTTTCCTTTATTGTCCTACCTAAAGCATCAGCCATAATAATGAAGAGGAAAGGGGATAAGGGGTCTCCTTGTCTTACACCCTGTGAAGCACTAAAGAAGCCTAAAGGAATACCATTGATAATCACTGAAAATTTGGCTCCTGACAAACAAGATAATATTCATTTGCACCATTTACTACAAAATCCAAATTTAGCCAACACTTTCATTAAAAAACTCCAATCTACCATGTCATGCGCTTTCATCATATCAAGTTTTACAATGAAGGAAGATAGATGATTGGAATTAATAGAATGAAGTACTCCATGTGCAACCAAGCACCCTCAGTTTTTTCTCTACCCAAGACAAATCCCCCTTGTTCTTGTGAGATGATTTTGGGGATAAGATGTAATCTTAAGTATATTTCCTTTGTGAATATTTTATAAACTATATTACACAATGATATGGGCCTAAATTCTGCAAAAGTCTTTGGCTCCTTTATTTTATGCAAAATTGCAATATTTGTCACATTAAAACTATTCAACATTGAGCCATTCTTTTGTGACTATTCCATGGCTTGCAACAAATCAAAACCTAGCACATCCCAACATTTTTGAAAAAATAGAGTTGTAAACCCATTCAGATCCGGTGCCTTGTCTGGAGAGAGGGAGAAAACTACCTTCCTGACTTCTTCCAAAGTGAAAGGCTTCATCAACCCCCCATTATCCTCCTAAGAGATGGTATTTGGAATTGCATCCAACAAGATATGTTCATCTTGATTTTCCTAAATTGGACCATTCGTAGAGGGGGCAAGGAGGTTCCTATAAAATTTAACCCCTTCATTTTGAATCTCCTTTGCATTTGTAATCCAACTTCCTATTTCAACATCTTGAATTGAAAATATTGATTCAGAAGCTCTTTTGATTTCGGAAGAAGCATGAAAATACTTAGTGTTATAGTACTTGATGAGTCCAAATAATGACTCATTTTTTATAGGGTTTATCTTATGTTTGTTGTTATTACTATGGGACTTTAGCACCTGATTATTGACACTCTCTATGTTATTTCCCTAAATCTATGAACCTTGGGCATGAACTTATCCTTGTGACTTTTGATAGTATTAACCTGCTATGTGATATATCTATATTAATTTTACATGTGATTGAATGAATGTTATTCTAAGGTGTTTATGGATATGCAATTGTTTTGTGCACGCTAATGTCATTATGTAGGTTCACATTAAGATGTAGATATAAATGAACCTTGCAAAGTGGAAGAAGTTGATGCCATTTGGTCAGTTGCTAAAGAAGTCAAAGAGATGGTCATTAAAGAGGTTAATGGAGGGAAACTCTCAGCTTGTTTGGAAGTTGTAACTTACCTTTTAAATGATCATGTCTATTAGTTGAGAAAATCTAGGAGGTGTTGTTGTACTATATCCTTGTTGAGGCAAGTCTGATTTGACTAAATTTGGCGTATGCATAACTTCCTCCCTCTTTTCCATGCTTTCAATAAATGGCGTCCTCCTATTATGTTGGAGTCGACTGCCTAGTTAGTTAGGGTTAGTTAGAAGCTTTTCCTCTATAAATAATAATCAAATGTCCCTTTTCACAAGGTTGGATGTTCTGATATTATACTTGCATTTTCAGTTTCAAGTAATACAGTCATATTGCTGATATGATGTAATCATGTTTTCAATGAATAAAATGATATTTTGATTTGTTGCATCTGAGTTAGCTTAGGGAAGACTCATTCAAGGGGGGTCACTTTGTGAGAATTCCATCCATTTAGTCTAATAGTTACTTTTATGTTCAGTAATTAGTTATGGTCTCAATAGTTGTTTGTTCCTGTAGCCATTGGAACTCTGTTCTGTGACTGTTCCTACATCCAAGGTAGACAAAGTAACTTCCTGCCTATTTGTTGAGATTTCTATTTCTATCATCCATTTCAGTTCAATTGTTGATGCTCAGTTTAGTTGTTGATTCATACTCTATACTTATGTTAATTCCTTTTAAGCATTTTGTTTTCAGTACTGTTCCTTTCTAGTTATAGAATAAGGATGACTACAGTTGAATCCTAGTGCACAGATAGTGCTGACCCATTTCAAGTTCACGTCCCTAGGTTGACAATGAAATGAACCTTCATGATGATCAAGATAACTACTTAGTGAAAATATCTAATCTCTAAGTCACAACTTTAAGGGCTTAGTTATTGAACCATTAGAGGAGGCCAATATTTTTGGCACCGTTGTCAAGGTGGTGTCAAACTAGGAAGTTTTTTGGAATCATTTCTAGTTTCTTTCTTGTTTTAGTATCTTTTAATTTTGTTCCTAGTATACCCTTCATTTGAGAAAAGTAATGATCTGCTATTCTTTCACCAATTCTTTGTGTGAGTTGGTTGATACTAAGTTAATACTGCATGCATAGAGGCAGGAGAAGAGATGCTCATGGGAGATTCCTTCCTAATGACCCTAATCCTAATAACCAGCTAGTTGAGTTTCAAAATATTCCAAGAGATGAAGAAAAAGAGGAGGAAAATCCTTTTGCTGATGCATTCCCCAATTTGATCAGTTCTGAAACTTCCTCTTAAGACCAAGCCACCCAAAACCTGATTGAGAATCCATTAGCTTTGGCACTCCATCAAGCAGATATGGCTGGTGCAAATCCAAATAGACCTAACCAACCATCTTTTCCATTTCCTATCACTCACCAGAATGAATTTGATAATCTCAAGAACATCCCTACTTCAATTCTTCCTAAGTTCTATGGGCTTCTAACAGAAGACCCTGACACTTTCTTGTTTGAGTTTGATATCCTCTACAGAATCTATGACTATACTACTAATGCTCATAGGCTTAAATTGTTTCCTACCACCTTGAAGGAAGTTAAGTTAAGATGGTTTATGAGCTTAGGTAGGAATACTGTATAGAATTGGGATGATATAAAAACAAAGTTTCTTGAGAAGTATAAAGAATATTGTAGGGGCAGTGATATGAGAGGAGATGATATCTTCATGATGCACCAGAAGGAAGATGAAAGTTTAGAGGACTATATTTCAAGGTTTTTGTTTTTCCTACAGAAATTTCCACATCATGCACTCAATGAAGAGTCTCAAAAGTTACTCTTCCTTAGAGGGATCAATGAAAAATGCATTGATGCTCTGGATTTGATAGGAGGAGGAGATATCACCCAAGTTCCCTAGGATGATATTAAGAAGATATGTCAGAATTATTCTAGGGAAGCTCTAAAGAAAGGAAGAGGTTACCAATATTCTATGGGTAAATCCTCCACTAATGGAGTCTCAAGGATGGAAATCACTTATTTGTTGGCATATTTCAAGCAGGATATCATAAAACAATATGACTACTCAGCTACATACACTTCAAGCAAAGAAGAAACATGAGGAGTCAAAGGAAATATTGGCAGAATATTGTCCTCATTGCAGAAAAAAGGATTGCAGATGCAAAATGGTAGCCAACATTGATAGCAAATAGATTCCACTAGAATTCAAGCCAATTTAGGTTGATAATGAACAAGTTTTCTACATTGCACAAAGAAGACCATGGGCTCCAAGACAAGGTATGCCACCAGATCCATTATCTTTTAGTGGACCTTATTTCAATTCTTATGCATCTGGTAATCAATGGAAACCCCCATACCCATCCAAATTTGGAGGCTATCCACCTCAGCCTCGGAATAACCCTCCAAATACTTGACCCAATTACCAAAACTCTCCACCCCAGTGGCAACAATTCCAGGGGAATCGACAGCAGCCTCCAGGAAACTGGAAACAAACATCCCAATGGAGGGGAGGACAACAATGACCAAACCAGACAACTGGTTACATGCAGCCTCCTCTACAACCTCAACAACCTACCATAATGCCTCCTCCTCCTAACTCAAACTCTAGCACACCTAGACCTACTCAGTTACTAGCTCACCACACCTAACCCAAATAACAAACCACAACAACAACCAATCTACTCTACAAATCCTAACCAATTTCCTACATATGTTGTGAGTGTGAATGATATTCATCTGCGTTCAAGAACCACTTTGTCATCTCCTTCCACTCCTATCAGAGCTTCTTGTGGAAGAAGAGGAGCATCAAAATCTCTCTAATATACCTGCTCAGTCAAGTGTGCCCAAGAATCCTGACCAGTTCAACAGTCTAATCAAGACCCACCATTTCCTTAAAGGTTAGAACTTGTTAAACAAAAGGAAGAAAATGAAGAAATAACTTTTAATATCCTAGATTAGTTAAAACACATGTGTCAAGATACCTTTGTTCCAGGCCATAAAATACGTCCCCATATATAGTGGGGAAATCAAGGAAGCATGTCTCAAAAAGCCAGGGAGGAAAAAGAAAGACCCCACTACCATTCATGTGGTGGGACAATTGGCAGATATCATGCTTGGGAAAGTCACTGTTCCTAAATATACTGACTTAGGTAGTCCTATAGTTGGATTCATCATCAATGGAATCCAAGTAAAGAATGCTCTAATAGACTTGGGAGCAACGATCAATGTGATGACTAAGGATATCCTGTTGCAACTGAATGTTGCAAATATGAGACCTACTCCTACTATCCTACAGCTTGCTAACAGCTCCACTTTCAAACCAAATGGTATAGTAGAAGACCTTGTTGTTACTCTAGAGTCTTGGGATTATCCAATCGATTTCATGATCCTTTCCCCTAAAGCTACATTAGGAGGGTATCCCATTATTCTGGGTAGGCCATGATTAGCTACAACAGATGCTTACATTAGATGTCGGTCATGGGACATGACTATTTATGATGGGAGTGTTGTCAAATAAAGTTTGCACCCTTGTTAAGCTATCAACTATAGC
The DNA here is from genome assembly GCA_007258455.2 of Sequoia sempervirens. Taxonomy (NCBI): domain Eukaryota; kingdom Viridiplantae; phylum Streptophyta; class Pinopsida; order Cupressales; family Cupressaceae; genus Sequoia; species Sequoia sempervirens. The sequence goes on from VDFB02058242.1 coordinate 414,234,069, forward strand.
AACCTATTGACACATGGGAACACTTTGAGGTTGTGGGTGACCTGGGAATGAAGTGGACCTCTAGATTATGGGTTGGTTCCCCTTAAGATACCTTGAGAAAACTAAAGAATGATAAGGAAAAGAGTAAGAAGGATATACTTGAAATTTTAAACCTATCACTAACAGGTGATACACTAGAGATAAAAATATGACAATACTGTAGAAAACTCACAGAAAATATCAATAGAGCTAAACAATCTCACAACACAGAGCTTTATGTTTATAAAAATGAGTCTATGTAAGGCTCTGACTATTCTAATGCTTAACACAAGGAAAACAAGAATGCTTTCACAGATATAAACGCAATAGAAAGAGATCACTAACATAAACATGCACTATGACATAATATTCTTTGCATCTAGTACTGAAGGAATCTGATAAAATAAAGGATCACACAGAATCTTATCATGTAACTCACAACCAGTCACTAAAACAACAAAGAAAATCTGTGAAGGAAATGACTCTCTATTGAGAAAATAAGGAGTGTTTGTGTTACAAACCTGTATTATTCATGAAAATGAGTTACAAAGGCTGAATAATGCTCTTTCAGCAATCTCCTAACCAAGAACTGCCTTACAAAGAGGAAAAAATGCCATATATACCAAAGAGTGTCGACCCCTGCCTTAGGGTTTACAAAAAATGAGTCGGCGCCTGGACACGTCGGCCCCAGAAGCACTTTGGAATGAAGTTAATGAAGCATTAAATGCGCATACCCTATTTTCATCGGTGAAAGCTCATTCCTAGGCATGGCCTTCAGATCTTTTACAATGATCGCATTAACTCCAAGCCCTCATGTCCAGCCTTGAGACTTCGTCAGGGCCACTTTGAATGCTCTGCGGCATGGTCATTAATGTCAACCCACCTTTACCAGCCGACATCCTAGCTGTTATCATGACTCGCAGCCTCCTCCTCTTCAGCTTTCTTCTGTCTCCAAATCTTTCAGCAAGTTGACCCCCTTCGAGAAGTAGCATCAGATTTACCCTGTTAGATTCAAACGTCATTGCTTCACCGAACCAACCCATGTTGCACACATTCTGTCGATCATTCTTTACGGGGAAGCCAAATAGTAAAATTGCCCGTGATTTTCCCTAGTGCCTTCTAGTTGGGTGAAACCCGCGCCACATAGATTCCAAGACGGTTAAAAGGTCACCTCCTTAGAATCGCATGTCGGTGAGACACTAATCATGTCTCCCTGATGCGATTAGACCTTGTAGCAGCTTTCGGCAAGACAAACAACGGTCGACAAGAGGTCACAGCAGGTTTGATGTGTTATACCGACATGCCTATTTCATTCGGCAAGACATATGACGCTTGACAAGACCTCATGGCGACTGGCTAGAGCTATATCGATATCACAAAAAACCATCGACAAGACTCTCCTAGCCAACAAGACTTTACTGCGAACGCCAAGAGTCCTACCGATCTCCTTTCTTTTGCTCTGAGCTCCCTTCATTTCGGCAAGACCTTATTGGGTAAGCGAGACCTCATACCGACCCATTCAATGTTTCCTGAGCTTGGATCCTTGGCGGAGTTGGAGTCGGGATGAAAACCAAATAGTTCACGAAACCGAAACCGGAACCAGCGTTATCAGCACGACGTTACAGCGAGACCAAACCTTTCACCGAGTCCTTTCAAAAATGGCGGGGGGGAAGATGGAACATGAACTGGGATCAGGATCAAAGCGGAGACCAAACATAAGAGACGACAGAACCAGAACCAGAACCAAATCTAGACCTGAAACTTTTTTGAAGTTTCAAGTTCGGATTCCATTCTGATCCCGCCCCTGGAAAAACAAAGCAAGAAGGAAGAGAGAAAACACAAGGAAGAATAAAGAGGAGGAGACATCCCCCGACCACAGGCAGTGAAAAAGTAAAGAAAAGAAGGGCAGAACCGGGATCGAAACCGGAACAGAAACAGGAACTGGAACTTTTGGAAAAGTTTCAAGCTCGGTTTCAGTTCTGGTCCTGAGTTCGACAAAATGAAGAAAAGTGCCTAAGGAAAAGAAAACCCAAGGCACACAAAAAAACAAAGACCCAAGGACGCCAAAACATAACGGGATCAGACACAATGGGGGCAGGGTCAAAAACAAATCCGACACTGAAACTTTCATCAAGTTTCAAGTTAGGATTTCATCCCGAACCCGCCTCCGACAACATGCAAAGACGACAAAAAAGGGACGAAAAAGGAAGAAAAAGAAGGGGAGGAAAAACCCCCCGACCATAGAAAAGAGAACAAAGGTAAGACAAATGAACAAGGCCGGTGGAATCGAAACCGGGACTGGAACAAAAATAGGAACTGGAACTTTTGGAAAAGTTCCAGGTTCGGTTCCGATCTGGTTCCGCCCCCGACAGAACAAAGGAAAATGGGAAAACCAAGGCAAGGACAAGATGAAAAGGAAACCACCCCATAGTCAAACGCAAGGTAAAAAGAAAACAAACACACAAAAGTGTGGAACCAGAACCGGAACCGGAACAAAAATGGAAACTTGAATTTTTAGAAAAGTTCTAGGTTTGGTTCCAGTCTGGTTCCGCCCCCGATAGAACAAAGGAAAAAGGCATAAAGAAAACTAAACAGAAGAGGGGAAAAAACAAAGCACGGATGCAAGATGAAGACCAACCCAAAACTGAATATCTGCACGCTAGGCTCAACCCTCATGGGAGCCACATTTAATCCACGTGCGGAATCTTTTAAAACATAACCTTCCCCCCGCAGCTGCACAAGAAGCAAACAAGTTAGAAAAAGTAACTCAGATGAAACCATTCATCCAGTTGGCCTTCATGAACACTCGAAAACATATGTTACCCCGCCTGATTGAGCCCATAGGTGAAAATTGGGTAATAGGGAGAAGACTAAAAATATTGTTCTCTACCCTTTTGCTCAACCATCCCATGATATGGACAACCCCATATGGCCACATGTTGGGGAAGAGGCCGAGGAGGTCATTCAGTGGCACAACTCATGATGATAGGTGTTGCCCAATTTTCACCTACAGGCTCAATCAGGAAGAATAAATTATGTTTCAGATGTTCGAGAAGCCCAAAAGGGACATTTGCATCAGGGGGCTAAATCATACATTTGATGCTAGGTCACAGGGAGCTCAATTGGAAAGTCTGCCTTGGTCAAGTTCGGCATGAAAATCCTCTAAGGAGAGAGTCGCCGAGACCTTCAGGAGGTCCCACCGACTAGGGGGGGCCTCACTGAATGGAGGCACCATCGCCATGAGGTCTGGCCGATCAAGCGAGGTCACACCAAAGCAAAGTGCTCTCAGCAAGGGATGACATCTCGAGCAAATGTCTGGCCGACAGGCCAAGGTCTCGGCGACAACAAGTAGTTCACCAGGTGTCTCCCCGAAAGGGAGAGGTCTCACCAACGAGCAATGTCTCACCGAAGGAAAGCAGCGTCGCCAAAGGGAAGCAAGCTTAGCAAGAGGTCTCATCAATAACAAAAAGTCACGCCGATGAGCCTTGTGCCTTTGGTGTAATGCGAGAAGCTCGGTAGGAAGTCTCGCCAATAGGAGAATGTCTCGGCGACAGGATGGGAGTTCGGCATAGGGTCTTGCCGAAAGGTTGTGTTCTCAGTGAAGCAAAATGAGTTCGATATGAAGTCTCCCCGACATGCTAAAGTCTTGTCGATAATGAAGGGGCCTCGCTATGACATCTCGGTGACCTTTGAAGCTCTCGGCGAAGGCCTGTGCCTTCGCTACAATGTCTCGCCGAAGTGAGGAGCACTCGGCAAAAGATGGGGAGCTCGACATAATGTCTCAGCGATAAAGAGGAGTCTTCCCAACTGAAACGAACCTTCGCCAAAGCAAGGTGCCTTCAGCATGTGGTCTCATCGACTGCTTGTGGTCTCACTAAAATAAAAGGGCTTGATGTAATCAACGTTGTCGGTGTAATATGGTGGCTTTGTTGTAGGGTCTCACTGATGTGAAGGGGTCCTGTCGATAGAAGATGAAGAAGGCTTGCCGAAGTATTTTGCCTTCAACATGAGGTCTTGTCGAGAGTATGGTGTCTTGCCGACATGAGATGGGTTCGCCGTGACATCTTGCCTTCGTCTGAAAGTCTTGCCGACTCATGGTCTCGGCAAAAGAAAGTAGATTAATCACTATGTCTCGGTGAAAGCATCAACTCCTGCCGAAGATGAGGGGTCTCAGGGTAGCGTTTTTCCTTTAGTAAGATGTATCACTGACACTTGGGTGTCTTGCTAAATGAAGAGGAGCTCGGGAGATGCTGAAGTGAACTCAAAATATGAAGAGGAGATCAGTGGAAGGTCTCACCGACCGAGCAAGCTCTCACCGAAGTGGAATAGGAGCTCGCCAGGAGGTTGGAGGCTTCGCTATGAAGTCTTGTCGACCCAAGAGGGTCTTGCCGAAGTGAGATGTCAACTAGGGAAAAGGAGAGACTTCGATGTAACATCTTGGCGACATGTATGAAGTCTTCCCGACAGAGATAGAGGGAGCTCGATAGGAGTTCTCGCCAAAGCAAGGTGGTTTCGCCATGAGGCCACACCGACCAATCGTGTCTCACCGAAAGAAATGTTGAGCTCAGGTAGAGCAGAATGCGTTCAGGGTGACATCAACAGGCTCTGGCTGATCATCATGTGTTATGACGATAACTGCAGAGTGGTGTAATCGCATCGGTGAGACATTTCAGATGTCTCACCGAGATGCGATTCTGATAAGGTGACCTTTGATCCTTTGGGGATCCTACACAGAGCGTGTTCAACCAACCAGAGGGAGCCAAAGACAAACCATTAACGATTTGACTGATTGATCACCCCGACAAAGGGATCAGCAGAGCCAAGGCAACGTGGATCTGCTCTAAGAGATCAGCATTAATGATAATGCCTTAGGAGCGTTTGAAGTAGCTCGACAAGGGATTCAAAGGTAGACACGAGGACCAGAAGTGAATGCAGTAGCTGCAAAAGATCTGAAGGCTTCCCCTCGAGGGAAATTTGTCACCAAGATGGACAACAGGGACACACTTGAATGCAACATTAATTTTATACAAAAGATCTAGGGGGAGTTTTTTCCTAAAGTGGGATATTTTGTAAGCCCTAAGGGGCCAACATCTTTTTTGTATATAGGGCATTTTTGCCTCTTTGTAAAGGAGTTATGATTATGCATCCTTGGGAGTTAGTGATTTTTAACAATCCTTTCTCAGCTGATGTATGCTTTGTAACTCAACTAGAATCTGGAATACAACATAGAGTTTACCTTGGAAGCTACTGTCAATGTTTGTATTACTCTCATTTTTGTAATTTAGATTATGCAAGTTCTCAACTGTGTTTTTTCCAAATCTGTATTCATACCTTAAAGCTGTGAAATTCATCTTTCCTTCTTAAGATACATTTGTAGATCAAGCCTTTTAAGAATTATGCATAAGTCTAAAGGGGTTATGTTGAGTAAGTGAAATAGTAACTATTAGCTTTCTAGTGTATGTTCATCTTGTTCTCATTCCATGATTTCTGTCAATTTGGTGTATCACCATAGGTTTAAGTTTTAATTTTCATGTATTCCTTCTCCATTTACCTCATAAAGATTAGTAGTTTAGGTGATAACACAAAGGAAGCCGGACTTCTCCGGAGGTTCATTTCAATTTTAGGTGACCCACAGCCTTGAAATGATCCCATGTTTCTCTAGAAATCTCAGTTTTCATAACTTTGCATAGGGTGCAATTTCTAGGTGACAACAATAGGTATAAGTCCTTTCATGCAACTTCAGGAAGAAGATGAAATATTATCCCATAAATTTTAGAACCATTGTGAAGTGCATGAAGAATCATCCACTCATGAATCTACTTCTACATGTCTATTTTAGACACTTCTACCTAGTCCTCCTGCACCTAAATTTCCTCCAGCAATAGATATGCTTCATACATTGTTGCCACATGAATTAAAAATTCCAAGCATTAGTGAAACAACCATGATTGAGTTGACCACACAAGTACAAGTTTCAGAGGGAAAACATCTGAATATTAACAAGTTGAGCCAAGAGTAGCAGTTGTCCTTGACAAACCTCCTAAAGTTGCATCAGTATGCATTTGCATGGGACTACCATGATATGAAAGGATTAGATCCCAAGCTCTGTACTCATAGGATCTATATTAGAGATGACTGCACACCAGCAAGCCAACGACAAAGGAGAATCAACCCTACAATGAGGGAGATTGAAAAAGGGGAATTACAGAAGTTATTGGATGCAGGATTTATCTACCCTATCTCAGACAGCCAATGGGTGTCTCCTTTGGTAATTGTGCCTAAAAAGAGAGGTAAATGGAGATTTTGTGTTGACTATAGAGAACTAAACTCTACCACCAAAAAGGATCATTTTCCCCTTCCTTTTATAGACCAAATATTGGATTCACTTGTAGGCGAGCAGTATTTTTCCTTCCTAAATGGATTCAGTGGTTATAATCAGATACAAATTGTACCTGAAGATCAGGAAAAGACAAATTTTACCTATCCTTGGGGGACTTATTCCTATTCAATACTCCCATTTGGTTTATGTAATGCACCTACAACCTTTCAAAGAGTAGTTATTAGTATATTCTTAGATATCTCACATGATTGTATGGAGATCTACATGGATGATTTTACTACTTATAGTGTTTATTTTGTAGAAGCATTAGAAAACCTAAGAAAGGTCTTGCAGAGATGTGAGGACCATAATCTATCCTTTAACAATGAGAAATGCTTTATGATGATACAAGAAGAAGTAGTCCTTGGCCATTATATCTCTCATAAAGGAATTCAAGTCGACCCAACCAAGATTGAGGTGATTACCAATCTTCCTATTCCTTTCAAGCAAAAAGATTTTAGAAGTTTACTGGGACATGCAGGATACTATAGGCGTTTCATAAAATATTTTAGTAATATGGAAGCACCACTTTATAATATTCTAAATAAATATGTCGAGTTCCAGTGGTCAGAGGATTGTGATAAAGCATTCTCTAATTTAAAAATAGCCTTAACCCATGCCCCTGTACTCAAAGGCCCTAATTGGGAACTCCCTTTTCATATTCACACAGATGCATATGATTATGCTATAGGGGATGTCTTGGGAAAAAAAGAGGGAGCAATTGAGAATGCAATCTACTTTGTCAACAAGAATCTACAAGGAGCTTAGTTTAACTACACAGTGACATAGAAGGAGATGTTGGCAATCATTTATGCTCTTAACAAGTTTAGGAATTATATAACAGGATATCAGATCTTTTTCCATACATAACATGAAACCATAAGATACCTTATGAATAAGCCCTTGATTTCAGGTAGGCTAGCAAGGTGGTTTCTCTTAATGCAGGAATTTGATATCACCATTGTACACAAACCAGGTAAGGAAAATGTTGTGGAAGACTTTCTCTCCAGATTGACTACACCAGAGGACACTCAAGTCATTGATGACTCTTTTCCTGATGAATATTTGTTCTCCATTAGTGTGCATACACCTTGGTATGTAGATATAGGCAATTATCTAGTTACAAGGAGAGTTCCCCCTCATTTCTCTCCAAAAGAGAGAAGGGTTATTATTGAGAAATTTTTTCCATTCTCATGGATTGCAGGTTGTTTATTCTATACTGGATTAGATCATGTGATGAGAAGATGTGTAAGAGAGGATGAAACCTATGATATACTACATGCATGTCATAATGAACCCTGTGGAGGGCACTTTGAAGCTAAGAGAATAGCCATGAAGATTCTCAATATAGGGTATTATTGGCCCACACTTCATGAGGATGCAGGAAAGTACACTAGGAAGTGTGATAGATGTCAGAGGATGGGCCAGCCAACTAAATCAGATGAGATGCCTCTATACCCTCAAGGAGTTATCACATAATTTGATAAATGGGGACTTGATTTTTTAGGTCCAATTGATACACCATCAAATGGAAAATCTTACATCTTGGTTTGCACTGACTATGTGACTCAGTGGGTTGAGGTCAAAGCCATGAAACATGCTAGAGACAATAAAGTTTCAGTATTCCTCTATGAAGAAATATTCACACGGTATGGGGTTCCTAGAGAGATAGTCATAGATCAAGGGGCTCAGTTCACATCCACTCTTGTCACAACATTGGTCAATGAATATAATGTAAGGCATAGGAAATCTACACCCTATCACCCTCAATCCAATGGCCAGTTTGAGGTAACAAATAGGGAAATAGAGGCTATTTTGACCAAAACAGTGGCAATTCACATAAAAGATTGGGCAAATAGGTTTCCAGAAGTTGTCTAGGCTTATAGAACCACTTGGAAAACAACCACTAGTTTTATGCCTTTTGAATCATTGTATGGAAAAACAACCATGATGCCTATAGAGTTTGAACATAAAACTATTAGAACATCACTAAACCTTGGGATGGACATATTTGAGGCACAGAAGGATGTGATTATGCAATTAAATGTCTTAGATGAGATGAGGAAATCAACTCTCCATCATGTTGAGATGATGCAGAACCAAAGAGTCAAATGGCATGACAAATACATCAAGGAAAAGAAGTTCCAACCAGGTGACTGGGAACTTCTTTATGATTCCAGGTATAAAGATAATGCAGAAAAACTGCGTACCAGGTGGTTGGGACCATATGAAGTTGCAGAGGTCTTCTTCAATGGTGTTGTTCAACTCACAACAATTGATCTTGTCAGATTCAAGCTCTTGGTCAATGATTATCATCTCAGGTTAGACCATAACCCAGCTTCCAAACAAGAATTCATGCAGCAATTTATTGAACACCAAACCTCTAAAGTTCCTACAGTCGAAGGAAGAAAACCTAGTGTCCATCCTTATGACTAGTCAAGGTACGCATGCAATCATAATAAAGATTTCCACTTTTTGTGGTAATTAACTTCTCCATCAATAAATCTATCCGCCCATCCATCTCCATCCTTTCTCTCTCTTCCATACCTTCACCATCACTTCATTTAATTGCTCAACTATACTTTTCTAGTGACTGGTACTTCCTTCCACATTCTTTATAACAACTTGATGTATCTTAATTATCTTAAATGCATTTGTTTAACTATTGTACGTTAATATTGATATTTCACATAGCACATATTATTACTCTACCCTATCACATCCTACTTACATTCCATCCTGTGTAAACACATGCTTTAATTTAGGTTGGGGGGGAGTGTGAACCCATGTGTCCATGTGTCATACATGTTATTCATGCGCCAACATGGCAACAAATTTGAAATGATATAGTTGAAATGACTCCTTGCATGTATGATATGACACCGGTCACTGCCATTTTCTTTAATGATGTCCCTCCTTTATGTCTTCCTTATTGTCTTAGTCATATTCATAATGTCATCAAAAAGGTAAATTGAAGAGTCATACGACATTGGCGTTAGTACTAGAGAAGAGTTGCAGGAAGCGAAAAAAATTGGGTTTTCAAAAGAAGGATTGCAAGAAAGAATATTTTGTAGAAGTGTTTCTCAGATTGTGAGTAGAAGCAATGGGAGGTTAGCTGATCAGAAATGAACCTATAGTTCACCAAGTGATATTACAGGATGCACTCTCTTTGATCGAATTCAAAAATTGTGGATGGTTAGACTACTTTCTGAAACTAGATAGTTTCAATGAGGACATTGCTTTGGAATTTGCACAAACACTTTCTGATGGTAAGGCAACGGTGAAAGGGCTATAAGTCGTATCCACTGAAGAGAGAATTGCTAACGTAATAAGTTTTCCTATTGAAGGAGAACCCTACCCTACTTCTAGGGATGCTAGATCAGCTAGGGCAGAATTCATTGAGCCTAGTGATCCTCCACTTGTTGTAGACAAACAAGGAACAAGGAGAACCTCCCTGCCAGAAAAATGTAAACAAGTCGTTGTATATAGTATCAAATATATTACCTGCGAGGGTCGCCAATCATGCCTTCATTCTGTACATTTTAAGCTTCTGAACCACATGAGACATGGAAGGAGGATGAACATGCCAAATGTGTTGTACAACCTTCTTGCAATCATGGCAGCTGAAACACAAAAAGGTAGGGAAAACTCTATTTTCCATCATTGTTTGATTACATTCCGCCCTTCTTTTCTATAATTATGATGCAACATTTCAAGGATGAATGAGCTTGAGCCCCCAATGCCTAGTTCAAACCATTAACGTCACTTTGTCAGCTATGTCCAATTTGTTAGTAGAAAAATCTTTGCAAGAAGTGTCTAGTATGTCATGGGAAGAATTTTTGAGCATTTATCAGTTCAGATTAGAAAATGTGGGTCCTAGAGGTCAGCCCCAAGCTCGTAGGGTTAGTAGGGGTGAGAAGGTTACTAAAACCACTCATGGAGCTTCAAATTTTGGCATAAACCCTAGCACAAACCCTCCTGCAATAGAATCAACAATAGAAATTGGCTCCTCTGAATCAGAGTATTCAGATGAAGAAAGTTCATCCTTGGACCCTAATGTCAATGTTCTCCCTAAAACTCCAGTTTGCACTAGGGCTGTCATTCAAAAAGAGGAAGAACAAATGAGAGAGGAAGAAATTAGAAAAGGAAAGACTAAGAAGCAAAAACCAGAAAAAGTAAAACCTAGCCCTAGGAAACAAAAAGCTGAAGACACTGGTCATCTTGCAGCCGCTGAGAAAAATAAAATCCCTCCAAAGAAATCAAAACCAGCTGAGTCAGCTATTGATATGCCTCCAAAAAGGATCCCTAGACTTAGAATGACACCTAGGAAGGAGACATAATCTCCTAAGGGGTAGGTAAATATAGAAGTGGAAGAAGATTATGAGGAACAAATAAACATAGGGTTGGTAGAGCTTGCTATTGTTGCAGAGCAGGTTGAAAATCAGGAACCATTGCAACCAGAGCAAGATGAACAACAAGAACCACTAGAACCAGAGTAATTTGAACAACACAAGCTGGTGAAAGGAAATATCCTTGTAGGGAAACACAAACCTCATACTTTTTCATGGGCATCAGTAGCCCTGGACTTATGGAATGAAATGTAAAAGAAAGAGGAAGAATGGAATAAGGAAAGACTCAAGCTACAGGAAGAAGTCAATAATAAAAATGAAAATTTTGAGAAAAAGAATGTAGAGATTACTGCATTGAAGGATAAGGTGTAAAATGTGGTGGTTGTAGTACCACAAATGATGGCATGCAAAACTCCTCCACGGGTATATGCACCACATTTAAAGGAGCGTCATCTTTCTTTTAAGTTGTTAAGGGTTATTTCTGGTTTAAACCCTTCCATTGAAACTCCACAAGAGTTTTTCCAAGCTTACCAATCCTCTCCTCTTGAAGCTAAAAATTTATTGTGTGAGTTGTACTTGCATAATTATGTTGTTCCTAATGACCATGATTGGAATCCATTGTTATACATTGGGGATATTCACTTGAGGGCATTCATGTCATGGATCCAAAATGAAATCAGTTGGGGGCAGCAATTTAAAATATATAGAGAAAGAGAACTTCATACCCCCTTGTCTCTAAGAGCTGAATCAAGTAACCCTTTAGACATTTACTACACATGGCACAAAATTCTTTATAATCCATAGTACAAAAATAGGATCATGCCTACTAGGGATGAAGCATACCGGGAATATGAGTAGATAGTTGCTACTACATGAAAAAAAGTATTGGGGTTATATCATAGAGATGGAATGATCTTCTAGATCAATTAAAACAAGTTGAACCCCATTCCCTGCAGAATTACTAAGCAGCTGGCAAAAGAAGCACCAAGTACATACATCTTTGGAGGAAGAAGCAACACTATTGGCTCCCATTGATATTTCAGCCACCCATTATGTTGTGGCCAGTACCAGATTATAGAACCTATCAGTATGATGTAGATACAAAGAGGACAAGGTGGGGTAAACTGAAAAACAAGCAAGGGTTCTACTGGGATCCAAATTCAGATACTGCAAAGGCTAATCAAGGAAAGACAACAATTGGTGACTTCAGAGCTTTGACAAGGCAAAGGAATAGAGTTTCCTCTGTTGGAAAACCAGCAGATCATTATGTTGGGGGGAGATGATGAGTCCAAATAATGACTCATTTTTTATAGGGTTTATCATATGTTTGTTGTTATTACTATGGGACTTTAGCACTTGATTATTGACACTCTATGTTATTTCCCTAAATCTATGAACCTTGGGCATGAACTTATCCTTGTGAATTGTGATAGTATTAACCTGCTATTTGATATATCTATATTAATTTTACATGTGATTGAATGAATGTTATTCTAAGGTGATTATGGATATGCAATTGTTTTGTGCATGCTAATGTCATTATGTAGGTTCACATTAAGATGCAGATATAAATGAAGCTTGCAAAGTGGAAGAAGTTCATGCCAGCTGGTCGGTTGCTAAAGAAGTCAAATAGATGGTCATTAAAGAGGTCAATGGAGGGAAACTTCCAATGGAGGGAAACTCCCAGCTCATGTGGAAGTTGTAACTTACCTTTTAAATGATCATTTTTTTAGCTGAACAAATCTAGGAGGTGTTGTTGTGTTGGATCCTTGTTGAGGCGAGTCTAATTTGACTAAATCTTGCGCATGCATAACTTCCTCCCTCTTTTCCATGCTTTCAATAAATAGCATCCTCCTATTATGTTGGAGTCGATTGTCTAGTTAGTTAGGGTTAATTAGAAGCTTTTCCTCTATAAATAATGATCAGATGTCCCTTTTCACAAGGTTGGATGCTATGATATTGTACTTGCATTTTCAGTTTCAAGTAATACAGTCATATTGTTGATATGATGTAATCATGTTTTTGATTAATAAAATGATATTTTGATTTGTTGCATCTGAGTTAGCTTACGGAAGACTCATTCAAGGGGGCCCACTTCATGAGAATTCCATCCATTTAGTCTAATAGTTACTTTTTTGTTCAGTAATTAGTTACCGTCTCAATAGTTGTCTGTTCCTGCAGCCATTGGAACTTTGTTTTGTGACTGTTCCTACAACCAAGGAAGACATAGTAACTTCCTGCCTATTTGCTGAGATTTACATTTTTGTCATCCATTTCAATTCAGTTGTTGATGCTCAATTTAGTTTTTTATTCATACTTAGTAATTATGTTAATTCCTTTTAAGCATTTTGTTTTCAGTATTGTTCCTTTCTAGTTATAGAATAAGGATGACTACAATTGAGTCCTAGTGCACAAACAGTGCTGACCCATTTCAAGTTCACATCCTTGGGTTAACAATGAAATGAACCTTCATGATGAGAAAGATAACTACTTAGTGCAAATATCTAATCTCTAAGTCACAACTTTAAGGTCTTAGTTATTGAACCATTAGAGGAGGCCAACAATCCCCATCCTTTAGCCACAATTCTCTAGATTTTTGATGCCAATAAATCTCTTCTCTCTTTCCTAACTCTTCCCACTCTTGCTGTAAATTTTTTTTTGTTTTTCATACGTAGTTGGATCCAAATCATGTTGAATTATGAACTGATGGACCTTTGCTAACTCCTTTGCCACTTCCTCTTTTTGGAAAAAAATATTTTTAAAAACTTGCACATTCCATATTTTAATCTGTTGTTTTACATATTGTAATATTTTATAAAACTGGAACATTTGAGTGCCTCTGTGAAGAGGTGTACTAACCCACCATTGGCGAAGAAGTGGAAGAAATTATGGGTGTCTAAACCACATTTTCTCAAACTTACAAGAAGGATTATGTTTGACAGAGGGATTTAAGCCTAAAATCTCTAAAGAGATTGCATAATGATCTTAACACACTAGTTGCAAGATTTTTGAAAGCATTTTATATGATGTAATTATCCAATCTTGAGAGATTAAAAATCTGTCTAGACATTCCGCGATTTGCAGAAAATATTTCCTTCGGTTAGTCCATGTAAATTTACCCTTTAGAGGAAAAATATCTTTCAATACATTGTTAGATATGAAGCAACTAAAATCATCCATTAGTTTTTGTGGTGGACATATACCTCCCTTTTTTCTTGGGATGACACTATTGCATTGAAATCACCTACAACAATCACTTTTTCAATCCCAAAACCTTGAATGAAGCCTGTTAATGCATCCCATAACCTCTTCTTGTCTTGCATATTTGTTGGCCCATAGACATTGAATAACTTAAAATTGAGGTCGAAACTCACAACATTGAGCAACTGCCAATTACTACCCCTATGAACTTCAACAATAGACACCTTTTTTGAATCCCATAATGTGATTATACCACCTGAAGCACCTTGAGTTGGTACATGTACTGACTTCCATTTTGTCCACTTCTTAATTGTTGCCTCAAAAGAATCTTGTGATGTTTTTGTTTCTTGTAGTAATATGATATCTTCCCCAAAAGTGTCAAGTTGGCGCTTGACATGAGCTCGCTTGTCAGAGGCATTAATGCCTCTGACATTCCAAGACATCACCCTCATTGTGGTCAAGGAGAGAAACATGCTCTCCTTGGTCTTTTAGTTACTGATAAAATCTTATCCAAAGTAGACTGTAATCCTGCTTCAATTTCTTCTTTTAATTTAGTGGCCTTAGATTTTCTTCCATGTTTCCTCGGGGACATTTTTGTTGAAGCTTGAGAGGTTGGAGTCTGAGCTAATGATAGGGTTTTTGAATAATTAAAAGTTGGTGTAAGTTCATTTCCCATGTTTTCAAGCTCTGGTAATTCCTAAATGCTAAGCACATGACATTAATTCTCCTGCATTGGTACAAACTCATCATCTTCAACTAAAATCCCTTCTGTTAGACCATCAAATAAATCTAAACCAATTGAAAACACTAGCTTATTTTCAAGCTCTTCCAAGTTATCAGGGCAACCCTCCTTGTTGGGGCAAGTATTAGTATGTTTCACAATGTCTTCCTTAGCATTAATTAGAAACTCAACATTTTCACTGTCTGACTTGCCTTCAATTAATACCTTCTATTGAGATCATGCTTCTAAGGACATCGGGGAGATAAAGGAACATATTTCTACTAGTGACTTAATGTTAATCTGAATAGGAGTTTTATTAAATATCAACTGCTTAAAAATGCCTTCTATTTGGTTTGAAAACAATGATGAGGCAGAGGACGTGATTGCACAATCCCATGTAGACTTACTAATTTGGTTGTCATTCATATGTTTTGCACATAATACAATGTTACTTACCTTGACATCCCTTAACTCCTTGGCTTCTACAAAACCTTGTCGATTAATCACTTGTTTCCCTTGCCTTCGACCAACTTCACACAAAGATGCCACTAAATCAGAGAATTTTTCAATAGATATGTCGACAATTTTGCCTCTTGCCACATTCACCACTGCTAACTCCTCATTGTTCTTCCCTTTATCAGGTTTAGAAGATGAACCCAGACTATTTTTCCCTTTGAGATCAGATTAATGCCCGCTGGAAAAGGTCCTAAATTTGAGGTTGCAGTAGTTCTTTAGAAAATGTGATGTTAACAATACTCTTCTGCTTCAGATCAACTTTGTATTTTATGCCCTTCTTCTGAGGAGGATCAACCTAATTTACCTGTTTATGCCTCCATTGCAAAACTTGTTTATTATTAGCACTTGATTTCCTCTTATTTGGTTTTTTCTTCTTCTTATGGCTCTGTTTACCCTTCGTTGAATCTTGCTTTATAGACCAATCCTCACCACCTTTAATTTGTACAAATTCATGAGAAGATTGCTTCCCAATCCCACCATTCCCCATGTACACCTCTTGCGTCTCATTCCTTCCATTATCTGCATTTTCTTCCTTCTCTTGTCTACCATTTTGCGTTCTTGTATGAGACAAATGGACCTTGTCGGGATCTTTTTTTGAATCTTGGGTCTCTAACCTATCCTTTACTCCTTTAGCAACTTCTAGTTCTCTGTGCGTCGATTTATTATTCGTGACTCTCAGATATGTTTTCTGCAAAGACTATTTATCTCGCTTCAAATGTTTATAATATGCTTGTGTTGCCTCATACAAGTGATTTAAGAACTGTGGGTTGTGTTCATAGGAGCGATTGTGCATAAATCTCCAATCAGTTTCTTGCAAGCTATAAGCCCCTTCTTCTTCTTCTTCCCAAATATTAAAGATTGGTTGCTTCTCACGCACCAAATGATAGTGGGGTCGAAATGGAGCCCAATTGGGACTTGTGAATCTATGGTGGGGTCGAAATGGATCCCAGTTGGGTCTTGTGAATCTATGCCTGACTGAATGACCTGCATTTGCAAAATGCCTTGCATGTGGACGATATCTTGCCTGTGGGTGATGCTTGTGTGAGCTGATGGGCCCATGTTGTTGTGTAGATTGAGGGTATTACCTGCCATGATTCTTGTTGTTATTAGAAAAATGACCGTTGGGAAGCCATGAACGCTCCATCATGAATTGAAATGATAAATTAATTAAATAATCAAAATTATTTACTTAATATTGATGATGGAAAATGATGAAATAATTAGAATATTAAAAATATTTAATTAAAGAGGATAATGTGTTAGCTTAATTAAATAATTAAAATTAATGGATAGATGGACGAGAAATGATGATGGTGATTTAGATGAAATGTGTTAGTCATTTTTAGGTGTCTAAATTTTTCCCCCTTTTTTAGATAATGTGTTCACTACGTTGTTTCAAAGACATAATGCTAATATAAAAATAGGGTAATGGCATGCCCTAATGGACCAAGGCATGGAGGTTGGTTGGTAGGTTTCCCCTTCGAGAGATCAATGATAAAAAAAAAATTGATCAAGCTCACAATAGGAAAAATAAGATAGGTTTAAAGGATTAGTGATGAAAAAAATAGAGTTGGATGGAAGAAAATTAGAGAATAAGGATGTATAGAGTTAAAAAAATGGAGAGGATTAAGGCTAGGGGTGAAAATTTGGATTTTGAGATGACGATGAGTTAGTATGGAAGAAGAAATGAGATAGAATGTAGGATAATAAAAAATGAGTGAATTTTGTTGATCAAATATTGAATAGTGAAAGTTATAAGTAGGTAATGAGATGGATATAGAATATAGAATGTAAAGGTGTATAAGTGCGAATTTGCACCCTAGGTGCAATTCCCCTTTTTTCCTTTATACACTTTAGAAAAACAAAGTCGGAGGCTTAAATTTACTTAAGCTCACTGTTGGTGGTCCACGTGGAGCCTATGTTGTGTGTCAGTAGAGGTGTTTCTGTCAGGGACGCCTGCGTGACACACAGACGTTTGTGCGGCGCGCTTACATCCCTAGCAGATTCCTGCGACTGAGCCAACAAAGGCGTTACTCTTCACATTGGCAGTGAAGTTGTAATACCTCCTCCAGCCAACTGACCCAAATATGGTTGTTTTCATCCTCATTCCTTCATATTCACTCTTCCATTTTGCATTCCAACTCTTCATCACATCAAGCTTCCATACACACACTCTCACATTCACTTTCAAGCTCACTTCAAGCATCCAAGCATTCCATTGCAGCAATATCACACTCCATCACTTCGGTAGAGCACGTTTGGGACCACACCATTGCAACAGAGGCTTGAGGTCCTCTCATTTCTCCCCCAAGCACCCTTAAGTGTTCTTGGTGGAGGTGGTAAGCTTCCCTCTCCTCTCCTCTATCACTTGGTTGAGTAGCATAGTACTATTTTGTAGTGATTTTGCTTCCTTTATGTATTACTTCTTTATCTCTTTCTTTTAGCTGTATGTGGCAGTGGAAACACCTAAACGGGGGTCTGACTGAGGCAGGCCCTTATATAGCCCCCCTAACATTTTCCCTTCTTGTTGTGTGTAGGTGTGCAAGCTCTCAAAGAATCTATTGGCGAACGAGTTCATTGGTGAGATTCTCCTCATCTTTATCACTCTTGCTTATTTACTTTATAATATTAGAGATTATTTAATTTACTTAGTTCTATCATTTTGGCCCTTTAGTTAGCTTGTTGGGCTGTTAGCTAGTTTTTAGTGGCTTGACCTTGTCTTTGTCGTTGTCTGGCCGTACGAATGACAACGCACTTTTGAGATGCCAATGCACCGCACTGCCATCCAAAGTCCGTGCTTTTGTCCTCAGATAGTGAGCTTTCCGAGACAAAGTGTTAAACCTAAAAACCAGCTCACCTAGCCTCTTCCTACATTTCGGGCTTGTTGAGTAGCTGAGAGGCCCCACGGTCCTTGCTACCCTCGCCTTACATATCCTAAGCATTGCACTTAGCTGAGGTAAGTTAGGGCAGCCTCTCGCATCTTGACCCTTTGTGACCTAGGGTCTTGCACGTGGTGGTCCCCCTCTCTTACAAAAGGAATATGGGATGAACAAGTGATTGCTTTGGTTATGCTTGAAAAATATCAAGAGAAATCCTTATTTTGATATAACAAATGGATATTATGCACCAAGGTATGAGGAACCAAGGTGACATTGTATCCCTTGCATGGACTTCAACTTTGCAAATAAAAAAGATTATCCTTATCCATACCAAAAATACAGAAACCTTATTTGAATGTGTGATAAAATAAGACTTAGAGCATGACAGTCCTAGTGCATAAAAGGGATGAATGACCTGATATATAAAGGATGTTTGTTTATGCAAGAAGCTACCTCAACACACATAAGGTGATTGCCTTGGTCATATTATAAGAACATCTCACAAACATGACATATAAAAGATATAACCATGCCCGATCCTATTCTCCTCTAGACATACCAATATATTGAAAGATTGAGGTGGCTTCGAGCAAGCATTGGAAGGAGACAAAAAGAAAAAATTGAAAATAAAAAGGCCAATTGATAAAATAAATCAACAACCATCATATCTCTTGCTAAAAGGGTATGCTTGGTATTGGATTATTCCTATTTTAGGAAGGATACATTTGTTAAGGCGGGGATTGGGATGATGGAATGAATTATTAGGCAATAGGTATGTATGAAGTTCAGGTTGATTCTGTAGTTGTCTTAACTTGTAATTTATCACGAAAGCTCAATGTTTTTTCTATGATGATGATTTATTATGGATGGGATGGATGGTGTTGTGTATGTTTGTGGATATCCAAGCATATGTTTGTTGGTTTATTGATAGAAGATGATGATTGCAATAACGGTAAAATTATTAAGGGGATGATAATGATGGTGATGAATAATAAAGGGATATGAATATGTAGGGATATCAAAGACCTCTTGAGATCTTGTTACAATCCAAGCTAAAGTTGACCGATTTGATTGATTGGCTGATGATAGTGATAATATTATTCACAATCAAAGCAATGCAAAGAGTGTGTAGTTAATGATAATAACACGATGATTGGAAAGGATACATCCCAATGATGATTGGTTGGATAAAATGGATCCAGATTTGTAGCAAGGTTGGGAATGAAATTTGTTAGATGGTTTGATATTATGTTGGAATGTATGGAAAGATGAAATTGATGAGGATTTTTTGGATTGCGGGTGATGTCCAGGAGATTTTGATGAAAAAAATTATTCATAGGATGGTGGAACATGCTCGAATTTTTTGTTTGTTTGTTGTTTTGTTTTTTTAGGATATTTGAAATTTTATTTGGATTTTTGGAATATGTGATTTTTTTTAGATTTTTGGAATATATGTGATTTGTTTTGGAATATGCGATTTTATTTGGATTTTTGGAAGAAAAAAAAATTATTTTTTGGAATATGTGATTTTTTTATTTTTTTTGGATTTTTTTGAATATGTGATTTTTTTAAATTTTGGAAAGGTGTCCAAATCACTAAGTGAGCTAAAAGGCATATATCAAGATTTAGTCCAAAGCAGGACGTAATCACCTGCCCCAAGTGTTTAGAAATGTATGGGACACTATGATTGGATAAATAGACCAGTGAAATGGAAATGGATATGTGAAGGATCAGGAGAATAGGTGTTATACAAATAGATATAAGAGAAGATATTTTAATTCCAAGGACTATCTCATAATAGGATAACATGTTTTACCTAAGCTATTTTTTTAGATAGTTCTATGTAGGTGATAGTATGACATGGGATAGTATATGGTCAAAGGAAATGATCATGTCAAGATTTTTCCAAAAGCTTGTTTTGAAGTATATGCCCCTAGTCTTTGTCAAGATCAAGGTGGATAGGGAATATGGATTAAAATGGAATAGATTGGATGAATAGTGGTGTTAGGATAAAATAACATGGTGTATGAGACAAGATGCTCTCAACTAGAATGGTACACATATATATAATTGATTTTATGCATGATGCCCACAAATGGATTTTCATCATGGTACTTGTCCAAAGCACCATAAGAATTGTTTTCACTATTGGATGAATTATTTTTCTTTACTTTTATTTTAACTTTTTCTACACATGACATTTGTAAACAAGTTTTCGCCATGGTACTTCCCCAAGGTGCCATAAAAGTGGTTTTCACCATCGGATAGATTATTTTTCTTTACTTTTTATTTATTTTTGTTTTGATTTTGCTACACATGGCACTTGTAAATAGGTTTTTACCATGGTACTTACCCAAGGTGCCACCGAAGTGGTTTTCACCATTAGATGAATTATTTCTCTTTATTTTTTTATTTTTACCTTGGGATACCCCGAGGGTTAATCATAAAATTTCTTGAGGTGATTATTATTGATGGACTCTTATAGAGGCTCATATTCAGGTGCTATAAGCTAGTAGGCTATTGAACCATAGCTCACTATGGTGAAAAATGGTCTCAACTAGTTAGGATCAGACTTTGCTTTACTGTCTTGGTCTTGCTATTTTTTTTATTTTCTTTGAGAACTAGATCACCTACTTCAAATCTTTAAGTCTTGATATTTTTATTGTAACTATGATGAAGAAGATTTTGATAGGATTGAAAATGATTCAATGCATTTAGAAATATTTTATCTAGTAACTCTAACTCATATAGTCTAGATACCTAGTACTCTTCATTGTTGATGAGATGTTGCAAGGATGACCTCAAATAAGGGAGTTGACCTTAATATGTAAAATATATTTGGTGTCGAAGACTAGTGATGGGGTAGCACCATTAGGTATTCAAATGTTAGTACAATAAGCCCATAAGTCATGGTTGATGGTGAGCCCTATAAATGTCCAAATTTCTTGTTTTAGTTTCATTCTTTTAATCTTATTTCTACTAAGTTTTAAAGAAATTCCCAAACCTTTTCATATACTTTAAGTATTTAAAACCATTGAAGATGATATACTATATTGATGAATGATTGTGTGATCTTTGGATGTCTATGAAATTTAGAAGATTTTTATAATTAATTATAGTTGTTAAATAATGAAAAATGTATTTGGAATAAGACTAACCTTTGTAATGAAGGACCTAAAAACCTACAACATAAGGATGTTGGTATACCACATATAGAGGAGGTGATAAACAACATGTGCATTTTCCCTCGAAGTTGATGTAGGAGTTGTTTGAGGATGTGAACATGAAATATTCATGGATCACTCATTTTCACTTCATTTATTAATAAAATCATGGAAGAAAGAAGAGGCTTGTTCCAATAGTAGATAGTGATTTATAATAAAGTTTATCTTGATAGGCACGCTTTTAGTTATAACAATCTTCTTGATTGATGTAGAGTACTTATCAAACTCTTACACTCTCACTTCCACTTGATTTTATTTTGTAGTTAAGCTAAGACCCAGTTCTCTTCCTATGTTTTTGGAAGAGTTGATGGTTGCTCATATTTTGTTTCCAGTTCTAAAATAAGAGGACTCTCACAAATACTATATAAATGGATGATTTTGTGAGAGACCAGAGAACTAGATTTTTGCATGAAATAGATTGAATCTAAATATTTTTATCAGATACTTTGTTATTAAGTTTGTGTATGCTCAAATTACAATAAAGAAGGATACTTCAATTTTCTTGAATCTCTGTGTTAGGATTTGAAGACATTTTGGATTTTAACAACTCAAGGAAGTGCCACTTGAGGTATTGTAGAATCTATGTTAGTTTAGATTATTAGTTAATTTCAAAATTTTAATTTTTTGAATTGTAACTTTTGATTCACATTGTGTTGAATGCTATTAGGAAATTAATTATTATTAACCCAAATTATAGCATAGAGAGTCATTAATTATAGTCTATGTAGGAATAATCACCTATATCAATTATTGTTTAGTATTCACTTAATCTATTTTCTACCTAGGAGTTCATTTTGTTAATTCATCTTTTTTTTTTTTAAAAAGGGGTAAAAACTTTATTGAAATCAAGAAGTGAATAGTACAAAGAGATCGGGGATCCAGAAGGAACCTAAGAAAATAAATCTCATGAACACTCAACCCAAACAAAAATACCAACCTCACATCCACAACCACCTCAATCAGCCAAATCATCATAAATTACCCTCTCTAATTCATGATGATAATCAGGGGACAACTTCCTCTAGCCCTCAATCTTCCAATTCTCATCCTTCTCTAAATCCCACTTGACCAAACAATCTGCAACCCTATTCCATTTGTGCAGGATGTCGAAGAAGACACCACATCCAACATAGAGCACATCTGCAGAATCTAACAAACAACTAGAGAAAGCTACCAATTAACATCAGTCCACTTTCTCTCATTTAAAAAATTAACAATAATCTGTGAGTTAGACTCACAGATAATCCTACGCCAACCCAAAGCATAAGCACGCTCAATAGCTCCGAGAATCACCAACCCCTTCATAAAATTGTTAGAATGCTGCCCTTTATGAAAGGAGAAGAAGAAAACAACTGAGCCAGAGCAGTCTCGTCCAATTCCACCAATTCCAGCAGGCCCAGGATTACCCCTGGAGGAACCATCAATATTGATCTTCAAAGTATCCACCAAAGGAGACAACCATCTACCAACCCTCTAAACCTTCTTTTTAGCCTGCCTACCTCTTCTTACACAAGCAAAGCCTAGAGTCAAACTTGTAAGCCCATTCTATTCACAATGTCATCATCATTCCTTTCCAAAGGATACACCACTTCACATTTAGCTTCCATCATCTCCTGGATCATCCCAACAATTTTGTGCCAAACCTATTGAACCAATAGTCCGTCCCCATGAAAAATCCTACGATTCCTTTCTAGCCAAATTTCCCAGAGAATGAAGGTAGGCCCAATGTACCACACAATCTGGAGGAAAGAAGCCTAAGAAGGAGGTCTACCCATACTATTCCAGAACTCAACAAGGGAAGAAGCATGAACACAAGGATGTTTCCAAACGTCCCACCAAAAATGCCAAAGAACCATAGAGAAAGAACAATAGAAAAACAAGTGGGAAAAGTCCTCCTCATTGCGACCACACAGAATGCAAACAGAAGGGACCTAGAATGCAAACAGAAGGGACCTAGAATCCCACTTCTGAAGATTGTCCCAAGTCAGAGTCCAAACAAAACAATTACACTTTGGCCAAGAGAACTTATTCCACACATTTTTCTACCAAGGAATCTCCACTCCACCAAACTTATGAGCCCTCAACACCTGATACCCACTAGCCACAATGAAAGCACCCTTAGGATCTAGACTCCAAGCAAGAATATCCTTATCCCAAAGAGAGTTGCATTGTCTACTAACCAAAATATTATGAAGTTCAGCATGGTCCTCCTCTGAGCCAACAACAAGCCAGTCACAAGGATCCTTCCACCT
This sequence comes from Sequoia sempervirens, assembly GCA_007258455.2. Classification (NCBI taxonomy): domain Eukaryota; kingdom Viridiplantae; phylum Streptophyta; class Pinopsida; order Cupressales; family Cupressaceae; genus Sequoia; species Sequoia sempervirens. The sequence goes on from VDFB02058242.1 coordinate 414,257,608, forward strand.
AGCCACCATTATCTACCCATAGGGATAAGAATACTTAAAATCAATCACCCTTGACCAACCAGCCTCCAAGAAGCTCTGGCAGAGATTCAACAAATTAAGATACTAAATCAAAATGAAGGGTAAACCATCCCAAGAATCGGACCAAAAGAGAGCCTCAAACCCCCTATTACAAATCCATAACAATCCCTCCTTGATTAGCGCAACCCATTTCTTGAGAGTGCCCAAAATCACAAAACCTTTCCCCACCAAAGGGTAGCAGTGAACCTCCTCCTTCAAAACCCCCCGAAGGTACTTGTGAAATAAAATTAGAGCCTAGATATGATCATGTTCTAAACACCACCTCCAATAAATCTTTGCAGCCAACACCAACTCGGACAAAGATGACTGCCTGCAGACCCAGACTCCCAAACTGCTTTGGACTACACACAATATACCACTTCACAAGGCTCCACTTAGAAGAAGACAAACTGCCAGCCCATAAGAATTGTCTAGCCAAAGAATTCAAATCCTTAACAAACCCAACTGGAGCTACATGGAGCATACACCTATAAATGGGAAGATCCTGCACCACATATTAAGCAACTAAACACGCCTGGAAAAGGACAACCATCTGTGAGTCCAATGATTAACCTTAGCACGAAACTTATCCAGAATATTCTGTCAAGAACCCCTAGAAAGAATACCAGAAGAAATAGGAATACCAAGATAGGTTAAAGGGAGAGAGCCAATCTCAAACCTCAAAATACGAGCAATCCTCTGCTGAATAGGTTGTAGAGTATTGAAGAAGAAAATGGAAGATTTTTCTTCATTAATCCTTTGACCAAAAGTGGCAAGATAAGTATAAAAGGCCTTGCAAAAATTAGTGGCTTCTCTAACCTTAGCCACACCCATCAAATTGCAAATGAGATTGAGGAGGCAAACCATTCCCCCACTCCCAACCTTGAAGAAGACCCAACCCCACATTACGCTTCAACAAGGATAATAAATATATAAGGAGAAAGAGGATCCCCTTGACAAAGGCCCCTAGAAGCATCGAAAAGAGAAGAAGGCTCACCATTTATCAACATTGAAGAGGAGGTGGATGTGACACAATTCATAACCCATTGGACCCATTCCTCAGAAAAACCAAAGGCAATAAGAACTTTACGCAAGAAGGACCATTTAACTCTATCATAAGCCTTTGCCATATCCAGCTTGATGAACATAGCCTTCTCTTTGGAGAAAGCCATGAAATGAATGGTTTTAGTAGCAATGACCACTCCATCCAAAATCTGTCGATCCACCATGAATCCAATTTGTTCCTTAGAGATAATCCATCTAAGCCATTGGTTCAACCTTTCGGCTATCAACTTGGAAATGATTTTATAAACAACATTGCAGAGGGAGATAGGCCTAAATTGACTCAACCGATCTGCCCCCTCACATTTGGGAATGAGCGTAAGGAAGGTAGATTTCAAATCCCTCAACATCTACTTATTCCTATGAGACTCAAAAACCACCTCCAATAAGTCCATCTTGATGATATCCCAAAATTCCTGAAAAAATTCAATTGGAAAACCATCTGGGCTTGAGGCTTTCCATTTCTTCATCTAAAAAACAAGTCTCAAATTCATCTAGTGAAATGCAACCCAATAGGTTCTCATTCATCTCCCTAGTAACCAAGGAAGGAATACAAGACAACACATAGGTTTCCTCTGCCAAAACATCTTGTGAATCCTCACCAAATAAGGATGCAAAAAATTGCGTAGCTTCTTTGGACATATCAGGCCAAGAAGAAAAATGTTCACCCCTATCATTCACCAAACTTGAAATAGAATTACTATGCCTCTGAGCTTTGACCAAATTGAAGAAGAAGGCAGTGTTTTTGTCCCCCTCTTGTAACCACTCAATACGAGCTTTTTGTTTCCAATATATTTCTTCACACAACTCACACTCTTCCAAAGCTTTCAAGGCCTTCGCCTCATCCCTAAGTACATTTTTTGAAAGACCCAACTCCCTTATCTCCTGAGTAATAACATCCAAGTCAGCTTGAGCATCAGACTTAGCCTAAAAAATATTTCCAAAACATTGCATGTTCCACCGTTTGAGCTGATACTTCACATATTTAGCATTTTAGAAAAAGAATACATTGCAATTCCATAGGAAGGTCTCCCCATCCACCACCAATCAACCACATATTCCTACAAAGAAGGATCCCTTAACCACATAAGATGGAACTTAAAAGAGGTGGACCGAGGAGCACGAGCCAAATCAATAGACAATTTAATAGGCCAGTGATCTGAGCCCCTCTAGTCTAGAATCTCAGAACTAGTAGACCACGATCCTCCAATCCAGAAGTAGGAAACCAAGAAACGATCAAGTCTCTCAACAATACAATCCTCCCCCACCCTCCTATTATTCCAAGTAAACTAACCATTTTGAGGCTTGATGTCAACAAGATTCAAGGTAGAAATATTATCATGAAGAAGGCAAGCCGAGGTTTCCAACCTCGCAATACCACCCTTCTTCTTTAGCTCAGTAATGGCATTGAAATCACCAACATTAATCCAAGGAAAAAGAGGAGCAAGGCTTTGAATAAAATTGATATGAGACCACAAATACTGCTTACCAGGAAAATCAATAGGTGCATAGATGTTTGACAGAAGAATAGTTTCCCATGTCTCCAAATTTGTAGTGACTATAGAGATAGAGGACTTCGAGGACATCCACCAAAGAGGATGAATCTTTAGAGGGTTCCAGAGATAGGACACTCTCCCAACATTACCATGTCCCCAATACACTGACATTCACCTCGACTCCACAGCTTCGGCACCAAACCAACCATACTCTCAATAAACAACTTAGTCTCCTGAATAAAAAGAGCATCAGGAGAGTGAATTCTCACCAAATCACGAACAACCTTTTGTCGAGGGCCACTATTCAAACCCCTTACATTCCATGAGAGGATGATCATTTCAGAGGGTTAGAAAAATACGATTCCAGAGTCTTAACAGACCCTGACTCCACCTAAGTCTCCCCCATCATCTTGATTTTCTCTAAGTCCTTCTTTCTCCCTACCTCGGAGGACTTCTCAATAGCCCTGTAGATCCTCTAATTGGTTTATTTTTGCAAAGGACATATAATCCTAATGAAATTGATTCTTTGTCTAAAGTTTATCATCTAGCCATCAAGTTGCAACAACAAATAAGTTTGCAATCAGGGAGTCTAGGAGGAGTTCTTTCTCCCTTAGGATATCAGATGCCTAACCCAACTCCACTGTTCAACACGGTCCCAGGGATGTCTTATCCCTAATATGGACCCATGTCTGAGTTGTAGACTCAACCTCCCCTACCATTTTTCACCAATGGTGCTTAGGACTCCTCCCAACAAACTCAAAATTACCAAAATCAAGTTGGAGGATCAAATCCTGTTAATCAGTCCTCTGTAGTAAAGATTGCAGAAAGTGAAAAGACTCTTCAACTAACTAATGAGATGGAGACTCTCAAAAAGACCCTATCTCAAATTTCTAACGATATGGCTCAAATGAGATAGAACCCTCCTCAGAACCAAAACCAAGGCTTTCATAATCAGGGAGGGTATTCAAATCAAGGTGGTTATTTTAACCAAAATTCTAATCAAAATTATAACTCCAACCAAAATTAGAGAAACTATCAAAATCAAAATTCCCCTAATCAGAACTACCAAAATCAGAATAGGGGATACAACCAAAGGTCTAATAACAATAGACAGTGGAACACCGAGCCAAACAATAGGGGAGTCCCCCATAATCAAGCAGGTGCTCCTTCTAGCGCCAGACTTGTTGATGTTCAAAAAGGCACAACAACATTAAACAGAATATCACTATTCTATTTCTCCTGAAAAAGAAAGATAACATATAGTAATCTAACTCCCAAGGTCCTAGTAGCTAGTTCTCAACCATGCTGATATGGCTCAATGGTCAATGTAACTGTAATGTGCAAGGGGCCTTTTGTTGGTAAAAAGGAACAAAATTGCATGAAATCAACTAACTTAGGTTTGGGGGGTTTAAATAAAGATAAAAAGATAGATCAGAGCTTTGAAACAAAAGAGCATGGACAAAACTACTTAAAATATAGACATGCATATCAATAACGAGTGTTTATTCATCCAACCATAACCACAGCATGATGCAATCCATAGAATAATCTATACTATTGCATACATCCATAGTGCTAATTCAACAATCACAACTATTCACTAAACTTTATTTCAGAAACTTTGAGACAAACCATCCACTCATCATCAAAACACAGATCAAATAGATATAACAACAATTTAATTCACAGATAATTCAATGAGATAATCTTTAAATCCGGTTTTCTATATTGATTTTCACCAAATAGAAAACATTTAGGCACAACAAAATCACTGGCATACAGATTGATTATGAATCATTAATCTTATCAGATAGGTTCAAACTTAATAACAACATAAAAAATTGTATATAAAACTGTAAAATTGTAACCAAGTTCAAATGAACTTTCAAAGTACCCTTGTTGACAACAATGAAAACCTAAGACTAATCAATATTTGCTATCATCAAGTGGCTAAAATTTCTTTAATCAGCCGACCTTTACAAAATAGAGCTCAAAAATACATATAGACATGCCATGTGCAAGCTTCTCTCAATCAAAACTCAGATCCACAAATCAAGGGACCAAAACTAAATGAAGAACTGGACTGTTGATCTTTAGTTACAAGGCTAGATTGCTTCGTTGCACAAAATTCTAGCGCCCAAGAAAGCAGGTGAAACTGAAAGATAGAATTGGATTCAAGTTCATGTCAAAATCCTGTAAAGAGGAGAGAAGAAGATGTTGTGTCAAGTGAAGAAGGTGTTTTGTTGCCAACTTATTCCTGTGTTGCATGCTCAAGGATGTACTCATCGTAACTAGAGAATACTTGTTGAAGGGTATCTGAATCAGGCCCATCCAACCAATCATCCTCAAATTTAACCCTCTTTAACTTTTCTAAAACTAATCCATGTACCTCCTTTAATTTGATCACTTCCCTTCTAGCAGCCTTTGCTTCTTCCCTGATGTCCATAAACCTATCCAATAAAAATCCTCTCCATCATCTCCTTTTTGCATCACCTCTACAAATCTACCCATCCACTTCTCCCTCATCTTATCCAAAGAAAGACCCTCCTTGACCGACGTATCTAGATTGACCAATATAGCCACTATTGCCTCCAATTCATCAATCTGTTGGTTCAAGTCTTTACTCATCTCTTGAACCTCATTCTTATGTTCACGAATAGACTTGGATTTATATCCTATTATCCTCACAGTCTTCTCAATAAAATCCACATTACCCTCTTCAAGGATTGATTGCTCAAGTAGAGTTGACTTAGGCACTTTGTTAATGTCCTTAAGCTTTTTAACATATTATTTATACTCTTCATCTTGCTTGTCTAGATCTTCAACATGTTGGTTCAAATCTCCTGCCAACTCAAGTGTTGCTTCATGAACCTTAAAAATATCAGTTAGCACTTCATCAACCTCCTAATTGAGCTTATCAATTCATCTTTCCAACATCCCCACTTTACTCTTCATTTGCACCAAGTCATCGACTTCCTTCTTTGTCAATAAGAATGGGGATTCGGGAGCAACAGCTTGTTGAGAAATTGGAGTTGAGACAAATTTTAAAAACTTATGTAACTGATTCAATTGAGCCTTAAGCTCATCTTTCTTTTATTTTTCTTTGATCATCCTAGACTTGGTAGAGGAAGCTACAATATCAATTAAGTTCATTTGCTGATTTCTTGTAGGTCTTCCCAAATTCACCGTACCCAATTGATAATCAGTCATTTGCATATCCTCCCGGTTCTTATCCACCATTGGTATTGCACATTCAATAATGATTTCTCCTGTGTCTGTAAGTTTGGTGGAGTGAAGAACCCTGGCCTTCTTTTTGGGTCTCTCCTTCTCAATTTCCTTCATCATCTCATCCCAATTGAGAGGTTGAGGTTGAAATATTTGTTTCTTCTCCAAGTCAAGATTTAACCATGTAGGAGTTGTAGGAGTAGTAGCTATTTGTGCTAAAGAAGAAGCCACAGTGGTAGAAGATAGAGGTTGCAATATTGTGTTCTCAGGCTGAGCGTCAACCTCTTGCACATTTTGTTGCTCTCCTTGTGCTTTTTCTTGTGCAAGTTTCTCAACCTCTTCCTTGTCCTTTTGTTCTTGCAACCTTCTAGCTTCCAACTCTTGCTTCAGACATTCCTCTTCCAACTTCTTTTCCTCTAACATCTAGTCTTTTTGTCTCTTCAATTCCTCAATATAGTCCCAAGCGTCTTTGGACTTCTTCTCATGTAGTGCAAACTCTACAGCCTCCTTTTCTCTCTCTAAGCATTCTTGTTCTTCCTTCTTCCTATGGGCCTCCTCCACAGCCTTAAATTGGCTTCAAGGGCTTCTTTCTCTCTTCTATGCTTGGCCTTTTCCTCCTCAAGATCATGGATCCTTTGTTGCAAAGCCAATTTATCTCTTTCCTCTTTCATTATGAGCTCTTGCTCCTTTTTTTGTTGTTGTTGAGCCAATTCATCAACAATAGCTCGAGCTTCCAATTCTTGTTGCTTGGCTGATACATTAGATTGTGCCTTAACAACCTCTTCTTGTTGTTTAGCCAATGCCTCAGCTTGTGCCTTGGCATCTGCTTCCCTCTTAGCATATTCAAACAGTTTCCATTGATCCTCTTCTGTTAGCGCAAGCTCAGTCCCTACATCGTCTGTTACATCAAGGGAAGCCACCACATGAGTCTCTTTGTTAGATGGAGTAGCCTCAAAATCTGTTGCAATATCATGAATTTCTATCTCAGACTCCTTTTCCTTCAACAACTCAGCTTCTTTATGGAGGGTTCCCATGGGAATTCCCTCACTTGGTTGCTTTGTGATCAGGGGCTGAGTGGATGCTTCTATTGCCACTTCTCCTTCATGTGTCCCTAGAGGATCTTGAGCAGGAATTTCAATTTCCTCTCCAACATTAGGAGGGAAGAACTCTAGGGGCTCCTTAGGAGCCATTCTTCTCTTTGTCCTCTTGTACCCTTGAGTGGTATCTGCAACCTTCCTCTTCTTGGATGGTCGAGCCTCTGATTGGTTAACCCTCAAGATAACCCATTGTATGCTTCTATCCAAAATTGGTCTTGCAATTTGCTTTATATCAATAGACTCTTTTGCATTCCAATCTGTTGGATCAAGATCCTTGGTGCCTATCTTATTTGTATCATATTGGGGATCCAAAGTTACCCCATCATTAGAAAATGTCTCTGGAATGTCCTCCTTTATCCCATACTCAACCATGAGTGGGATAGGTAATCTCTCATAATTTCTCTTCCTGATATCGTATTCATCTTGCAGATCTATCCAAAAATCCTCCAGTAAATTAAAATGCTTATCAAAAAGACTAGGAAGCAAAGCCTACATCTTGTGTCCAGGATCATAATGCTTCCTAGAAGTGTACAGACCCAACTTCAAATAAATCAATTCATCACAAACAACCTTAGCTTCCACAATGTGTGGACAACTAAACTCACCCAACTTCATGGGGAACTTGTGACAACCAGTCTTATGTTTGGTGCCAAATTTGAAGTAAATAGCCAGATCTTGATAAATGATTTCCATTAACACAATTCTATTGTTACAACACCTAGGGAGCAAGTGGGGATGACCATCAAAACCTCCCAATTTGAAGTAAGTAAAAGTGGGGTATTGAATAAACCAGTGTCCCCATTCATTGATGAAGGCCATTGCCTCCCTACTCAATCTATACCTAGCATCTCCAGTGAGCCTGTTAATGATAACATAAAGAAATGCATCATTAACCCTCCTGTAATGTGACTCTGATGCTTGCAAGGTAAGCTAATTATAGTGCTCCCACACCTTCTTTTGTCCTTGGGCTTCTCCCAATATACCCATTGTATTCAGTCCAGGAAAGATCCCCATTCTAACATTTGCATAGATCACATAATATGTCATGAAGAAACTCTTGGTTTCTCTCACTTTGAGCATTTGATTATGTATGCTCTCTGACACCACCATAGGCTATTCAAACTGTTGTCTTCCATCCAAGATGGTTTGGATAAATGGGAACATCCATTCTTTAAATTGTGAAGCATCTCTTTTTCCAAATACTCTAGAGAGAAGCATGATTATATCCCCAATCTCCTTGCCAAAGTCTTCCCTTTTAGGTTGGTCAGGAAGCTTAGTCAGAGACTTTTTCTCTACCCTCATCCAGTGCTTATTCATGTGATTTCTATTAGCTTCCTTCTTGTCACTATATAGTTTTAATGCTTATGCTTCATTTAGCTGCCTAGGATTTTGTGGAACGAGTGCATCAAACATAAACTTGATCATTTGGGCTGTTAAATCAATGATAACATTCCCCTGTGAATCCACACACTTCCTAGTAGTAGGATTGTAGGCCCCAGCTGCTACTAATATCAATTCCAGACATTGAACAGACAGTGGGAAGATAGCAACATGTGCTAGTCCAGATTAGACAATCCTTTCTGCCCTTGGTGTAACATCTTCATTAAAAGTTTCATCCACCAATTCTTCATAGTTGAAAGGGCCTAAGTTGGTATTTGTAATATCTTCCCACTCAGAATCAACCTTGCTAGCAGTGAGAGTAGCTTCTCTATGTTTATACCTCAGAGTGTAGGGGAGCTGGTCCACTTTAACCTTCTTTGGCCTAACTCCTTGTCTTGAAGTTTTTGCTGGTTGGCTCCTTTGAGAAGCTTCTTCTAATGCCCCCAACATCCTCTAATCTCTACAATAAAGTCTTGTATTAGATGAACAAAATCATAAAATCAATTTATCATGTAATACCATCCTCTACTTCCTTAGGACAACTTCATACTAAGCCAAATTTCACTTTCATCGGAAGCAGAGTCATAGAAGAATCAGGAATATGATACAGTTTTAACACATAGCGGGATCAAAACTGGAACCAGGACAAGACCAAAATTAGGACCAAAATGAAAACCAAACCAAAAACTAATTGCTAGTTCCAAGTTCGACCTCCACTTCGGTTCCACTTCCACTTAAGGACAAGCGCGAAAACCAAAATCATCAATGACCGGAAGCGGGATTATTTTAGGAATGAATTCCAATACTAAACATCCTTGGGACAAGTTCGGTCCCGAGTCCACTTCCGCCAGTTTTAACATAAAAACATAGCACTTTTCTTGAAGACATGGTCACATGAATCTAAGTATCTGGGTCACATGGTTTACAAGGAAATCCAAAATAGAGGGGCTTCACCCCACACCTTAACCGTATAGAAACCAAATTTAACCTTAAAGGAACAATATTTTGTAAAGGTTATCGAGCAAACCCTAGTTTGCGCAATACGTCGACTCAAAAAATTAGGGCATCACAAACCCATCTCAGAAATCACAGAATTGACACGGAATCAAGATCAGAAGGGTTTCCAAACATATTTTAAAAAATTTAAAGTACGAAAAACCTTGATAAATGGAAGCCCTAATTAGAAACTAGGGCACGACAAAGCGCACCTGCCACGAAAGTGACAACAAACAGAAAGCGACAAACGAAAAAGAAAAGAAAATGGAACAAAAAAACAAAGGACAAAAACAAAACCAAAAGAAAATAGGAAATCGAAGATTCACATAAAATAATTCTATGAATGTGAAAGAAAACAACACGTAAAGCACGAAGACAAAACAACAAAGCAGAAATGGGAAAATAAAAGAAAAGAGACCCTACCTCAAAATGCCCACAAGGAAAGACTGAAACTTGACAAAAATCCACTAATTGCCATGCCTTTGCAATCAATCCGCTCTTCTCAAAGTTCTCCTAGCTCTGGTTTGCTAAAATAGTTTAGATAACAAGGATAATGAGCCAGTTAACCTTAATTATGGTTTTAAAAATGATTTCGTGTGTGTGAAGAACCTGTAATTAATGCAATAAAGGTGGTAGGTTAGGCAGAGCGAATAACGCAAACAAATAGTTAACTCGTGTGGACACCAAAGGTAGAGCAAACGCGGACCCAGATCCGGAACCAAACAAGAAAGTTTTGACAAGTTCCTCATTGAACTCCAAACCTGGTCCTAGTCCCGCGACAAAGAACCGACAACATAAAGAAACGAGGGCGGGTTCGTATCCAAAACGGAAACTAGAACTTTTACAAAGTTCCAAGTTCAGTTCCAACTTTCCATTCTGGTCCCAACAAAAGGAACAAAAACCAAGACAAAAACAACAAACGACAGGGAGCGAGGCTGAAAAAAAAACCAGACCCGGCCCAAACACAAATGGAAACAAACAACACAAAGCAAATGAGCGGAGTCAGAATCGGGATGGAAACAGGAACCAAATTTTTTTAAAAAGTTCCAAATTCACTTCCAACTATGGTTCCGCTTCCGCTCGGGCTTAAACAAAACATGAGGAAAACGACAAACGACTCAAGGGAGGAACAAACCTAAGAGCATAAAACACACCGACCAACAACGAAAGGAACAAGGAAGGAAAAGAAAACCCGAAGTCGGAACGAAACCCGAACCAAAAACTAATGAAAAAGTTTAGAGTCCAATTTCGGTTCCGGATCCGCTTCCGCCAGAGCAAAAGAAAGAAAGACTTAGGAGCAAAACGAACAACTCCTAAAACCCAAACAAAAACAAGGGGGACCCATTTTGTTCCAAAATAAAATGGAGTGGTTATGCAAGGCATAACAAGCCCCTTTTCTTTGATCTTTCTGAAGAATTCCCAAGGAAGGAGGTGCCTTATTTCCTTTTACCGAATCTAATCTTGCTTTCACTGGTGGCTGAGAAATCTCCCCCTCACCCATCTTCACATCAACAAGGGACTCAGAATTCCTTGAAGCCACCATACTAAGATCAATATACATTTGCAAGGCACTAACCACCTGTGAATTATGAATGTTATTTGGAATAAATCCTTCCTAAACCACTTCCATAGCACCTTGATCCAAAGACAACAAACCTGGGTTCACCTTCTGCTGATTGAGATCATCCAAAACCTCAAGGCAATTAAAGGTGTCACCTTCCACTAAATCTTTAAAAGTCCTCTTCTTACCACGATTTTTGGAACGAGTCTTAACAGGAATAAACCCCTCAAAACCTAGAACATCACCTGGGATGGGAGCCTTGCCTTTATCAACCTTAGGAGGGTTGTGTTAGGGTTAGAAAGGTAGATATCTAGCAATTAAATGCATATTTAATTAATAAACAGAGAAACTAAAACACACACAGAATAAATCATAACACAAAAATTTAACGTGGTTAACCCAATCCAGGCTACATCCACCAAACCGCAGCCATCCAATACTTTTATTATCCAGTGCAAAACTTATTACAATCTTGCGAATAATCGCATTTTTCATCATTTTGTAACACCCATCCGAACCCCTTTTTATCAAGCTTAGAAGCTTCCAGATTTTGGGTTCTACAAAATCGGATTTTTCTTTTTTCGTTGATTTTTCCTTTTTTCGTTGATGACGTGAAAAAGTAGGAGGAAAATTTTTCTTGGGGGTTGCCACCCCCGAACCCCCTCCCGGGGCCCGGCCTGGGACCTCGGCAAGGATACGTGTCAGGGTGTACAGTATACCATGTGCTATACAGTATAGCATGATCAGTCGCCACATACCAACAATCTCCCACTTGGAGACTGATCAGGCTCCACACCAACACAATCTCCCACTTGGAGACTGATCTTAGACAAAATTGCTACAATTACAGCTCCCACTGGAAATAAGTACCTTGGACCCTGCTGCTCTGTTATACTTAAATTCAACCTTGAAGGCCAACTGAAGCTGAAGAGGAGCTCATCTTCTCCCTTGTCACCGCCTTCATAAACATATTTGTTGGATTGACATCTGTATGTATCTTGTCCAACTTGACATGTTCATCCTCCAACATCGACCGAATGAAATGATATCTCAATTGTATGTGTTTTGTTTTAGAATGCAAGGCAGAATTCTTTGCAAGATGTATAGCACTCTGGCTGTCTGTAAACAAGTAATTTTCAGCCTGTTGTTTGCCCAACTCATCCATGAAAATTTGCAGCCATATCATCTCCTTTTCCACCTCTGTTGCAGCAACATACTCTGCCTCTATGGTGGATAAAGCAACCACCTTTTGCAATCGAGAAATCCAACTCACTGTTGTCCCACCAATGGTAAATACATAACCTGTGGTACTCCGCCTGGTATCTATATCCCCTGCCAAATCTGAGTCAACATTGCCTTTTAAATCAGTATTAGAGCCCCCAAAACACAAAAATTTATTGGATGTACCTCTCAAGTACCTGATAATCCATTTTACTGCATTCCAATGCTCAACTCCGAGATGACTCAAATACCTACTAACAACTCCTATGGCATGTGCAATATCCGGTCTCGTGCATACCATGGCATACATTAAACTGCCTACAACTGAAGCATATGGTACCTTGGACATTTTTTCTTCCTCCTCTTGTGTCTTTGGACACATATCCTTAGTCAATTTGACATGACTAGGCAAAGGTGTGCTGACAGTTTTTGGATTCTCCATATGAAATCTTTGCAACACCTTTTCAACATAATTAGCCTGAGATAAAAACAATTTCTGTTTTTCCTATCTCTACAAATTTTCATACCAAGGATTTGTTTTGTTGCCCCCAAATCCTTCATAGCAAAAGATTTTGCTAACTGTTGTTTTAGCTCACTTATGTGATCCATGTTAGACCCAGCTACAAGCATGTCATCAACATATAAACATAAAATAATGTAGCTATTATTATCCAACCTCTTAAAATAAACACAATGGTCAGAATTACACCTGTTGTAGCCTTGCTCAACCATAAAACTATCAAATTTCAAGTACCATTGTCGAGGTGCTTGCTTCAAGCCATATAAATTTTTCTTCAATCTGCACACTAGTTTCTCCTTACCTTTGACCTCAAATCCTCGTGGCTGTTCCATATATATTTCCTCTTCCAAATCACCATGGAGAAAGGTTGTTTTAAAATCAAGTTGTTCTAAATGCAAATCTTCGGCAGCCCACAATATTTGAAACAATACCTAATAGAAGTCATTTTAACAACCTGGAGAAAAAATCTATCGTAACCACACTTTTTTGTGCAAACTTTTACAACCAATATGGCTTTAAATCTTTTTCACTTCCATCCTCTTTCAGCCTATAAACCCATTTGTTTGGTAAATCCTTTTTACCTGCAGGCAACTTGCATAATTCCCAAGTCTGGTTTTTCAGCAAGGAGTCTATTTCTTCTTTCATTCCATGCTCCCATTGAACCTGGTGTCCACCTGCATAGCTTCATCATAATATTCTGGTTCACTAGTATCAGTTAACAAAATAGTATACAGAGAGGGAGAGAATCTTTCTCGAGGTCTACTTATCCTTGAAGATCGTCTAACAGGAGTTTGTGGTATTTGTTGTTGCTATTGTTGTCCAGCATGAGGAACCACTGAAACATCATTGTTTGGAATATCATCCAAGACTGCATAATCATTTTCTTTCTTCTCATGCTACAGCAACAGATCTTTGTACAACACTTTCTCATTGAATATGACATCCCTACTTCTCACAATTTTTTGATTTTTAAAATCTCAAAGCCTATAACCAAATTCATCAATGCCATATCCAACAAATACACATTTCTTTGATTTTGCATCAAGCTTGGTTTTATTTTCAGAATCTACATGTGCAAATGCTTCACAACTGAAGGTTTTGAGAAAAGAATAACTCACCTTCTTACCTTTCCATGCTTCCTCTGGAAAACCACAACCCAAAGGATTAGAGGGACCTCTATTAATTAAATAAACAATAGTGTTTATAGTCTCTGCCCACATTTTTAAAGGCAGCCCAGCATGCAATCTCATAGTCCGTGCACGCTCCATTATTGTTCTATTCATGCGCTCAACCACTCCATTTTCCTATGGAGTCCTTGGAACCATTTTTTGCCTACGAATAACATTAGAGGAACAATAATCTTCAAACTCTTTGCTGCACATCACCACCATTATTAGATTGAGACATTTTATCTCTTTACCCGCCTCATTCTCAACCAAGCTTCCATTTTTTAAAAGTTTCAAATATACATCACATTTCTGCCTAAGGAAATAAATCCATACCTTCCTATTTGCATCATCAATGAATGTAACATAATACAGAGCCACCGAGAGAAGATACCTAAGTTGGTCCCCATACATCCGTATGCACAAGCTCCAATTTCTCATCTTTCTTTTGCTTCCCATCCTTGAGAAAACTAACTCTCTTTTGTTTTCCATACACACAACTTTCACAGAAATCCATATTAACACATTTTAGACCTCGTAAAACATTATTTGAATGAAGTACTTTCATACCTTTTGCACTCATATGCCCAAGTCTATTATGCCACAGTGTTGATTTAGAGTCCA
>VDFB02058242.1:414282259-414417860 GCA_007258455.2 Sequoia sempervirens
AAACATGTTGTTAATAATTCACAAACTTGTACTTTGCAAAGTTCCTTGTAGAATTACTTTAAACATTATATTTATCAAAATATGCCAACAGTACGAGACTTTAAGAGGTGATGGAAATAAATAACACTAATTACTTATTGGATAGACATTTATTGATAAGGAGAAATAATAATAATATGGAAATAATGATGCTATGTTCTTTAATATGAACCTTGAAATGAATACGAACTACTAGGTATTTCAAGATTAAAAAATAGACATGATAATAAATTCACTGTTTCTAATTTTTCTCTTCAATTCATATAATTGTAGGTATGATAAATTAATGCATTGATGAGTTGCTATTTCTGATTTAGAACCTTTTATATATATATATAATTTTATCTTGGAGCTTTCCCTGATTTATAATTTTGTAATATATGCTTCCATGTTACTCTATGCAGGCATATAGAGTGGTACTCAATAGGAAAATCAGTAATAAAAATAAGTCTAAATCTGCTCCCTTTTCTCACACTTTCATCTTCCTTAAATATCATTTAATGTGCATCTTCATAAGGGAGGCGTCTCTTATTTGATCCATGCCTTTTTCATTATATTTTCAAGTGGGATGAATTTTTCTCTTGTATGGAGGTGCACTTCTTAGGGAATCAGCTCCTTTATTAATCTCCATTTATTTTAGTTTAAGCTTCCCCTCACAATTGAATCCACGATTTGTCTCATTCTTTTTATGTGAACTTCGATTACTTGAAGTAGCCCCTACATTGACTACTTTGATTGCTACGGGAGCTAGGTGCCTGCTACTTGCGTGCAGTGGTCTTAGGAAAATAAGTGATAGTACGATATAGCAAAATGAATATCATCTTCATAAAATATACTATTAGATTTCTCAAGATAGTACGATATAGCAAAATGAATATCATCTTCATAAAATATATCGAATCTTCAATTAAAGGCAATACCAATCTGACTATATTCTCACACAACGATATAAATAGAGTCTGTGTCCTTCTTTGACCATAGTAGATAAGACAAATAAAGGTAGCGGCATCCTTATGGCTTTTACTTAATATTGTTTGGCCATAATACTTTTGATAGTGATGATAGGAATCCCAATAGCCCGATAGGGAATCTATATACAAATATTATTTGAATTAGTGTGATACGTACCACCTGGATTGAATCGACCTTTTGCAATTTTTTCTCCAAGGGATACTTAACGAAATTGCCCAAAGATGGGGCATTACATTTTTGCAATTCCACTTTGACTAACAGTGCAATTTGAGCATGCATTTTGCGAAGTTTCTATTTTACTGCGTTAGCCTCTGGATAGATTTTCAAACAATGGACTACTAAAGTTGTATCAAGTCCTAGAATTTCTACATATGAACAAGCAAAATTTACTTTCTATATTTCAAGGAATGTTACAAAATCTTTTTTTTCTTCTGGGGTTAATGATGCCGCAAAGAATGTGATCTTAAGACTGTTGGTTGTTCCAACATTTATCTCTTTCAATACTTCTACTAAGACTAGGGATCTTGATATTTAGTAACAATTGGGAGGTCAAATCATTCATCCAAAAGCACCTCAAGGAGGTTTTCAACTTTAGATATGTTCTTTATTTTTACTTTTTCTAAATTTGAAAGTGCCACATTGTTGTTTCACTAGGGATCATTTTATTATTTTTATATTTTCCCTTTTGCAACTAAAGGATTTGATTCCCTGACCCCTTCCCCCCGTCCCCCGCCCCTCGCCCCCCCACTGCCACCTCGAAGTATGCTTATGTATCAAGTTCTATGGTAAATCCTACTTTGTGATCCCCAAGTGGTATGAATTCTCCAAGTACCCTAAGTCCTATTGTTAGGTCCCTATTATTCTATCTAATGTTATTACCCTAATATCATATATCCTAAGTGTGAATGTATAAAATTGATTGATCAAATGACATCAAATGAACTAAAATAGCTAAGAAAATGATCAATTAACTACACAATCCAATGAAATTGTTCACAAGACTCAATTAGAATTCAAAAGCATGAAAGAACAAAGTAATTCAAATGAAATTCTAACTAAGAGATGCAAACCTCAATCCCATTGTGGGATTATGCCCAAATTGGATGTGGAATACTACAATTCAAAGAAAATCCATTATTATGCAAAATAATAGATGAATAAATGAACACAATAGACTCACAAGTGCTCTCAAATTGATCAAATTGGGAAATCAATTCAAGAGAGTAAGTTGACTCAAAGCTTGTGGATGAATTATTATGGAAAAATGCTTACTATTTATAGAATTTTGAAATCAAGATCAATGGTGAGGATTAGAAAGGTTAATCAATGGATGAAACAGAATGAGAAGAATGAACATGGATCAAGGATGAATCAAACGGTTGATAATCTATGAGGCATGGATCAAGGATCAAATCAATGGTCTCAAATCCATGAGATTCAACCAATTCCCTAATTTTATGAATTATGTTGGAGAGATGTTGGAGATATTTCCATTTGGGGGGAAATATTTTTGGAATATTCATTATGCAAGTGGGAAAAGTTGGAATATTTGGAAAGAAATTAGCTAATTAAACAATTAATTAAAATCATTTAATTATGCAAGTGAATGAGAAAAAGGCTTTAATTAAATAATCATGAATTATTTAATCAAAGTATGATTATGACACTTAATTAAATAATTTGCATTATTTAATCAAATGAGAATGGGATTAGTATGGAGAAAAGTGAATTAACTAAATAAAATTGATTTATTTAATTAATAGAAGAAAATATGAATTTAACTAAATAATTGACATTATTTAATGAAATGGATGAATTATGTAAAATAGACTAGAATTGGTGTTAGTACGAGAAATCAAGTATGCGATATTGTTAGGACAGTTTTAGGTGTCTACACTAAGAATATAATATATATCCCTAAGTATAATGAGTTAAGCACTTGTGGCATACTTAACATTAACATTAGTTATAGTTAATACCTTAAATATTATTTATTAGGATGAAGGGGTATGTTCCTACATGGTTAAGCCTATAAATAAGTGGGAGGTGTTCCTCCCAAATCATCATATCATCAATTATTCAATTCATATCACATTTTCTTTTATTGGAGGTAATCCCCTCGAAGTGGTCCGCTACATTTCTATTCTTTTACAAATATTTCCAATAAATATCATAACACCTACAATAGCTTCATAATATATCGAATGATGTAATGGTTGACACAACCTCACTATATTTTGAATCTAAACCTTATCAATGGTACCAATGGATGATGGGTGAAAAACAAGTGAAATTACTTAGTTGGAGAGAATTTACCAATAACTTAGTAGCCCACTATGAGCAACCATGGAAGGGGATATATTTTGCCCAACTTACAAATTTAAAATAAATAGGGTTTGTAGCAGAATAAAATGTTGAACACATGAGATTGGCAATTCGAACTCAAGATCTAACACCTTATCAAAGGCTACAACTCTACATCAATGGACTTAATGAACAAATTAAACAATGATGTTCATTTATTGGAACCTTATACAGTTAGAAAGGAAATGCAACAAGCATTACATATTGAGCAAAGAAACCTCACTATAAAAATATCAACACAAGGCCAAATAGTAGGATGAAAGATAGAAATGTCACTAATACTACTAACAAAAATGGGGTTAACCTTTTTAGCCTAAAACAAATAACTAATTTGTCTCCTCAAAAAGAGGTATTTATAAAAGAGAAAAAGGTCTATGTTGGCATTGTGATAGAAAATGGTCTAGGGGCCATAAATGTGGTAATAATGAGAAGAGACTAATTATTATTGAGAATGAGGTTGAAGAGGAAGAAGTAACTATAGAAGAACCAAATATGGAACTAAAGAATAAAAAATTAGAGGAATAAGACAATGCTACTATATCATTGCATGCATTAAATGGAACAAGAACACCAAAAATACTTGAAGTTTTTGGTTATATAAAAAGAGAAAGGTAGCAGTGTTGATTGATACAAGTAGTATAGATAACTTTATTGATAGAAGATTAGCTCATGAGCTTAATTATTTTGTATATCCAATCTCTAACTTTCAAGTCATGATAGCTAATGGAAAAAAACTCTCTTGTGGTGATAAGTGCCATCATATAAAACTTTCAATGGGAAATTAACATCTAGATTCAAATATGTTTGTTATTCTAATAGATGGAGTTGATGTAGTTTTAGGAGTACAATGGCTTAAACAGTTGGGAAAAGTTTCCTTCAATTTTCAAGAATTATTTATGACTTTCAACTCTAATGGACAAAAATATAAACTTATTGGAGTAACATCACTAGCAACTCAAATTATTAGCTCCCATAGGATGTAAACATTAATTAAGCAAGGTTCATATGGTCTAGTAGCACAACTAAATTTTATAGAAGCACAAGATGTTAAAACTCAACATCCATAAGAACTTCAAGAGATAATTTAAAAACACCAACAATTTTTTATAGGACCTAAGGTTCTACCTCCAATTAGAGACCATGATCATGTCATTGAATTAATACCTAGAAGCATTCCTCCTAACATTAGACCTTATCATTATCCTTATGAACAAAAGACAAAAATTGAAAAAATAGTCAAGGAAATGTTGGATTCAAGAAGTATTCATCCTAGTAAAATTCCCTATTCATCTCCAATGGTTATGGTTAATAGGAAGGAGAAATCATGGAGAATGTGTCTCAATTATAGGGAACTCAGTAAGCTCACTCTTAACGATAAGTTTCCTATTCCTACTATTGATGAATTATTAGATGAACTAAATGGTGCAATTTTCTTTACTAAGTTAGATTTATGTTCTAGTTTTCATCAAATTCATATGAAGGAATAGGATATACATAAAAATGTCTTTAGAACACATGAAGGATATTATGAATTCTTAGTAATACCATTTGGTTTAACTAATGCCCCGTCAACTTTTTAAAGCCTCATGAACTTAGTAAATTTCCTATTTCTTCACAAATTTATGGTGGATTTCTTTGATGGTATCTGTATCTATAGTAAATCATGGGAAGGACATTTACAACATGTAGAGAAGATATTACAAGTACTGGAAGATAATAAACTCTATGCCAAGAAATCCAAATGTGTCTTTGGGGTAAAATAAATAGAATACTTGGGATATGTGGTGTCACATGAAAGTGTTAAGGTAGACCCCAAGAAGATTGTTGCAATAAAATTCTAGCCACAGCCTAAAAAATATTAAAGGTTTGAGAGTATTTTTGGGTCTAATAGGATACTATAGAAAATTTATTCATAATTATGCTTGTATTGTAACACCCTTAACAATGTTATTAAAGAAGGATTCCTTTTCATTGTTAAAGCTAGCCACTCAAGCCTTCCAACAACTAAAAGAAGCTCTCACTTCAACCCTAATACTAGCTACCCCAGACTTCTCTAAAATATTTGTGGTAGAATGTGATGCTTCTAGACATAGAATTAGGGCATTACTAATGCAAGAAGGGTGTTCATTAGCATTTGAGATTCGACAACTCAAGGGAAAAAACTTGCTAAGGCCCACATATGAGAAGGAAATATTAGCCATTATTCATGCAATTAAAAAATGGCATCAATATTTAATGGGAAGGCATTTCAAAGTCAAGATGGATCACGAGATTCTAAAATGTTTTTTTAGAACAATGACTATCCTCATCAAAACAAAAAAAATGGGTTACTAAGGTACTAGGATATGAATTTGAAATCATTTATAAAAAAGAGTAAAGAAAATATTGTAGTTGATGCCCTTTCTCGATAAGAAGTAGAGGAAGCAAATATTTGTGCAATTTCCTTAATACAACCAAAATGGTTAGAAGTTACACATAAAGAGTGGAAAAATGATCCTCAAATACATGACCTCATTCTAAAACTTCAACATGACCCATCTTCTTTCGATAAGTATGTTTGGAGAGAAGATTCATTATGATACAAAGATATATTTTTTTATGTAAAATTTCCAATTTAAAAGAAGACATATTATCTCAAATGCATGACTCACCAATAGGATGACTTTCAAGTTTTTTAAAGACCTATTATCATATAAAGAAAGATTTACTTTGTGAAGATTTTGTAGACATGTAAAAATGACCTAACACTTATCACACATCGTAAATGACATTTTCCCATCATCGACATCATTATCACCTAATATCACTGCATTTCACATCAGTTGCATCAAAAACCCTAATTTCCTCTATTAATTGAATAATATTACATTATTTAATTAATTCACATTTTCATCATTTTTGACTAATTAAATAAACTTCATTTATTTAATAAAGTCCTAATCTAACTTTATTCTTCTTGATTAATTAAATAACATCAATTATTTAATTATGTCGCTAATTCACTTTATTCCCCTAAATCAATTAAATTATTAAAACATAATAGTTTAATTAAATCACTTTCCTCTAAACTTGAATAATTAAATTAATTATTCAAACATCATTTAAAAAGGTCAAAAACAAACAAATACAACTTTGTTTGCAAAAATCAAACATGACTTGCACGTTCAATTAATTAATTACCCTCACCCACTTTTATGATTGAGCAAATTATGATCCCTCGATTGTTGACTTTGATTGGCTGACTGATCCATCTATTCCTTACTAATCAATCTATTTCCTTAATTCCACTGAACACTCAACATGATTTCTTCAATCGCACCGATTACATAATCAAAATCCATTGATTCTTCCCATCTAATTCCTCTCAATAGTTTTGAGTCGTTGATCAAGATATTCTACTACGCGATCTCGAGCATTCATTTCAAAACACAAAATCTATATAAAAATCTTCTTCCTAAAAATGATCAAAGAATTGACATCTTTTGCACAACAAAGTAATGCTAAAATCACAACCAATTTATTGATAAACTTTACATACATCTTCGACCAACATCACACAACTTTGAAGCTTTTTCTCTGCATCAATGGACGCTTCACATTTGATACAATGATCCAACATCATTTCAAATACACTTCGACATGGGATGGGTAACTTTATGTTTTATTGAATTCATTTTTCTTGTTTTTCAAATGTTTCTTGAATTCAGTATCTTGTATTGTTCATTTTGTGAGTATTGGGTATGAATCTTAGTCTTTGTTTTGAATTAGATTTTGTTTAATTCATTAAACATTGATTATCTTATTGCATTCTCGATTTCCCCCTTACACAAATTTAAAAGGAGATGCCAAAAAAATTGTGGTTGAATGTTTAATATTCCAAAGAAATAAAGGTGAAACAATAAAGACTCCCGACCTCTTGCAACCTTTAGGCATTCCAACACAATGTTGGGAGGAAATATCAATGGACTTCATTACAAGTCTACCAAAATCTATAATCTTGATGTAATTTTGGTTGTTGTCCATAGACTCGCCAAGTATGCACATTTTTATGGACTCCCTCATTCATTTCAATCAAGTACCATCCCAAAAATATTCATGGAAAATGTATAAAAACTTCATGAAATTCCCAAAATCATAGTGAGTGATCATGACACTATCTTTACTAGCATTTCTTGGAAAAACTTATTTATAGCATGGGGTATAAAACTAGCACATAGTTTCTCTTATCATCCATAATCAGATGACCAAATAAAAATTGTGAATAAATGTTTAGAAGGATATTTACGTTGTTTTACCTTTGATAAACAAACACAATGGTCCAAATGAATACCATTAGCAGAGTGGTCGTACAACACATCATTTCACACATCCACTAAAATTACTCCATTTGAGACTCTTTATGGATACCCTTCACCATCTAATACTTATTTACAATCTAATTTTAAAGCTCATGCAGTAGAGGACCATATTCAACACCAACAATAAATACTACAAATCCTCAAGGATAATTTAGTTATGTCTCAAAAGAGAATGAAACAAGTTGATCAACATCGTAGTGAGAGGAATTTTGAAGAGGGAGATTGGGTATTTCTTTGATTACAACCTTATAAATAAATTTCACTTAAGAAACATAACAACATGAAGCTCACAAATAAATTTTATGGTCCTTATAAGGTTCTCCATCAAATAGGAAGTGTAGCTTATAAGTTAGAACTTGTATTGTCTTCCAAAATTCATCCTATCTTCCATGTTTCTTGTTTAAAGAAAGTAATAGGTAACAATATTCCAATCCAATTAGAATTTACAGAGTTAGATGAAGAAGATGACAGAGTTAGATGAAGAAGAAAAGTTTATAATATAACCTAAGAAAATTATTGAGAAAAGAGTGAAATAATTGTGAAATAGAGCTATCATTGAGTTCCTAATCAAGTGGAAAAATATGCCAATTGAAGATGCTACATGAAAAGATGAATAATTCATACTAAAGCATCCAAATTACTAAGCATTGAGGATAATGCTCTTTGAAGGGGACAGGCATGTTAGGTCCCTAATATTTTATCTAATTTTATTACCCTAATATCATATATCATAGGAATATAAATATATTCCTAAGTATAATGAGTTAAGCACTTGTGACATGTTTAACATTAACATTAGTTTTAGTTAATACTTTAAATAATCTTTATTAGGATGAGTGAGTATGTCCCTACATGGTTAAGCCTATAAATAAATGGGAGATGTTCCTCGCAAATCATCAGATCATCAATTATTCAATTCATATCATATTTTGTAAGTATTGGAGGTAACACACTCGAAGTAGTTTGCTATAATTTTTATTTTTTTCCAAATATTTCTAAGAAATATCATAACACTTTTAATAGCTTCATCATTTTGAAACAACACTAGAATAGGTGGTCCTTATCAGTCCCAATCGATAAGTTGACAGTATATAAGTGGGATTTTGTTGGTTTGTGAGGGAAATATGTATTATATGGAAGTTACTATGTGAATGGATGTGTTTTTGAATAGGTCAATGATGTACATAGAAGATTCATCAATGGTATCATCATTAGAAGTTCCATTTGTGCGAAAAACTACAACTACCTTCCTATAAACACATTCAATATCTAGGGTTGCATTACTTAATGACCCATACCTAAGCCCTTGATATTTTTGTATCTTTTCTAGAACTATGGGTTCTCTTATTCCTTGTTGATGAAGTCAAAGGCCACCTTGACCTGTAAATCCCATGTTCTTTATAATCTAAAAACCATTAGCATATTGTTAAATTGGTAGGGAGGGTTGTTCTTTATCTTCTTGGTATAACCAATTGGAAATATCCTCTTCTATAACCTCTTTGTTTAGCTCTCCCCACTTTGAAAATATAGTGGGTTCATATTTGATAATTATTTTTGTCTGTGTGCTAAGGTTTGCCATATGTCTTATGAGAAGATGGAAGTTGTCCTATGTAGAAGGATGCTTTTAAATCATACTCTTCACAACCCTTGTCATATATTCAGACCTTGATTTTGAGAATGGAACTATGTGAACTAGATGATGAGGTGATGTAATTATTGGGTACATGGTAGAGTTTTTGGTATTTTTCTACTATATTTTAGCAATACTAGAAAAGGCGAGGGTCCCCATAAATGGTTACCTTGGTTTCATTGTAGGAAAAAATTATGTATTGGTGGTAATTGGATGGGATATCTTGCATGGCATGTATCCATGGGAAGCCTAGGAGAATTTTGTAGGGTAGATCAAGTCCAATATTTGACAGGTAGTTTCTATGATTGTTGGACCAACCTGAATAGGTAGCTTGATTATCCCTTCTAATTCATGCTCAACATCATCATATTCTCTTGTTGTAATTCTCTTCTATTTTTCTACAACCCCATCAAACTATTCTAATTATTTTACCATTTTTAGGATGAAAATGTTTAAGCCTACCCCACCATCTATCAAGACTCTTTTTATTTGTGCTTATAGATGTAGTCTTCTAGGAAAAATGATTGACTATGGTATGAACTAGTAGGAAGGTCTTTTTTATGAATACAAGGTGATGATTTGATGTAAGGTGTCTTACCATTGCTTGGAATTGTTCGATATCTATGTTGGTAGGCATGGATGATGCCTAAAGTACTTTTTCAAGGACTTTCTTATGTGCGAGAGATATATAAAGGAGTTCTAAGATGAAATCTAGGTTGGTGTTTTCTTTAGATGTTCTATAAGGTTGTACTTGTTGAGGGTGGTTTTAATCACTTACAATATGCTAGGAAATAAGGGTTTATTTCTCCTCTTGAAAATTAGTGAAACTACTCCAAGGTTCATGTATAACTAGTTCTTAGTTGTGTTGGTATAGCACAGGTTCGATGTCAACATGTTTACAAGGGTTTTGGTGTACTAGCTTTTTGGTAAATAACATGCAATCACAAAAGATAATTCTAACACCTTATAATAGTAGATTGCATTTCAAAAATAAAACAAATTTATATCAATTCATTGCTCTTTTTTAAAAAATAATTTTGGAACCATTTCTAAAATAAAAGTAAAAAGAAGTAGGGTAACAAGAAGTAATGTAAATCTATTCTAATTGAACAATGATAGGTGTAACATGCCCATTATTCTATAAAGTAATTTTTCTAAGTTTTACCCACAAGTGAATAGTTTATGCATCAAACGTAATGAGAAATTAATTTTTTTTCTTTTCCATAGTATATTCACCATTTGAAACATAACTTTATCCAACCTTTTCCATTGCATAATCAAAGAATCATTCCAATAATATAAGTATGATTTAACTTTACATAAATATATTCAAGATAACATTTCACATTACAATTTTCATATAGATGGAAACATGATTACATACTTAGCTTCAACAAGCTAACATGAACTAGAAATACAAACTATTACAAATGTCCTAGCATTGGTGAATACATTCTAGATGCCCCCTTTTCCAAGTGCATGATTTCTAGTTGTCCCCAATACTGGCACATACATCTTCAATTCTTGAATCAAAAATATTAATGGTCCAAAATGTCCTCCCAAATCTTGGCTACCAACTGCATGAGGAGAAGCATTACTTAAGCACTTTTCTGCCAACCATGGACTAATTGCTTTCCCCTACACATCTACCAAACTTGGTAAGATGACCATCCCTTCGACGAATAGATCGGTTTGGTAACTTCATCCTTCAAATAGCCTTTTCTAATCATAGTGATGTGTCCTACATATCTAGGGCTACCATAATGTCTACTACCTCAAGTATGATTACCTCAACCTAGAATGTAAATTGGATCACATAGTGAACTGACAGTGTAGACAGTGGCTACCTGCACTAATTTTTCCAAAGATTCATCACCCAGTAACTTTGAGAGAGGTCATATATTTCACCACATTTAATTTCTCAATTTGTATTGACCATTAGTATTCTATTTGAAAGCTATCCCCTTTCGCGTGGATTATCCTAACCCTGGGTTTAACCTTCCCATTAACTCATATCTATGCGATATTTCTTATAAGTATCTTAAAGCCACTCTATCTTATGCTACGTACATATAGTTTTGACTTACATTATAACATTATTGGACTCTATTCCAAAAGTGAAATCACAACAATAAAAGGCTATTCAAAAAGTAGATTCTAGTTAATTAAATGACTTCATTCCAAGAGTATAAAATAATCAATCAAGTAACAATTCCAACTCGATAGGGTAATCTCACCTATGGCTCCAACCAAATAGTGATTCACAAATTCAAGTGATCAACTTAATCACATAGGTTGCTCTCAACCTTGGTTTTCCCAAATCCTAAGATAAATCCTAAACCATTCATAGGTTGACATACTACACAAATGACATTAATAGTATATATCATTTTCATATATTTGACCTTGATATAATAATCCTCTATAGTTGACTCTAGTTGGTTACAACTACCAACCCCCACAAACATGTAAATCACATTAAATTTCCTTTATAATCATTCTTTACTTCTTATAGATATATTCGAGTTATCCTATTAAGCTTCTAGTTCATAATCAATCTTTCTTCCATAAGGAAACATATTTACCCGCATATTATTATATATTAGCATAATCAGAAAGTATGATATTCAACCCTATGATGACTATTAAAATAATCATACTCAAATATAATTCCTAATCCTAGGAATAGATTAGTCCTCTTCCTCCAAGGAGTTATGAATTACCATTAAGGTTTGCTAAAAAACCTAACGATTCCAAAGTAATACTTCAATATATTTTTGTTCCCCATTCTACATTACCTATGTAGGATATATAGCCTTGACCGCCTATCATAGTTTTAAATACAATATAACCACACTATTCCATATAATAGCTAAGTATGTGCTAATCAAAGAGGGTTTCATCTATCAAAACTTCAACCAAGTATCATACAATATCAAACAAGCATTGGTAACACTCTTTTCACAATCATGACAAACATAAACAAATAACCTAAAATATGAAAGAGTGGAGTTATAGAAATCAACATGCCTGGAATTTAGCTCTAATGAACACATTGATTTCCCAAGTTCCACTTCCAGAAAAGTATGCTTGCTCCTTCTAAGATCAATCCTATATCTAAACTAGCCTCTATCCAAGAACTCTCAGTAATTACAACTTCACCAAAATAATTCTCACTCACTAGCAAAGATCTCTAAACTCTTTTGCACAGATAATGTAGCAAAATAACAAAAGGAATCTAGATTGATGAGTGTAACAATTGGTATAATGAGCACCTCTATTTATACTAATTTATGAGCAACCGAAGGCTACAAACAAGTTAATATTTCTAACACCTTTCTAACCTCATGCAATGACTCACTAAGTTAACTCACATGTTTGTAACACATCATAGTCCTCACCATTTAAATGGCTGAGTCGACTTGATATATGGGACAACAAGTTCAAAAAAAGTTTCCTAATTCGATTTCCTTTACAAAATGTTGCCAAGTTTATCTTGACTGAGTCTAAATACTATTTACAGACTTGTACATATTTTGAAGACCTCTAATGTACTCCAAACACTTGAAAATATGGCACCACCTTCACATGTTGACACCCATAGTTATTGCATGGGTTTGACATATTCCAAAGGCTTTTAAAATAGTTTCAATTTCCATCTCAAAATTTTACACAACTTAACTCCTGCATGCTTGTTCATTGATTTGACTTGGTCTCACTTAACTTTATACGCTAGTTTTTAAGTCATTAAGACTTAGTTCCATATGTGCTAATAGTGTCCTACACATTACTTATCCTTTCCACTATTCCTAGCAGCGCCCACTTTATACTTTTTACTATTACTTTGCATCAGTGGTTTTTTTGTTTCCTTGGTGCATTGAATACATAGCATTGTAATGACATAACACTAGCTCTTATATGAGCCTTTCACCTTATAGAAATTACACTATTTATGTGCCTTCCAATGTAGCTATCATGACTATAATACTATTAGTATAAATATTTCTTATAGCAATGCTTTCAATATTATATATATTATAATATCAGTATTATAATGTGTGTGTATATATATATATATTTATATTCACACAAAAACATTCTTTGATATTTAAATATGTATAAATACTTATTTATATATGATAATATATATCCATATATATATGATTACGTATGTGTAGACACACACATTCATATATATATATATATATATATATATATATATATATATATATATATATATATATATATATATATATATATGCTTTCACCGATCATATAATATATATATATACATATATATATACATATATATATACATATATATATATATGTATATATATATATGTATATATATATATGTATATACATATACATATATATACATATATATATACACATCTACATATATATACACACACATATATATATATACACACACACATATATATATATACACACATATATATATATATATACACACATATATATATATACACACACACACATATATATATATATATATATAACTTATAGTTACGCTTTCACCGATCAATAAATATATATGGAATGTATACATACATATATATGTGTGGTATACGTCCATTTGATTTACTTATGCATGCGATGTACTCATGCATGGGTTATCATTTTCACTCACACATATGTATATATACTCATTACATATATAATCATTGATTAGTAAATACACAAAGGACTCAAACCCATAATAGAGATTCAAACACACAATTCATCCAAAGAAACAATCACAAAATAAAATACCAAAACCAAAACTATAATCAATCAAAGATGACCAAACAACCTTCCCAATTTATCCAAGATTTAAACTAGAGTTTACTTACCGAATCCTGACTAACTTGACTCTTCTAAACCAATCTAGGACGTGAGTTTTTGAATGCTCAATTAGGCTCATAAAGGGTTACCAGACCAAGCTCCTCTCCTAAGTGATACTCCCCCTCTCTTTTAGAGGTTTGAACCTGTTCTTGCATTTAGCTTAGTACATCACATAGGTAGTTAGTCATTCACATAAAATCCAATAGCATCATAAATCATTTGCATCATCCAAGCATTAAAGTAATCATATTTCCATTCATAATTATTCATCATATTTTCTATCAATATAAAACATAATCATTCCTTTAGAAACAATAACATCTTAATGCATATTTCAGTATTTCGTTCACCTATTGAGCATATTAACATGATCTAAATTTGTCATCATATTTACTTTCAAGGTTAAAGTAACTTGGTAACTAAGAGACGTGGTGTAATACTAGGAAATATTTCATTAACCATTTTTGTACGTTTAAATGAGATCTTTCAAACAACCATTAATGTAAATAACATTTCATACGTCTACAATTAAAAGTAGTGCAATCTTCAAAGGAAATATAAAATTCACAAGATTTTCAAACTTCATACAACCAAAAAGCCATCAAACATGCATAGATCTGGGAAGAAATCTTACTTAAGTCCATGGTTACTGACAAAATCTCATTACTAACAATTTATATTTAAATGAAATGATCATACCATCACCATATAACCAAATCCAGATGCATGCAACACATGTGTTATCCTTAGATGAATAAAATAAACTCTTGCACAAAGATCAACAGGTAAATCCCACACTGAGATTGTATTGTTTGTATTGCAGAAATTACATAAGAATCAGATCCCTTGAAATGACCCAAAATGAAAAATATATAGAAATATAAGTTCCTAAACTTATGGATCTGATAAAATTCAACTAGAACTAACTCCAGCACTTGAGTCTTTAATTGAAAATAAAAAAAATTACAATTAAAACATAATTGGGCGCCCTAGTTGTAGTTCAGTTTAATTGCTAAAACTAAGGAAAGACAGAAGTAACTAAAATAAAAATAAACTCTAAATGACAGCCAACTAGCAATCATAAAAAAATTCCCACGCCTCCTTGATTCCTTTATCTAGGCATGGATCTCTTCATCAACATTTAGTGCAAATTTCTAAATGCCACCTTTGCTTTCTCATCTAGGTGTGGGTTCTAACAACAGTTCACTGATTTGCAACACCACCTCATCACTTAGGGTTGGACGTCCTGATTATTTACAAAAAACACAAAAGGGTTTAACCAATGACATCAACACTGACATTTCCAGTCACTTGGAAAAGTTATCAGACTATGTTAGAACAATTTCATTCATCTTCTCCATAGGTGGACCTTGATGGAATTGGATTTTAATATTTTGGTCAAATGCAATCTTCATTTTTTGGTGTATCTGAGAGAAAGATTCTAACTCTTCCTGGAGAGACTGAAGCTTTACTTTCTTATTGACCATTTTGTTAATGCCTTCTTGTGTAACTTTCCCTTGCATCTGGTTTTGTAATTCTTCAACCATTTTTATGGGCTCTCTTACCATCATATGATTGTCCCAAAATGTGCACCCCAGGTCTTCTATTGCATGGAGAATGTTGTTCATTGCTTTTTTCTGCCTAGCTTCTATCATTATTCAACTTGTTTTGTACTTATTCAAAAAAATTATATGAAGCTCTGCTTCTCTAACCCAAATAGGAATCAAATCTTGATCTCCTTCTTCTATTACAACATCTTTTAATAGTTCCTCTACTTTTGTCTCATTAATTTGGTGAAGAATGGGAATATATTTTTCCCAAAACAAAAATTCCTCATCAATACTCAGGGCAATTTTTTGAGCATTATTGTCTTCACTGATTGAGTGATAAGACCTTACCAACCGCTTCGAAACTTGATTAGCTAACTCCAAGAAATTTTCTTTCTCTTGCTCTCCTTCTTCTTCTTATGCAACTTTTCCCTCGGATTTGTTGGAATACTTGTGCAAAACCTACAAATGGTAAGCAAGAAAGTTCGAGACAATTAGTTGTTCAGTTGAAAATGGAGGAAGGTTGCTTTTATAGACAATCATTCGAATGGACGGTCTAGATTAATCCTCTAGAAGGATTCCAAGATCGCAAGATGAGGATGCATGAGAGGGAGGTTATGAAATGGATGGTTGAGATCGAGCCTCCAAAAAGATGCCAAGATCAATGGTCTAGAATTGATGCACCAAGAATATGCCATTTTTGGAGGAATCGTGACAGGTATGACGCCGACAGCTATGACAAAAATGAACGCTATGGTAGGGGTTAACGATAGGGCATCTTTGACTAGAGGAGGTGCATAGGTAATTTATTTTAAATTATTTATTCAAAAGTGGATAAATTTGAGGAAAGGGATAAATGGCAAATAAATAATTTATTCAAATTATTTATTTGGAGAAAATGAAAGATGAAGCATTTAATTAAATTAATCAACTTAATTAAATGGAGAGATAGAAATTGGTCATGGATAAATAATTTGGATTATTTATTCAAAAGAGAAGAATGAATCGTAATTAAATAATTTCAACAATTATTTAATTATAGAAGAATAAAAGGTCAAATAATAATACTTATTATCTGACTATAGATGAAGGATAAATAATTAAATAAATAATGATTTATTTAATTATTGAAGAAAGGGGTATATTAGCGATGAAATTAAATAATTTTAATTGGTCAAGATAGAATATAAATGAGAAAGGTGAATTAATTAAATTATTAAAAATTATTTAATTAATAGAGGAATATGATCGAACAAAATTATTCAATTATCGAAGGACGACGACCAAGAAAAATGATGCTCGTAGACTTAGGACATTGTTTAGTGTCTACATTTTGCCCCTCTTTGACATAATGCAGTTCATCATGTTGTGTCAAAGAAATTTAGTTAGGAAATGCTCTAGGATGCCCCAGTGACAACAAGGTACAGGTATGCCTCGTCGAGAAAAATTGACAAATTTTCAAAGATTTTCAAAAATTTGGAAAATTGTCCCGATAAGACAAAAGGATGGCCAAAAATTTGATGGTGAAGACATAATTGATGATCAAGATCAAAAGTAGGGTCAAATTCGAGGTCAAGGGTGTCAAAAGGTGCATCCAGAAGGTGAGGCAGGGCAAAAACCCAAAATTTGGACCTATAAATGGCAATTTGAATTTTAAAAAGGGTAATTTTCACATTCCAAATTTATAAATCTTGAGAGCTTAGAGTGAATAGGCAGAAAAAATGTCCCCAGTTCCAGAGGCTTCCCACCGCGCATATTAGATCTGCACACATCGACGTCCTGAGGGAGCGCCCACCCCGGTACGTACTATGAACCCATGCTTTAATTTTTTCGTTTCGCGTGCATTTACTGTAGGAAATAATTTAGTAGACTGTTGTATTGCACGATGTGTGATGCATTTGTCATCGCGTTTGACACATTCGATAAGCGGTTAGCCGCAATCATCTCAGTGTGACGCAAATGCATAGGGATAGGGGCAGGAAGCGTTTGTGGTGGGACACATGAAATTATGTGACGCAAGTGATTTTCTGAGACACATATGTGATCAAGAATGATGCAAATGACTACGTGTGACACATATATTACACAAAATGACATATTTGTTGGGCTTATGACGCATTTGCGGTTGTGGGTCGGTTATAATTTATGTGACACATTAGATAGAAATTATGATGCAATTACCTAATTAAGGATTTTCCCCAGTCTAGTAAAGTTTGACTTGGTCAATTTAGGTTCTATAGGTGAATTGAAGGTTTTGGATTGACGTTATTGGGTGCTTGATGTTTTTTGGTGCATCTTCCCCCCATTTACACATGAGAGTCCATACCAGATGTGTTTCGATTGCAAGACCAGCTAGGTGATGATGAGAAGGGTGTGTTGCTGGAGCTAGGTTTATTTTATGTGACATATATGCCCACTATTAGGGAAAATAGGGGCATGTTGACAATGCTAGTAGAGCATTGGCACTCGGAGATGAGCAACTTCCATTTTCCTATAGGGGAGGTGATAGTCACCCTAGAGGATGTGTACAGGATCCTGAGGTTACCCATTCGTGGCGAGCGGATACAATACGAACCCGCTTGAGGGCTTTAGGCATTGTATGAGTACTATGAGACTAAGGATGATGTTGAGCTTGGGATCAAGGGATATGAGATCTGGTGGGAGGTCCTAGCAGAGACATATGACCGGTTTGATTGTATTTTGTGCATGGTGATAGTAGGAGTGATGATTCTTGATCGCAAGGGCCATGGCTTCCCAGTTGGTTGGGGTGAGATGTTGGGGTTGATGATTCGACACAGGATGGTCTATGCATGGGGGTCATGTCTTTTGGATATGTTGTATTTCCAGTTGCATGATATTGTCTACAGAGAGGGGCAAAGCTTGAGCTATGGTGTGACCTTGTTGACAGTTTGGGCATGGGAGCACATAGCAGTGTTTCAGCCATTGGTGGTTCGATAGGTAGTGGGCATATTCATATCTTTATCAGGGAGCCTTGACTTAGACACACATTGGAGATGTGGACTATTGGAGGCACAACATTGACACACTAGTGAGTTTCGTTTGGAGACCATACAGGACATGCTCGTTGTGGATAGATGAGGATGATCACTTACCTTGGTGCAGATAGCCCAGATATCTTATCAGACAAATTGTATAGATTCAACACATCATTGAGATGTACCTACCAAAGAGGGTCCAACGACAGTATGGGGAGAGGCAGGGAGTTCTAGTGGGCGGAGCAAAGTATGGGTGATCATCATGTGAGGTGCATCCTTGGGGCCCACAGATTGTAGTCACCACGACTAAGTAGGAGATAGATGTCCTATAGGCCCTGGAGTGGGAGTGGAGGGGAGGAGATGCAGATGTGGGTATGACACCAGTGTATGATGATTGGTGGCAGATTCACAGACCCATTCCACTTATAGATCCACAATAGCCAATGTCAATAGAGTGTACAGTCAAGGGTGTGAGAGGTCGACAGGGAGGTAGAGGTGGGAAGGGCAAAGGAGATGGAGCACAAGGAGACGGAGGAGGGTGGAGGGATAATGGGGGTGATGGAGGAGGAGGACGAGGAGGAGGTGATAGACAGCCGAGGAGGAGGGACAAAGGGCGATAGAAGGGTAGGCAGAGATGGAGGAGGATTGTCTAGAGGTCAAAGGCCACAACAGAGGTGTTGGTATAGGCTGGGGAGTAGCATGAGGAGGTGGTTGCAATGGAGGTAGCACAATCAGAGGCTATGGAGGTCGAGAGAGGTGGTGAGGGAGGACAAGGAGAGTAGGTAGGAGAGGAGGAGGTGGATATGGATGAGGTAGAGTGGATTCTCCTTGAGAGGATCATCATGGGGGAGGAGGAGATGCAACAGGAGGTGGGGACTAGAGAGGGGGAGGGGTCAGTGGAGTAGAGGATAACCACTTTATAGGTTTGGGTGCAGGCCCTTGAGGTGTAGTTGAGGAAAGTGACCACAGAGTGAGACAACCTTAAGGACAAGAGGGATGCATTCCAGGTGGAGAGAGACCTGGCAATGATTAGTCAATCAATGGATGATTGAGTTCATGGCCACATGCAGCAGATTAGTTGTCGAGGTTTCCCGAGAGTATGCTCGAGTGAGCAAAGCTAGTCAGTATTACCAAGATTTATATGAGAGACTAGTACCGCTCGAGAGGAGAGAGAACACATTTTTAGAGATAGATAGTGGTTCATGGGGTAGAGAGCACAATAGAACACATAGCCGGCGGTCACAAAGCAGGTCCCAGGGTGAGACTTTGGATACTAGACGAGCCACTCCCTATGAAAGGCCTCCTACTATAGAGCACAAGGCTAGAGATGCACCACACAAAGAGGATGCCCCAGGGATAGGTGATAAGGGAAATTTGGGGTAGAGCCCCTTGTTATTTATTTATTAGACACCGATGTTTTTATTATTGAGCCTATTCCATGACACTTTTTTTTTTCAGCTATATATATATATATATGTACGTATGTATATATATGTATGCATATATATATGTATCTATATATAGATACATATATATGTATATATATGTATATGTATATATATATATGTATATATATATATGTATATGTATATGATTTTGGTGGCGGTTGATGATATGCATTATGATGTGTTTATGCATAATTTATGATGACATACTATGTGATGGATGCTTATGCTATGATTATGATGTTTGTTGATGCATTCTATATGATGATGCAATGGTTCTGATATGCTTTATGATTATGTGCCTATGACTATGTGATAAATGTTCATGCTTTCATTATATGCAATGTGGATGACCTAATGTTTACTAAATGTAGTGTGATATGATGATGATCTATATGATTATGCTATGAGCACAGTGAAATATAATGGCATAATGCATATATGGGTATGGATGTTTTGATTATGTTATGTGTGAATACTAAATGTAATGGAAATGACCTAATGCAATTTGATATGGAATGTATTAATGTAATGTAATGTTTGTATGATAATGCAAAGTGTTTGATGGAAAATATGTAATGTGAATATAAAATGTGACGCTTAATGTGATATGTGATAATAGGCTATGAATATATATGATATGCAATGTGAAGTGTGATGTAATATGTGATATGTAAAATGTGATGTTATATGAAATACAATGCAAATGGGTTGTAATGCAACATGTTATGGAATGTAATACTATGTGATATGGGATATAACACTATAATGAAATGTATGATGTAGATGATACTATCATGATGATGAGATATGAATGCTATGTGGATGCAATTTGTGTTTTTGTATTTTCTTATGCAAATATGTGTAACCTAATATGAAAATGATGTCTATAATGATAGTGCTTTCTATGATGCCATCTAACATGATTATGGATGCAAGATGTTTTTGTGTGTCACAGGACTCTGTCAAGATGCAGACAGAAGAAATGTTAGTGCAGAGAAGATGGAGGAGATGAATGTTAGCTTGGAAAAGACAAAGGAGATGGAGATGGAAAGTTAGACTAGGAATGATAAGGGATCCAACTTTCATGCTTACAATTTTATATTTATCATCATTGGGCATCAAAATGTCACAAATGGTCCATAAACACCAGGGTATGACATAAACCAAGGTGTGAAAGGTGACCATTTAGGAGAGACAAGCAGTCAAAAAGACAAGGAATGCCCCAAATCATACTAAGGACCTAGTTGTCCCAGTCTTTTTGCCAAGACAAACCACATACAACAAATAGAGAAAAGAGGCCATGATCCATCATCGTCCCTCTAAATCCATTGATAGGACATCCTCGAGGAGACTAGCAACATGACCCAAAACCAATTGAAAAGATAAGAAAATCCAGATCAACAAAGTGTTTGTCAAGATAGTGTTTGCTAGTGATAAGATTGTTTGATTGATTGATTAGGTGGACCAAGATGACCGAGTTGATTGATAGGTTGACAAGGATTGATTTGATTGACCACGCCTATTGTCAGGAAGGGCACATCCCGATGAAGGAAAGATTGATTAACAAGATTGACAAGGGTGATTGATTTGATAAAGATTGATTGATAAGGTTGAAAAGGTTGATTGATAATGATAATGCCTAGTTTCAAGGACACGTCCTGATTAAGGCAAGATTGATTAATAAGCTTGATAAGATTGACTATGACAAAGATTGATTGTTTGTTTGAAAAAGATTGATGAATATGACCAAGTGATGTGACGATACCCAACAACAGGAAAGACACATCATGTTTAAGGCCGAGGACAAAAGTTGACCAAGTGATAAGTGTTGACAAGGCACCTAGCTACAAGAAAGACATATCCTGCTTAAGGTGAATGACAAAGTTGAGAAAGCCTAATCTTAGGAATGACACATCCTGATAAAAATACAAGAGATAAGACCCAATGAGACAAATGACATAATTCTCCATTCTAGCTGAATGACCAAGTTGATTGATTGATGATAGAGTAATTGATTGATTGAAGGGTTTTGTTGGTTATGTTGATTTGTTGATTCATGATTTAGTTTGAATGATGATTGTTTTTGAATCAAGGACATGACCAGACTCTACGAACCCTAAAGGACTTGACCTAGGGGGCTTGCGGGTTCATCGACACATGGCCTTGCCTACGTAGCAATGCACAAAGACCTCATAGTTCGACACAACTTGACTTTGTCTTATTTAACAAAAGACTGAGTCATGATTTTATTTGGACAGCCTAAAAGGACTGACCTAATGCCTGGGGGATCATTTAAGATGAGCCTTGCCTATGTAGAAAATGTGAAAATGCAACGTAGTTCAACCCTACTAACACAAACTGACTTAGACTCTGGATTTTTGAAGTTTTATGATTTTTTTGGATTTTGAAGTTTTCTTATTTTTTTGGATTTTTGACAAATTTTATGATTTTTTTGGATTTTGATGTTTTGTGATGCTGATATTATTTTTCATGAAGACATAGGTCAAGGAATTTCCTCCAGTTAGGTTTGAGACCAATTTATTTTGCACAAAGGGGTAGCGGCGAATGCAAAGGATGATTGAGACACTCAAATGTCGACAGTCTCCAAGCCATGGAAGGATGAAAAAATTTATTATGGGTGAATGACATGCACAAATGGATGAGCAAAAGGATGAATGACTAGATGGAGTGATAGTAGACAAAGGAGTAGGGACTGACTACACATGGTGCCTGTTTTCCAGGTTTTCATCATGGTACTTATCCAAAGCACCACCAAAGTGGTTTTCACTTTTGGACAAATTATTTCTCTTTACTAATTTTTTTATTTTTTCTATTCTTTGATTTTTTTGTTGTCACCAAGATGCCTGTTTTCCAGGTTTTCACCAAGGTGACCATTTTTTTGACTTTTTTTTGTATTTTTTACTTTTTAAAGGGATACTCTGAGAATCAATTGTAATACTTGCGGAGGTGCATGTTGTTGATAGGTTCGAACAATGGTTCTCCTTCTAGAGTAGAAATATAATAAACACCTGATCCATATGATGTTGTAATGATATAAGGTCCCAACCAATTAGGTTCAAACTTTCCAGGTTTTTCTCATTCTTCCTAATTCTTTGGATTTTCTTTTAGGACTAAGTCACCAATGTCAAAGCTTCTAGGTCCGACCTTTTTATTATAGCTACATCGAAGGTGATTTTGGTATGCCTACAGATGTGTCAAGGAATTTTGTCTCTTTTCATCTAGTAATTCTAGCTCATGTAGATGGGATACACGATATTCTTCTTGATCAATCAAGACTTGCATGGAGACTCGCCAAGAGGGTAACTCGACCTTTATAGGAAGTATCACCTCAGATCCATAGATAAGGTAATATGGAGTGGCTCCAATTGGAGTGCATACAGTAGTATAGTAGGCCCATAAAGTAGGATTGGGTTGTAAGTTCCAATCATGACCACTATCGTTGACAATCTTCTTTAGGATTTTTAGGATGGTCTTATTAGACCTCTCAGCTTGGCCATTGCCTTAGGGGTAATATGGAGTGGAAAAATGATGTTGGTTATGGAATTTGTCACAAAGCTCACAGACATCCTAGTTTTTAAAAGGGTGACCATTATTAGTGATGATGGGATGTGGAATACTATAGCGGCAAATGATATAATTTAGGATCAACTTGGCTATTTGCTTTCCAGTAATATAAGTCAAGGGAATGGCTTCAATCCATTTTGTGAAATACTCAATACTGAAAAGGATAAACTTATATCCATTAGAAGAGGTGGGATGGATCTTTCCTATGAGGTCAAGTCCCCATTGAGAAAATGGCCAAGGCGATGTAAGCGGCTGAAGGTCCTGTGTTGGTGCATGTATAAGATCTCCATGAATCTGACACTAGTGACATTTCTTCACAAAGTGATAAGCATCACGTTCCATCATAGGCCAATAATATCTCATTCTCATGAGCTTTTTGGCTAAGGTTGTTTGTGCTTCATTTGAGTCGAGACATTGAAGTAGGGTACTATCTAGGCTATGTCAGTAAAGAGTGTCTCCGATGATGGCATATTTGGATGCTTTTCGGATAAAAGTATTCCGTTGGTTAGGGGAAAAGTCAAGAGGGATACTTTGGTCATGCAAATATGCGTAGATATCTTTATACCAAGGAGATTCAAGACCAACAAGTTCACACACAAGTTTGGTTTTGGGGACATCGAATGCAAGTATCAACAGTTGTTCCACCAAGAATTCATATTGCGAGGCATTGTTGGGAATGTCTAAGAGAGGTCCAATTGTAGCCATTGCATCAGCTGATTTGTTATGGATTCTTAGTATATGTTCAAAATAAATATTATCAAAGTTTAATCTAAATCTATCTACCATGTGCTTGTAGGGCATCAATTTCTCATGCTTGGTGTCATAGTCGTCATTAACTTGTTTAATCACTAACTGAGAGTCACCATAGACTTGTAGGTCCTTGATTTTCCAATTGATTTCCATTCAGAGTCCTATCAATAGTGCTTCATACTTAGCCATGTTGTTTGTGCATGGGAATGCTATTCGAAATGACTCAAGAATGAAGTATCCTTGAGGTGTGACAAATAAAATACCAGCGCCTGATCCATGACTTGTATAAGATCCATCAAAGTATAGCTTCCATGTTGTTGGTGTGTCTATGACAAGGATTGATTCATCTGAGAAATTAGATATCAAAGGGTGGTTTGCTTTTAATGGTGCATTTGCGAGTTGGTCAACTATTACTTGTCCCTTTATTACTTTGCAATCAACATACTCAATGCCATATTCACTCAGGATCATAACCCATTTAGGTAGCCTTCCTATCAATGATGCTTTGTTGAGAAGATATTTCAAAGGATTAATTTTGGCAATTAACTTTGTTTTGTGATTTAGCATATGGTGTCTCAACTTCTATGTTGTGAATACCACTGCTAGGCATGCTTGCTCAATAGGATGATAGTTTAGCTCATACCTGACTAAAGTGCGACTGATATAGTAGATTGCCCTTTCCTTGCCATCATTACCATTTTGTGCTAAAAGTGCCCCCAGTGTCGATGTAGTAGTTGTCACATATAGTATCAGATGTCTTCCATCAATTAGTGGCATAAGTACTAGTGGATTCAATAGATATTTCTTGATTTGATCAAATGCTTCTTGACACTTATCAGTCCAATTGAAGGGAATGCCTTTTCTTAACAGATGTTGGAATGGATGGGTCTTGTTTGCTAGTTGAGCAATGAACCTGTGGATTGATTGTAATTATCCTTATAATGTCCTTAACTGACCAGTATTGGTTGGTGGCGACATGTCTAAGATAGCTTTTACTTTAGCAGGATCAACTTTTATTCCTCTATGAGAGATATATATCCTAGAAGTTTGCTTGATTGGACCCCAAAGACACATTTCTTTGGATTTCATTTGAGTTGATATTTTTCAAGTCGGGTGAAAATCTTATCTAGTACTGCCAAGTGTCCACTTTGTTCTAGAGATTTGGAGAGACGGTTATCAACATAATCTTTCATAAGGACATGCATATAGTCATGAAAAATTGTAGCCATGGCTCTTTGATAGGTGGCTTCGATATTTTTCAGTCCAAATGGCATGACATTCCAACAAAAAGTTCCCCAAGCACATGTGAAAGTTATTTCTGGTTGATTTTCATTACTGATTCTGATGTGATTGTAACCTGAGAATCCGTCGATTAGTGATAGCAGTTTCATGTCTAGTAGTTAAATATACTATGATGTCTATCTTTGGCAAAGGAAAGTCATCTTTGGGACAAGCTTTATTGAGGTCTTGGAAATCCATGCAAACTCTGATTTAACCATTCGGTTTTGTGACAGGAACTAGGTTTGATATCCATTTTGAATAATTAATTGGGCGAATGAATCCGACGTCCAAGAGCTTCTTGAGTTCTACCTTGACAAGGAGTGCAATTTGGGGGTGCATTTTTCTTAACTTCTATTTGAATGGCTTGGAATTTGGTAGCAATGGTAAGTGATGTAGAACTAATTTGGAATATCAGTGTATGACCACACAAAATTGACTTGTCTTTCTAAGAA
The DNA here is from genome assembly GCA_007258455.2 of Sequoia sempervirens. Taxonomy (NCBI): domain Eukaryota; kingdom Viridiplantae; phylum Streptophyta; class Pinopsida; order Cupressales; family Cupressaceae; genus Sequoia; species Sequoia sempervirens. The sequence goes on from VDFB02058242.1 coordinate 414,308,533, forward strand.
GAATGCTCTGAACTCAGACTCTTCCTTAGTGGTCAAGGATGTTGCTAACTATATTATTCTGGAGTTATCTGATGTTCCAATGTTGACTTCCTTTGTTTCTTCTATAAGCAATAGCGATCTCTCTCGGTCTATTGGGAGACAGTCTTGTCCTCCATCCTCAGGTGCCTTTGAGAGGCTTTCACCTTTGGATACATCCTTTATTTTTAATTTTTCACGGTTAGCAAGTGTCTTTTGGTTTTCACCTGAAGACCTATTATTTTTACTTTTTACTTTTTTCATTTTCACTTTTGCGACTAGAGGACAAGATGGCCTCACCAAAGTATGTAGCATAGTCGAGTTCTATGGAAAAGCCAACTTTATGATCTCCACTCGGTATTCCGTCATGAAGTCCCATGAACTCAGTAATGGCTTCGTCGTTCTCAAAAGTGTCTAAACTTGGTGGTCCTTGTTGGTCCCAATCTATAAGTTGAGGGCAGACAAGAGGTAAGCCACCATCGATATTGTCAAGGGTCATTATGTAGGTAGATAGGGTAAATATGGAACTAGAGTCATCAGGCTCCCAAGAGGCTAGATCAATGGATTTCTAGAAATAGTGTTGGAGCCATTCTTCCTTAGTCAAAGACATTTTTAGGTAGGTACTTGATGGGTTTCATGAAGAATCAAGGGTAAACATTTGGACAAATTCCCCAAATAGTTTTTCAAGGTCCATGAAAGTGGTGGAGGATAGGGATTCCCATTCATATTCATTGGAATTGACATCATAATCCCAAGGGTCTTCATGTGTCTTGCTCTCATTTGAAGCACTAGCAACCTCACTTGAGGGTGACCTGATACCTCAGATAGTCACTTTTACCAGAACAAACCCTAGCCCTTGATGACTTATTAACTTAGGAGGTTGTAGAGGTTCCAATATTCCTTGCTTATTTAGACCAAGGCCACTATATCCATCATATCCATGTCGTTTCATTATCTGGAACCCTTTTGGGTACTGTTCAATTAGCAATTTCTTAGTTTCAATGTCCTCCTTTTCTTTGTACAACCATGTAAGAATGTGGTCATCTAGAGATTCCTTAGCAAGCTCCCCACATTTAGTGAAGGTGGTAGGGGGATTGTGGAAAACAACTTTGGGCTGCATAGGATGTGGTTTTCCATATGACTTTGGTGACTTGGGTTGCCAATGAAAAAGAGACTCTTCATATCGTATTCCTTGCAGCCTTTGTCTTAGATCTAGATTTTTACGGATGGAAGGTGTAATGAATGAGTTGGATGATTTGACAAGAGTGGATGGATCAATGTAGTGAGATGGAGTGGTGGATGAAGTGGAAGATGAGGCCTCTCAATTGATGAGCACTTGATGCTCAATAATTCCTTTGAGATTGGAACAATATTGGAATGGATCAGGGTCACCTGGAATAGTGATTTTAGTGTCGTTATGTGGGAACTTGAGGCATTGATGGTAGGTGGAGGGAATAACCCTCATGGCATGAATCCATGGGTGGCCAAGGAGGAGATTGTAATGTAAGTCCAAATCCAAGACGTGAAATAGGGTATCCTATATTGTTAGGCCAACTCTCACCGAGAGTGAAATTATGCCTTTGGAAGATCGTTCAACATCGTCATAAGCTTTGATTACAATTTTCTTTGTTTGGTCAATGCAATTCTCAGAGTATCCCAATGCTTTCACTAATTTTAGTGAGAAAATATTCAGGCCTGCTCCACTGTCTACTAGGACTTGTTTGATCTTGTGTGTATTAACGCATACTTCTAGGTGTAGAGGACTGTTATGGTCAGATTTTGGTGTTGAAAAGTATTGTTTGGAGAAGATGACGTGGTGTGGCATAGCTAGGTGTCCAACCATGGCTTGAAATTCATTGACATCCAAGTTTGCGGGTACAGAGAATTCTTACAAGGCTTTATCGAGGATGGCTCTATGCTATGGTGAGATATGAAGGAGTTCCAAGATAGAAATTTGCATGAGAGTTTTCCCTAGCTGCTCTAGGAGGTTGTATTGATCCTTTGGTTGAGGATTTATAGATGGACCTGGGACAGTTATCTTGGTTCTGTAGGTGGAAACAACACAATATGATTTTGGCTTATTTATGGTGATAGTGGCAATGTGATCATCAAAGGGCATCACATTAAGGATGATGGTGTTGTAATCATGTTTGGCAACTGCATAGTTGACATTTTTGTTATTCCATGAACTGGAGGCTTTTCCTTTATCATGGTCTTGCAAAAGGGATTGAATATTGTATGATCAACATTGGTTTTGCCTTGTGAATTATCAATTGAAATGGTTTGATCCTCAATAAGGTCTTGAATGATGTTCTTGAGTGTCCAACACCTAGATGTTTTGTGTCCTTTTGTATGGTGGTATTCACAATATTCATCATCTTTCCACCAATCTAGTTTGATCAAGGAAGGTTCATAATTCTTGGTGTCTGGCAGTGTGATGACATTAGATTGCAAAATTCGTTTGAGGACTGATTTGATTGGTTCACCCAAGAGGGTATATGTTCTCTTGACATGAGGAGGACCTCTTCTTTGTTGGTTGTTTTGGACAACATTTAGCAGTTGGTTTTGGCTTTGTGTTTGGGTATTCGACATACTGGATGTGTTTGACAAAGAATGGATTTTAAGTTGAATGATTGGTCCTTTGGTTATCAGCTTGGCATCAACAACTCTGTCATTTGTGACATTTTTGTTTTGGGATTAGTATTTGCTTTTTCCGTTGTTGGGTTTCAGATTGTCTTTGTTTATCTTGACCAGTCCTCTTGTAATAAGGTCTTTCTCAATAAGGACACCCTTTTCAATAATTTCTTCAAAGGTTGTGCAACATTGGATTTGAATTTGACTCATCAACTCTCCATTTGAATTTGTGCAACAAAAGAGAAAAACAAAAAAGCAAGAGATATTGCAAAAAGATGTGCAACATTAATTATTCAAGAATTCAATAATTACAAGATAAAGATTTGCTTTAAACCTAATCTTATCTTGAGCAACAAGATAGCTCGATAAGATAAAGATAAGATCCTAAAACTTAGGAATTAAATATGCCCAAGTAAACTTATGCAAATGTGTAATTAAATATTAATTACACCAACACCCCCCCATAAGTGCAACTTAGGGAGAAGCAGATTATTATGCAAATATGAGTCCCAGCAACAAGGCCTGATCAGGTACTCATGTACAAATGAAATGATGAGGTAGAGAAGGAAAACCCAGTGGGACAAAACCCCCCTACAATGAGATGACATGCTGCAAATAAGCACTAGAAGAACACTATGGAGTAACACTGGAACCTCAATCTGACAAGCAAGGAAAGATACTTATGTCTACAACTGAAACCAAAACCGGAATCATGATAATGTGACAACAAACCCGATGCCACGGAACACTCGAAAACTCACAAACTGGAACAACCTTGGAATTTGTGAAGCAATAGTAAATGAAATGATGACAGAATCTGGAAACCATGTATCTCGATGTCGATGCCAAACTGTGACTAAAACTCTTCCATGGGAAGGAGTACCAAAAATAGACTCTGGAACATTAACCATAAAAACATGGCCCTCAAACTAAGAAGAATCTGAACCAATGAGGATCAAGAAACATAATCTCCCAACTGAAGTGTGAACCAATGAATCCGACATGTGTCAAGTTATAGCAAAAAATGTGGCCAAAAGAACAAGGAGACCAGATAACCCATACGAGTTGCCATCAAAACAAGATGAATATGGATATGCAAAAAACCCCCCTGAATGGAACTTTATCATAGTTCATTTATTACAATAACCCAGATTGTAAAAGGAAGCATACAAACATGCATAAATAAAAAAATATAAATTGAGTTTCTGTAGAGAGAGAATCAACTTTCTAATGCCGAAAAAAGAAAAAAGGATCAAGTCAAAAGATATCTTCCAAGAAATTTGAACATCTAACTTCAACTGGAAAAAAATCCCATCAAAAAAAATCTCTAAACAAATTGCACCATCGAAATTGGGCTTAGCTTTCGATATCTCGTTTCAAAATCCCGGGGGAAAAAAGTGAAAAAAAAAATAGTTATAAAGGGTTGAGAGGTGGGGGCGACTAAGGCCTTGGTCCTCCATGTGATACAAAGGAAAAATAAAACCGCCGCCGCCATGTCGGGGGCTAAGGAAAAAAAGGGTGACGCCGCTGGTGGCGCCACCGCAGGTCTATAGAGCCCCCCCGGGGCTTATGATAGGACCGGGGCGGTAGAGAAGGGGCTCGGCGGATGAGGGAAAGTAGCTGGCGTGGGAGAAAAATGTAGCCGACGGAAGTGTTGGCTGTTGCCGGGAAACAGTTTTGGCGAAGTCTGCAGGGGCCGGTGGGAATGTAGTCGGAGGATGAAGCCGACAGGCATGGAGCAGTGCCAACAAATACCGTAAAAGATTGATGGGACCGGCTAACCAGAAAGGTCGACGCCAGCAAAGGTACAATGGTACCCAAAAGTTGCAGGCCCATGATTTAAAAAAAAAAAATCAAACCCCAAATAAATTTAAATGCCACCATTAAATAAAATGCCCAAATAAATTTTAATAGCTCGAAAATATATTGCAGAATTTTTTTTTTAAACTTTTTTCTGCAAGAACAAATTGTACCCTGTACCTGGCGGGCCGTACGGCCTGCTGGGTAAAAAAAAATTGCCTCACGAACAGCTGACGCCAAAATAGGGCATATTATATGTCATTTTTCATCTCTCGGACACTTTGGATCTGATGGCGAGGTCCGATCTGCCTGAAAATGCACCAGAAGCTTCGCAACTCCTAGATCTGACAGATCTTCAAACCCTCATAACTCTAGCATAAAATGTTGGAATCAGGCGAAACAAAAGTCGATCTTGACTTTTTCGATAGCCCTGGACTCAAAAATGAGCTCAGATTTCCTCCAACGTGCACTGAAAGTAACCATGCAAGAGCACCCAAATAGAGAGACAAACTCGAGGTATGAAACCCTTGAGGAATCCCGAACAAACTCTGCAATGAATCTCTCCAAAAATCTGAGAAGGGGCTGCAAATCAAGGCTCTGATACCATGTTAGAAACCCATGATCATATTTGCAAACCAGAATAGACCTTCCATAGAAGAGAAAAACAAAAAAGCAAGAGCTATTGCAAAAAAATGTGCAACATTAATATTCAAGAATTCAATAATTACAAGATAAAGATTTGCTTTATAAAAGCAAAGATGCCTAAACCTAATCTTATCTTGAGCAACAAGATAGCTCGATAAGATAAAGATAAGATCCTAAAACTTAGGAATTAAATATGCCTAAGTAAACTTATGCAAATGTGTAATTAAATATTAATTACACCAACACAAACATGGTGACAAGTTATTTTTCAGGAATGTGACAAGGGAACTTGCTAACCAAGCCTTGCCATCTTTGGTAGAATGAGGTAAGTGATTCCCTTTCTTCTTATTTGGTTGTGCTCAATGTTGCAAGGGTGACATAGTTTTTAATGTTGAAGGCAAAATGATTGATGAATTTGTTGGCTAGTTCACCCCATGTTTTGATTCCTTGTGGAAGATGTGAGAACTAATCTAAGGCTGCCCCTGTGAGACTTCGTGGGAATAACCTCATCAAATGGGTGGGTTCATAGAAAACTTCCATACATGATGTGTTGAATTCAAAGATGTTTTCTACTGGATCCCTTGCCCCCTTATATATTAGGCAAAGGTGGCATTGTGAAATGTGGGGGAAAGGGTGGCAGTTATAGATTTCAATCAAATAGAAAAGGGCACAAATCCTCCATGGAGTATGTCTTCTTGTTGGTTCCCAATTTGTGTTGGTCATTCATTTTTCAAGGGTCTGCATATGTTGGATCAAATAGTCTGCAAGGGATGGTGTCACATTGTTTTGATGAGATGTCATAGTGTTGGCATTAGGGTCGTATGTTGGATTTGGATTTAGGTTGATTTTTTGTGATATGAGACCTTGATTGTCATATGGGTGTGGGTTGTTTCGATTTGGAATTAAATTGGTGTTCAGGTTTGTTCCAAAGGTGAGGTTTGTATTTGGTATGATACTTTAGAATTTTGGTAAGGACCCTTGATTCATGTTTTGGTTTTGGAAATTGAATCTTTGATTTTCAAGTGAGGGTATGGAACCTTGATTTGTGTTTGATATGAAGGTGTAGGCCCTTGATTGATGTTTTGGTGTGAAGGAATGTTCCCTTGGTTGACATTTTGACATGAATGAATGTTCCCTTGATTGACATTTTGAAGTGATGGTATTGGCCCTTGAGTGGAGTTTTGGAATGATGGGAGGGATCCTTGATTTGTATTTTGAAGTGATGGAATAGACCCTTGATTGGTATTATGGAATGATGTAGTAGACCCTTGACTATGGTTTTGACTTGGGGACCTTCGTGAGATAATGTGTACCTTCCTAGGGTTAGGTGGAGGTTGATTTAATTAAGGCATACTTTGGAATTGGAATGAGGGCCTATTGGTTTGTGTTTTGGGATGCGGGTATAGAACTTTGGTTTGCATTTTGGTTCAAGGGTGTCTGACCATATTTTGGATCAAAGGTGTAGGTCCTTGTGATGTGGACCCTTGATTTGTGCTTTGAAAGAGAGGATTCATAAAAGTTTTACCCATGGTGTTTGAGGAAATACCAAATGTTAAAGTTTGACCTTGTGTAGTGGTATGGGTTGAGATGTTTGGAATGTGTGTTGTGGTGGTAGTAGCCATGTGTGTAGTTGTCCCAAGGGGTGTGCTTGTCATTTTTTGTGATGAGGGCATGCTAAACGGATTTTCATTTTCTTGTTCTATGATGGTTGATACGTCAAAACCTTGAGGTAACTTGGCACCCTTTTTGGATAATGCATAGAAAAATTTGTTTGGATTGGCACCAACAAGTTGGTAAACTATACTCAAAACTCTAGGATCTTGATAAGACCTTTCAATCTCTTGAGAGGTCAATCTCTTGTTGAATTTTTCAAGGTTTAAGTCTTCCTAAGGGTCACTCTGTTCTCTTTGTGATGTGTTGTTGTGGGGTGTAGATTGATTTAAATCTGTGACATTGTTAGGAAAAGGGTCGCTTAGGAAATCCATGTCCTTTAGTTTGGCTTGTGACCTCATTTAAACCATGTGATAATTTTGCAAGTTGGGGGATAATGCAAGATGGCAATGAAACTATGCTATTTTTTTGGATTTTTTTTTTTTAAGATTTTAGGATATGAATATGCAAGGATGCTAATGCAAGAATGGTAATGTCCAAAGAATGGGGGGATAATGAATACTAAAGAATAATAAAGGTTTATTGATGGTCAAAGTGAGTGATAAGGTGACTAAAGGATGCTAAGGTTAAATGAGGTTAATCTATGTTTTTTTGTATTTTTTTGGACTTTGGGATATGAGAATGCAAGATAATTATGTAAGGATGATAATGATCTTAAGACCAAAGGATGTTAAAGGATGCTAAAGATTTATTAATGGTCAAGGATGATGATAGGGTGACTAAATGATGCTAATTGAATATCAAGGTGATAATGCAACTAAGGTTAAAATGAAATTAAACTATTTTTTGTGTTTTTGGTGTGTAAGGATGCAAAGGTAATGAAACTAATGGATGCAAAAGGATTAAGACAAAGGTAAAGTGAGCTATTTTTTTGTATTTTTGGAATAGAGGTGCAAAGTGAAATCTAAGGAAGGTGAGTCTAAATGAGGTTAATGTAAGGCAAAGGAATCCTAAAATTTTAAACAAAGGGTGGCACTCAAGCTAATGTGAACCCAATGCAACAAATTCCAAATTTCATTGACCATAAGAGGACAACCAAGACCAAGACTCAACTTGACAAAGTGACAATGACAAGACAATGACAAGGACAAGGACAATGGTTAATGACAATTAGAATAAGTAACCAATAATTTCCAAAAGCTCAAAGGTCTCCCTATGTTCAAAATCTGAAGGTCTAGATGCAACCTAAGATTCAAAGTCTAATTTGTACAATGCAAGGGATGAAGGGATGCAACCTATAATGTAATGTTTTCCTAATGGGGATGCTAAAATGAGTTGGAAAAACTTGCAGGTCTCTGGTTTATCAAACAGAGGTCACTATAGACTTGTTTTGATCAAATTTTGGACACAAATTTTAGGAAATTTTGTTTAATAGGCAATTGCGGTTCAATTTTTAGCAGATGCATTTCATAGTTGCGGCTCGGGTTTTTAGATGCGGCTTTATTTCTGGAAAATGCATTTCAGACAAATAGTTGCGGTTTTCCAAATCTCAGTTGCAGTTCACAGTGGCAGTTGCGGGTTTGTGTCTGACAATTGCAGTTCTAGAATGTTGTTTTTGACTGTTTTGATGGTTTTACAATGGTTTTGACCTAAGTTTTGGTTGTTTCTGATGAGATATGACTGGAAATGTAATGCTCAAAAGATGAAGTTCATTAAACCATATATGTTTCCAAAAATCATTACATTTCAAGTAAAGTAAAAGTAAATGATGCAAAGAACGAGAGCTTCCCAAAAGAGCTCAAAAAAAAAAGTAGTAATAAATTCCATTTCATGTATCCAAAAGAAGTACATTGCATCTACATTAAGGATCTTTACATCCATACATATGTATATGACAATAGCATATCAGTGAGTTTCCATAAATTCATTCATATTCAAATTACATCAATAACTTTCAATCAATACATCTATTTCAATGTTACATCAAAATCTTTCATTCAATACATCTATTTCAATGTTACAATAATGAATGTCAAATAAAATTACTTTTACAAGTGGGCTATACAAGCCTTTCAAAGATAATACATGAATACATCTATAGCATAAAGAAACTCTGAACCTCAGCCGCCTTGACGCCTTTGGTCTTCTTGCAAGTTGGGACCAAGAGTGTGATTAAGGTGCCTTTTCTGCCCAACCACAAAGTACATGAATTCCTCGGGTTCCTTCCTAACTCAAAGAAATCCTCGGCCCTGCATGAGGAGCCTAACAACTTGGAACAATAACATAGGAGGGAACTCTCGATGCAAGCCTGATGCCTATATGCATTCCTAACATGAGAATAACATATTTCTTGCAAACAGGAGGTGGCAGAGACCTACATACATTTATTTCTAGGCTTTTAATTCCATCTATTTCAATGGTACATGTGCTTGGCCAAGCATAACAAAAATAATGATAGTTTTAGAAAAGGTAAAACTACCATCTCTGTGGGTCCACCTTCGACATCCTGTCCTGGAAGTTTCCCGTAGAGAAAGAAAATAATGCATTTTCCCCATAAAACTTTCATTCAAATTTAAACATTTCTACAACTATGCATTTCATCTTGAAAACTCCTTTTGTTTCAAAAAGACTCAATGTGTTCTCATAGTAAAATAAATGCAACTCAAAGCTAGTTTTTAGTTCAACATGATTTCTCTTTTAATCATTCTATTACACTACAATGGAATAGAACAAGTATATGTATTGGTGTTCTTTTCTACATAGGCGCGAAACATTTCAACATACTAATACTATGGAACATGATATGGTCTAAATAATTGATTTAATGAAGGTTTGAAAGAAATTCTTTCCAGTCAACATAGTATACATTTCCAAAAATTACAGTTTCCCTCATTTTTGTAGCATGTAAAATACACATAATATACTGAAATTCAAACAATATGATAATAATTTTAATGCAAATATCTTCCAGCTTACAATAAAATAGTGATTGCAATAAGCCAGTTCCGTATCTATTCATTTCTATTTTTCTGATCTTGTTTATTTTCAAATACGAAGAATATATATATATATATATATATATATATATATATATATATATATATATATATACATTTAGTTGCATTTATATATATAATTATGTACACTCTTACAAAATTTAAGAGTAAAAAAAAAGAATAGTTTCAACAAATTTATACCATAGTAATTTTAATAGACATAGTTACGTTTTTCAGATATATAAATAACTCAGATTTATGTTTCTCAAATATATATATATATATACTACATATGTATATATAACCAAACTCATGCTATATTTATTTTCCCACAATGAAATCTTTAGATGAAGGAGCAAATTTTAAGATCGAATCACAAGCTTAAAAGGAAATGAATAATCTAGCAATGGATAATCTAGTAGGGCTAACGCCCCCACCATATGGGGAGGAGCTGCTTATGGAGGGTAGTGCCTCCTCCACAGGCCACGACCTGTGGAGGGGCATTGTCCCCCACAATGCAACCCTTCCCTTATGAGGAGGGCACAACTGGGAAAAATCCCAACCCCCCCCCCCCTACCATGGAAAAAAAAAGAACTCAAATTTCATTAATAATTAAATGCAATTCCCTTCAAAAGCTTGTTTTTGTTTATGCGAATATAAATCAATTTCTTCAAAACATATGTATATATATGTTTATATACCTATACAGATTATTGTATGTGTATATATATTTTAACATATATATATGTATATTATAATTAAACAATCTGGCACAATATTTATTCAGAGATTTATCCAAAAAGAAATGATATTATGAAAATAAGATACAAAGAGACACTGCAAACAAAATTATCTATAAATTTATGAGGATTTTGAAAAGAATGTACAGATATCACCAAAGTATTTTGCTCAGCAACACTTCAAACATAGAGGTTTTGCACAAACAAATCTTTGAACACAGTAAATTTCTTTTCTCTCACTTGGAATCTTAAGGAAATAAAAGAGAATTAGGAAGAAGAACATGGATAATTTGTTGATAGCTGAAGATGCCTCCTTGCCACTTCCTCTTCTTGCTTTCTTTGAAATTCCCTTCCTGAAAGACCTTCCTCTTCTCCTTTCCTTTTTCCTATTCTTCTATTTTCTAATCTATTGGAAACTAAAAAGCAAAACAAGAATCTATCCGGTAGCGATTAAAGTGAACTTGTAGAGCAATTCAAGAAACATCAAGAAAGGTTGGTTTTCCGTTACCCCCTTTTTCCTCTTTTAAAGTTTTTCCCTTCTTTATTTCTAACCTAATCTTGAAAAGAAAAGAATATTAAAATTTAAAGAAATACATTATATTTCTTTCATGCTCTTTCCTTAGCAATTAATAAGAGAAAAATTCATTGCAACCAATGTAGTTTTCTTCCCATAATTAGCTAGATAATTGCTACTTTTTTTTTTAACTAAAGGAAAGAAACATTTGCACATTACGAGAAGAAAATAAATATTTAATTGTAAAATAAAAAACGTGAGAAGTAACTTTCAATTATTCAAAATAAAATACCTATTGAATTTCTTTCTTAGAACAAAATCTAGAGTTAAAATATAATTAAAATTAATTCTTCTAGTTTATTATGCTTTTACTTTATTATTTAATTAATTTAATTAAACTATATAATTTTTTTTGTTTGCAAATAATAAAACAGTCAATTGCATTTAATCCTAAATGCATCTACACGAGTCTATGTGCTTGTGTGTGATCGAGAGAGCCATCTCGCTTTACTCTGTCAAGAAGCTAACCTCCTCTACTTAATCACACCCTTGGTCTTCGACCACCTGCATCTCAAGTGCACTCAGGCACACAACAATAAACTGAATTAGTATCTCATAAATATATAAATCAAAATAACATAATACATTAATTCAAATATTTCTATTCTATTTTGCTTCATTTTCAAAGTAAAACACATTTAATACTATTCAATTTTTCATAATTTAAGCAAACACTTTCATATTTCACCACGCCAAAACAACATAGTATTCATTATTACTCTACCACACACATCAAATCATATGTCCAATCCGCACAAAACCAAAAGTAAATAGCATCAGAGTTCGAGACGTGACAGGAAAACACAACAAACCGTATCAAGCAATTTGTTTTGGTCTGGTTTGATGTGAAAATGTTTGATTTTTAAAGAATACAAGCACAATCCTAAGGTTGGCAAGGACAATATTCGTTGAATTCCCATTTGGATTTCTCTAGCCACGTTTAATCAAAGCAGATAGCCTAGGAACTTGGTAGCACTGGCTATCCTCCATGACACTCACTTCTATGAGCATGCCAAATTCTGAATTCTCAGGTCATCACTTCCCAAAATTTTCTATCTCTACAGTGAACCGTGAGAATGTGGGATGGCTTCAGAGGTCCAACCTCCTACACCAACAAATAGAAGGATTTTGGCTACTACAAACAAGAGGTGTCTAGTGAGGGCATCCAGTTCAGGGGGTACTGTGATAAACTCCCTCAAGAGGCCTCCCAACCCTTAGAACAAGGATTTTTTCACATCATAAAGATATTGGAGGAGGGCTATCACGTATCACTTCTCATTGATTGCAAACTTTCCTCACAGTCACAAATTTATATAGCGGTTTGGAAGGACTTGGCTTTAGCTCGTTACCGCTTGGGTCGTTCCCTTAGGGTGAGTAATTTTTCCCACTAAGGTAGGCCCTCTAATGGGTGAACACAAAAGTGGATGGGTTTGGCTTTCTGATCACCAAGTTTGCACAGGGTGAGAGCATAATACCTACCATCATTCAAAGATTAAGACATGTGGTTCATTTACCCTCTAATTACATCTATGTGAGAAAGATAATCGTTATTTGTAGAGCACTAAACAAAGTGTAATCTAATCTAAAACAAGCAAAGAAGTGGTTTCAAAATATAATCCTTTGACATTTGATCCTACAAAACCACTTGTTAGTAGTCTCACAAGAAAGATCTTAGACCAACGAAAAAGCTGCACAAACTCCAAGTTAGCACCAAAAGATGGTTAGCACAAAACTAAAACCAAAATCTAACAACTAAACTAAAAATGAAAGCAAAAATATTAAACCAAACTAAAACTCAAATAAGACTAAAAACTAAAGGACTCAATTTTTTTTGTTGCTCCAAAAAGAAGCAATTTTGGGAGTCCCAACCTAAAGCCACATGCTACAAACATAAGATCAATAACCCAAAAACCCTATTCTATTTGCACAAACTAAAAGAGAAATAGAAAAGATGTTAAAACTATTTTTTTTTACCTAGCAGACAAATGTGTCACTCCTTTCAGCAGTTGCATCACTACATTGTGTCACATGAGGGCGATTGCGTCGCGTTCTTTAATTCAAATTCTCTCGCCCACCGGTGCTTCCTGCAAATGCATCATTTTTCGTCACTGCGTTTATCAAATGTGTCACTTCTTGGGGAGTGCATCGTTGCTCCTATTAGTTGCATCATTTTGTACCTAAAATCTACAAAATAAAGCAAAAAATTGTACAAAAATTTGCAAAACACACTGTTCGTGTCGGGTTCACCAATGTAAGATGGGGTTTTTGAGTTCCTAGCCTAGAATAGTGACAACCAACACCTCTAAGCTAATAAAACCTCATCAACAAGAGAACAAAAATAATGGAGAGAATTAAAAATGCAAAACATGAAATAAAGCACTCCCCATCATGGTTGATTCACTTCTCTTGCTCTCCTTCTTCTTATGCAACTTTGCCCTCAAATTTGTTGGAATACTTGTGCAAAACCTACAAATGGTAAGCAAGAAAGTTGGAGACAATTAGTTGTTCAGTTGAAAATGGGAGAGGAAGGTTTCTTTTATAGACAACCATTCGAATGGATGATCCAGCTTAATCTTCTAGAAAGATTCCAAGATTAATGGTGGAGGATGCATGAGAGGGAGGTTACGAAATGAAAGGCCAAGATCGAATTTCTAGAAAGATGCCAAGATCAACGGTCCAAAATTGATGCACCAAGAATATGCCATTCATAGAAGGAGCTATGATAGTTATGACGTCAACGACTATGACGCCCGACGGCTATGACATAAATTAATGAGCAAGGCATCTTTGACCAAAAGGGAGGCATAAATTATTTATTCAAATTATTTATTCGAAAAAGGGAAAATGGAGGAAATGGACAAATGGAGGATAAATAATTCATTCAAATTATTTATTTGAGGAAAATGAAAAATGAGCATTTAATTAAATCAATTTATAAAATCAATTTAATTAAATGGGGAGAGGGGGAAATTAGATACTAAATAATTAATTGGAATTATTTATTCAAAGGGGAGGAGAATGACACATAATTAAATAATCTTGACAATTATTTAGTTATAGAAGAATGAAAAGGTCGATGCATAGACAAATAATAATAATTTTTATTATCTGACTATAGGCGAACGATAAAAAGATAAATAATTAAATAAATAATGATTTATTTAATTATTGAAGAAAGGGAGTGTTAGCAATGCAATTAATTTATTTTAATTGATCAAGATAGAAAAAGGTTAATAAATTAATTAATTAAATAATTAAAAAATATTTAATTAATATAGGAATGTGGTCAGGAATAATTAAATAATTAAAATTATTTAATTATCGGAAGACTAAGATCAAGAAAAATGATGCTCACAGACTTAGGACATTTTTTAGTGTCTATGTGGATGACCAGGATGAAGATGAGCTCATTGCTCATATAATCCAAAATGATTGTGGTAGGATCCCGCAACAACAAGATTGTCTCATATGCCTACAAGACCCCTTGCAAAGTATTGTACATACCAATTCTATAGAAGAGATATCACAACTATTTCATTCATTACTCCCTCAACAATGTTTACCTATTATGCCAAGCCTTGATCTCTCATCAGTTCAAGAGTCATCAAAGGAGTTGGAAATTATGCCAGGGAGGATGTTAAACATTAATAATGCCTTGACTGAGGAACAATAGAATTCTTTGCAATCAGTGCCGTAGGCACACTCAACCACATATGCATGGGATTACCATGATATGAGGGGCATTGATCCTGATCTATGCATGCACAAGATTTACATTAATGATGGCTACAGACCTATCAGATAGCCATAGAGACACATGAATCCAAATCTAAGAGATATAGTGAAAGTTGAATTGAAAAAGCTTTTAGATGCAGGTTTTATATACCCTATATTAGATAATGAATGGGTTTCACCATTGGTGATAGTTCCCAAGAAAGGTGGGAAATGGAGAGTCTGTATTGATTACAGGGAGTTAAATGCTGCCACAAGGAAATACCACTTTCCATTGCCATTTATTGACCAAGTTTTTGATTCTTTGGCAGGAAAGAAATATTTCTCATTTCTTGATAGCTTCAGTGATTATAACCAGATCAAGATTACACTAGAAGATCAAGATAAGATCACATTCGCCCACCCTTGGGGAACCTATGCATATTCTTACCTTTTGGTTTGTGTAATGCTCCATCTACCTTTCAAAGAGCAGTACTCAACATATTTTTTTATTTTGCACATAATTGCATGGAGACATACATGGATGACTTCACCACTTATAGTGAAAATTATGAGGAAGCTCTCAGTAACCTGGAGAAAGTGTTAAAAAGGTGTAAGGAACACAATCTATCACTTACCAATGAGAAGTGCTTCATGATGATGACACAAGGAATTGTGTTAGGACACTTTATATCCAGTGAAGGTATATAGGTTGACCCAAAGAAGATTTAAATTATATCTACCCTACCTATACCACAGAAACAAAGAGATGCCATGAGCTTCCTTGGACATGCAGGTTATTATAGGCAATTCATCCAAGATTTTAGCAAAATTACTGCTCCTTTGTTTATTTTGTTGACAAAGGACAGTGAGTTTGATTGGAATGAAGCCTATCAGAGTTCATTTGAGAAATTAAAGTCAACTTTAACTCATGCACCTGTTCTAAGAGGTCCATATTGGACATTGCCATTTCACATACACATTGATGCATCAGTTTTTTCTATTGGAGCAATCCTAGGACAAAAGGATGGGAATAAGGAGTGTGCAATATATTATATCAACAAAAACCTACAAGGAGCAGAGTTAAACTATACTATGACAGAAAAATAAATGCTTACAGTTGCCTATGCCATTAACAAGTTCAGACAGTCTATAACTGGCTATCAAGTGTTCATACATATAGATCATACAACCATTAGGTACTTGATGAATAAACTAGTGGCAGGTGGAAGACTTGTAAGGTGGTTGTTGTTACTGCAAAAATTTGACATAACAATAGTTGACAAACCTAGAAAGGCTAATGTGGTTGTTGATTTTCTTTCTAGATTGCCTACCTAATTAGTAGGAGTGGTTGGTGATTCTTTTCTTGATGAGCATCTATTTGCAATCTAAATGTACATACTCCATGGTGTACTGATATAGCTAACTATTAGGTGACATGGCAGATTCCAAGTTACTTTTCTCCAAGAGAGAAAAGATAGTCCACAAATGCTTTCCTTATTCTTGGATTTCTAGATTCTTATTTTACACTGGGCCAGATAACATTATGAGGATATGTACCAAGGAGGATGAAGTGTTTGACATATTGAAAGCATGCCATGATGAACTCTGTGGTGGACATTTTGTAGCCAAGAGAACAACCTTCAAAATCCTTATAATAGGATATTACTGGCCAACCCTACATAAAGACTCTTTTAAGTATAGTAGAAGTTGTGATTGATGCTAGAGAATGGGGAGACCCACTTAGAGTGATGAAATGCCTTTACAGCCCTAGCTAGGACTAGCTCCTTTTGATAAATGGGGGCTAGATTTTATTGGACCCATCTCTCCCACTTCAAATAACAAGGAATACTTATTGGTATGCACTGATTACTTAACCAAATGGGTAGAGGTAAAAGCATTGTAGTTTGCCAGAGATGGCAATGTAGCAAAATTTTTGTATGAGGAGATTTTAACTAGGTATGGTGTACCCAAGGAGGTAGTCACTGATCAAGGACCACAATTCACATCATACCTAATTTCCAAATTGGTAGAAGAGTATCAGATTAGACACAAGAAATCTACCCCATACCATCCTCAAGCTAATGGTCAAGTAGAGGTCACCAACAGGGAGATTGAAAATATATTGACAAAAACAGTGCAACTTCATAGGAAAGATTGGGTATCCAGGTTACCAAAAGTTGTTTGAGCATATAGAACCACATGGAAGACAACTACAAGTTTTACCCCTTATGAACTAGTTTATGGCAAAACAATAGTATTGCCTATTGAATTTGAATATAAAACATTGAGGACAACAGTAGAATTGGGCATGGATTTAATAGAGGCTCAGAAGGAAATGTTACATTCTCTAAATGGGTTGGATGAGATAAGAATGGAAGCAGTCCATCATACAGAAGTGATACATCAATAGAGAATGAAATGACATAATCAGTACATAAAAACAAAAGAATTCACTAAAGGAGATTAGGTTCTGTTATATGACTCAAGGTATAAAGATTTCAAAGGAAAATTCCAATCTAGATGGTTGGGCCCTTACGAGATTAGTAAGGTTTACCCTAATGGAGCAGTACAGTTGCATACCATTGATGAAGTTCAGTTCTCACTTCTTGTTAATGGACACAAATTGAAGTAATACAAGAAACCAATGTAACATGATGACTTCATCTTTTCATTGATTCAACAATATGGTGCTCATAGTGAACTTGAAATAGAAACTAATCTACAAAGTCCTACATCAGTACTACTGGACATACCCAACATGTCCGATGATCCAAAGGTTGAGTTACACAACTCAGCCCCTGAAATCACCCAAGCATAGTTTCTCATGCTTTAAACACCACATGCACACACAACACATTCTTTATGCACACAATACACAATTACAATAATACTCAGGATATCTTCAAAAGGGACCTGTTAACAATATTTCCAGGGGACCTGATACTATTGGGACTTGTAGCTTCACACTGCCCACACTCTGATTAGGACTTGACACTACAGGTGCCCGTAGCAACGTTCGACGATTGAAAGACTATTCACCTCATTTGGCACTATATTTATTGCAAGGTTATGCACATTCATTTCCACAATATCCACATATTTTATCCATCACGTCATGTTAAGTTTTGTGGCATAATTACTTTATTGCCCGTGTTCATTTCAAATTTTTTAAGTTGTCAAATCGCCAACTTATATCCATCTAATCGTATCCACTCGCTATCCAAGATACTCATTACCTTGTAGTTAATATATGTCTCATCAAAATCAATAACCACATATGTTCTTTCAGTTTCCATGCACCATCAATGGTTATTTTTTCACGATCGTACTTGAGGTATACTATTATGATTATTCAAGTTTTCTTTAAACTTTTTATGCACTTTTCATTTCAATTCCATGCATGTGAAATATTAAATTATTCATTTTCATCAACTCACGTTTATACCACCTCCAAATCATCACCGTGAAGTGAGGTCACTTCATTGATTATGTTGGGGGAGGGTACACTTACTCTATCTTTTCACCAGTCTTTTCGAATTTATCACCCTAACCTGAATTTAATGAAAATCATGAAATGCAAAGCCCCAAGTCATATTTTATTTTTATTACTATTTCCGTTGCCATTTTTGCAATTCCTAAAACTTGAAACCCTATAGAATTTGCAAGAACTTTAGCTTGGTTTGTACCAAAGCTGAATTTGAAGAGGAATTTGCAGTTACGTTGTGGTGTGGTAGTAAGAATATATATGGAAACTAAGGTTTTGAAGTCATAAGAGAAGTTGAAGGTGGTAGGAAAAGATTGAATTGAATCTTTAGAGCTAAATTTGGTATACTAAGTAGTAAAAGGAACTAATATGGGAGGAGATGTCATAAGGAGAGAGCCAACAACTCATCAATAGATTTTGGAGGACACAATTGTCCTTCCTATATTCACAAGGGTTGGATGGCTCGAGTATTTTATGAAATTAACAGAGTATAGTGATGATTAAATGAGAAGATTTGCAGGAAATCTCTAATATAATGAAGCCATGGTAAAAGGAATTTATGTGGATGCTTCAAAGACTGTCATTGCTCAAGTGATCAGATTGCCAAGGATAGGAGCAAAATTTCCAGCTTGGTCTGATGCACTCGCAGCTCGGGAGGAATTCTGCACAAGAGGAGAGGAACTAGATTCCTCATCACAAGGTACGAAAAGAATGTCTCTCCACTAGTTATGGGAAAGGTGTGCCTCTTATATTGTTAGACATATTACATGCGATGGCATATACAATCTTTATTATACTACCCATTTTAAGTAGTTAAGCCATCTTAGGCATAACAAGATAGTTAATGTACCCAATTTCATATACCACTTGTTGAAGAGAATGGATTCGAAATACCAGTAAAGACAATTTGATACTTCCCTTTCTCACCATTGCTTAGTTACCCTGTTGATAAAAAGGAGTCTAACAATTCAGTACCCACACTTGTAAGGTGGGAGGATTTTAGGGATGAGGAATGTAATGGCATCAACAGTTTGCTGGTAGTAGTTGGGGATATAGGAAATCAAAATGAACTCAAAAATGAGCTGAAAGAGGAAAACCATCATAATTCACCTATGGCCTCACCTACCCACAGCCAAAGTGAACATGAAAAACCTGAAGAGCTAGAGTCTAGGTCGTCTAAAAATGAGAGTTACCTTCTTCTAAGCCACAAAATTCTAAAAGAAGAAGTAGTGTATCCACCACTTCCACACCCTCTAAACCAAAGGAAGAAGTTACAAAAGGAAAGAGGGTTGCTCAAAAATAGAAAAAAGGAAAATGCCCTAAATAGGAAGAAGGGTATTAAAAAAGAAAAGCAGAAAATTGAAGCAGAAATGCTTACAACCAAATGTTCTGGTAGGCTCAGGCAACAAAATGTTATGAAGGAAGGTATAGGGGGAACCTGGTGGAGAAGAGGAGAGTAGAGAACAATCCCAGGGGAATCAACACCAACAAGAACAACAATAGGAAAATGTTACAGTTGTAGAGTCTGATTCTGAACTAGGAGGGGATGCCTCTGGTGACATGAATGCAACTGTGAAAAAGAGAAGGTATATGATAATGACTTCTGATTCTGAATTAGAGGACTTATTTATTGCAAAGAAATTGAGGATAGAAGCTCCAGATAGTCCTATATAGGGAGGTTATGAAGGAGAAAATGAGCAATTTGAGGATAGAGAAAAAGCTCACCTTGAAAAGAGAAATGTGAGACAATAACTCTAGGAAGCACTGGACAAAATTAAACACCTAGAGGAGTTGGTGAAAAATTATGAGCAAAAGGATAAAGAAAGAGAAGTAAAGATGCAGTCCAGATGGAGGAAAAACTACAGCCGTATGGTCATGGTGCTAAGTTAGATTTGTTGGCACAATTGGCTATCACTAAGACAGGGGACAAAGAATTGGCTATCCCAAGTGAGAGACCCCCTCCTCTTAAAACTCTTGGATATCACACAACTTTCTCTCTAGGCTACCAATTGTGGAGTGTAATTAATGAGTTTGCAAAGGAAGAAGAAAAGTGGAAGGAAAAGGAAGGATATACAAAATAACTAGAAAAGAAGAAATAGAATTGAATAAGTCAGCAATTCGATTGGAAGAAGTTGTAGATAAGGCTGCACAAATTGTTAAGTGCAGGCCTCCACCTAGGACTTATGCATTGTTTCTACAAGAAAGGTTCTTGTGTTTTCAGTTTAATAGATTAATTAGCAAGCAATCTACTACCATGAGTAAACTGGATGAGTTTCTTAATTTTTTTAAAACTTCCACATTTGAAGACTAGGATCAATTATGTGAATTTTATCTATATAATTATGTGATTCCTGATGAAACAAAATGGAATCCCTTAATGTTTTTGGGGGATCTTCAAGTCCAAGCACTCATCTCTTACTACAAGAATGAACAACTTAGAGGAGAAATTATGGAAGAATATGATGAAAAACATAAATCTATTGCACTTACAGTAAGAAGAGAGGTTGAGGATTCATAAGCAATTATTGATGAGTGGATGAAACTTCTTGGAATAAAGGAGTTAGAAAGACAATAATGAAACTCTAGAAGGAAGACTATGAGAGAATGAAAGTGTTAGCTATAGGTATTGTGCAACAGTGTTATAAGTATGTGTAGAGCTGATGGAACGAACTAACCCCTGAATTGCAAAAGAAGGAGCCACATTCTATATACAATTTTACTACTATGCTCCAAAGGGTGCAAAAATATATGGCAGTCAGTATAAAAAAAGGAGTTCACTTGATACCTTTCACATTTCAACCACCTATTCTCCTTTTTCCAATTCCACATTGGACTGGAGATAAAAGTGAAGAATGTGAGAGGGAAGGAACTATTGGGATGAGGCAGCTTTTAGCATACCAAGGTTTTTATCTACAACATGATCAGGGTGTTAGTACAGTCATGGACCTAAGGCAAATTGCTCTCCACTATAATCAAGACCCTTAGTATTTTGCTTTGGGACAAGCAAAAAGTTAAGTTGGGGGGAAATGATAGGTCAAGATAATAGTTTGGTTTCTTTTGGTTTTATGTAGAATTTAAGATACTTTTAAACATGCTTTCTAAGAAATATTCCATATAACTATCCTTTTTGTATTTGTTATGCAAACCTAAACCCAAAAACATGGTGATGGAATTATGGTTTAATATATTAACATTAAATGGTTTATATGAATATGTGT
Source organism: Sequoia sempervirens (assembly GCA_007258455.2). Taxonomy (NCBI): domain Eukaryota; kingdom Viridiplantae; phylum Streptophyta; class Pinopsida; order Cupressales; family Cupressaceae; genus Sequoia; species Sequoia sempervirens. The sequence continues at coordinate 414,329,964 of VDFB02058242.1, forward strand.
ATGTAAATGTTGATGGAATGCCATGTTTAATTATGATGGTTATCCTTGTGTACGTGTTTTGTGAAACTAACTTATTTGCAACTAAAGGAGGAACCATGATACACAACAATTGTAGAATGAACTCGAAGCAAAAGGGGTGTTGGACGCCAAAACAGGGGAAATTGTAGAAACAATTGAACATGATGATCATTGGTTAAAGGTACTTAATGAAGATAGAATGCGTGTTATTACAATCAATTCTAGTAAATACTAAAGAAGAGGTCTTGCTTACATGGAACTTTGATAGATGGGTGTATGGTTGCATACATTCTGTTTTGACATAAGTCTAGTTTCAATAGGATTCTCCTTCTTTTTCAGTTATAGGTTGAATAATTCCAAGTCTTAATTCTATGCTCTAAATATTTGGAAGTGGAATTAATGATTTCGATTAAGCAATTGTTTTCAATAATGATTCCCTTAGTTTGTATATAACTGTTGGTTGAGTCCATAGGCCAGTTCATTGGTTTTTCACAGTTTAATATTATTTGTTACTTCAGTTTGAAACATGAATCTTCAGAATGGTTGAGTATGATTTGTGCAAGAATATTTAGTAATCTTTCACTTTATGCAATAAATGGAGATCAACTCATGGAATGCATGAAATCTAGTAGTTAGATTGAGTTTAGTTAAAGTGGGAACATTTACTTGAGTAGGCCACTCAAGGTATTGTTCTTCACTTCACCTTTTTCAATTATTTATTTTTGTTGATAGCTGTCATTAGTTTATTATTATTCATAAATCATATGCAAGTTAAATGGGATTTCATTTCTTGTTTATTATGAATGAATGCTTAGGAACATGCATGTAACAACCATTGATAATACTCCGAAGGATAGTTCAGTTGAGTTAGTAGTTTTATTAAGTTTTTAGTTAATACAATTTCATTTCATTAGCAAAATTTTAGTCACAACCTTTACTGTAGGTACCTGTAGCAACTAGTTTCGGTTTATATTTTTACTATTTTATAGTTTCATGTATAGGATAGTTTAGGTAGTTTGAGTCCATGAAGGCATATATAATGCTGCACCATCATAAGCTTATGTACCTTGGTTGATGATTTAATGTAGTCTTAAGCAATGTCAAGTGGATTGTTTATTTAGTTGACCCTCTAAATTGAGTGGATTTCACCATGTTTACAAAACATTAGCTTAGACTCTACAAGTGTCACAAGAATCGATCAAGCAAACATCCAAACAAGAGAGAAGAAAATTTTCAACAAAAGATCAAGGTAAGGATAGTTCACATTGAGTTCATCAAAATGTAGAGGAGGAAATTCATCACCCCAAAATGATGTGATTTTGAAAGGGCGAATGTTCCTCGACTACCTTAAGGAACAAAGCTTAGGTGATAAGGTGGAAAGAAAAGGGAGTTTTTGCTTATATTTTATGTTTTATGTTGAATTAAAGGATGAGAGTTTTAGAAACTAAAAGAGTAGGTTGTAGAGGTAACATGAGCAAACTAATAGGCTCTTGGTGAAGGACGATAGTGTGGTGTGTGAACGTCCTCGTGGAATCCTATAGTCTTGTACAGATTGACAATAAAGTTCACTAATAGAAACAACGAAGAGCCTACTAACTATTCAATAATTGAAAACTCCAAAACATGTTTAAATGATAGAATAACATAAATAACAAAATAATGATGACAAGCATAAACTAAATAATAATTAAAGGAAATGAAAGAGATGAAAAGGAATAAAGGAAACTCACAAAAGGTCCATGCGTGAAGCCTCTCGTATCGTTCCAACTTCAATACCTGCATACATGAAAATGAAAAAATGGTTGGGGCTATTTTAAGGGCTTTCCTTAGCCAAACCCTTGTGTAGGTGTTCCCACCTCCATAAACAACCAAATAAATAGATAAAAAAGAAAATAGACAATAGACAAGATAAATGGATAGACAAGATAAAGATAATAGACGTGTTAGAATAATAATATGCTACCTGATGCAATACGATAATGCAATGTAAACAAAGGATGTAGTTACCCTCCCTTTAGAAAGACGATGATGCCAAAAGGAAGAGCATGCAACATCCGAGACATGCCAAGAGAACCAAAGTGTTAGTGTAGAGAGCCAAGACGTAAGAGAGCTTGAAAGAATGGTAGAACAAGATTGAAAGATGAAGAAGAATGAGCAAGAATGAGTGAGATATCAAATATAATTGAAGGAATGAATGATAGAGTGAATAGAGTAAATAAAATAGCAAAATGAGAGGTTTTAATGGGATATAGGCATGCAAAGGGGTATTTTCGGCATGTCTACAAGGTGTAGAGGTGTTACAATTCGTGGGCAGGTGAGAGATGTAACATTTGAATGGCTACACAGTCAGGAATATTTTTGGGATGTTCACACGATGTGTAGACATCTACGCGATGCACGGTCGTTCATGACAAAAGTTCACTTAGATGATAAAAAATGAAAGGGTTAAGAGAATAAGGTTAGGTGAAGGGGACATTGCATTATCAAATTTAATTAGGCTAAATGAAAGGTAATGGAATGCAAAATTACATGGAATGCAATTTTTGACATTACAATACATACACATATATATGTATATATAAATACACTTATATACTTACAACCATCAAATATTTGAGTTGTATTACTATTGCAAAGAGGTTAATTTCTTTATGAGAAAAACAAGTATATTTTCATTTATATAAACACCTAGATACAATTGGTATCAAATATAACCAATTCTCTTGACCCTCTTATGAGGTTGAGGGCTCTATTTACTTTTAAAACTTGAATGCATTACGATAAATAGTGACATATCTATCATTTAGGGTTTATTTCAAAGGATAGTTATGTAGAAGTTGTCAGATCCAAATTCAGACCCCAAGAACACCTGCATGCAAGAGATACCTATCATAGGAAAGAGAATGGAGAAAAAAACAAGAGAGGGTTTTGAAACTCTGAAATATGAAAAATGTATTAATCAGAGAGTCAGATAAAATACAATGATCAATCCTTATAAAAGGAGATTGTGCAACCCTAAAGAAACCCTAATAGGTAGACATTTAATAATTAATATAATTATTAAATGTCACAATATGCAAACTAAAGTGAAATCTTAAGAGAGGAATAAAGGTAACTTAATTAACATAATTAAGTTAAAACCTTTACTCTAACACCTTAAGATGAGCAAGAGTGCAGCTACAAACATGTGCAAGAAAGCAAAGGTAACTACAATGCATGAAAGTAAAATGAGGGTCCCGCAACTAGGCCTGATATCCGAATACAACCAAATCTCTATAAAGTGGAGAAATAGAGAAAACCTCATGGGAAAAACTCTACTCCAAAAGAGAGAAAAGAAAGGAATGAAATGCACTAATGAAAGAAGGATAGGAGGTGGATTACATGATACCCCCCATAGAAAGCTTCTATCATATAAGTACATATACAATGGTCTCCATAGGAGAGATAGAAAGAGAGAAGAAGGCCCCCCCACAATGAAGAAACTTCTGTCACAATGGTAGATGCCTGATGTAGAATCCAAAAGGAGATCCTGAAGCGGCAAATGATATTCCTCCCCTTGGGAAGAAACGGATCCAAAGGATGATGTCGAAGAAACCCTGTGAAGAGTGATGAACCAATTTGTCTCAAGATGTGTGCCATGATAGGATGCTGAAGAATCTCGCTGTCTGAACTAAAACAAATGATGTCAAATCCAAACAGATGTGGAGAATCCTGAAATGCAACCTTTGAATGCACTGATAATGGTGGGCGTACAGTGATAACCTGACTGTCAAGGTAGAGGAGATGAATGTCCTCAAAATAATCCTCCAAATCTGCAATATAGGACTCAACAAACAAGAAAGATATGTCTGCAAGATAAGAGTCCAAAGTAGCTATGTTTGGAAGGTGAATGATGCCCTGCTACATTAAATCAGGAACAATAGGAGATACTGATGAAGTCTCAGTTTGAAGAGTAGGAACTGTGAGACAAGCCTCTAATCCATCGGAATATGTAAGGGTGTCTAAATACTCAAGTTCCTCTAAAGTATCATGATCAAAGGGTGTATTCTCTCTCCAAGCAATGGGTAAGAGACAATCTGAAGCAAGATCCTCTGGGAATGGAGAGAGATTTGGGTCTCCATAAATCTCCCAAAGACGTGTCCAAAGTGGGTGAGGACAATCAATGTCCGATATAGCCAACACAGTGTCATGATCAACACTAGACAATATAAGTCCTACTATGTGATCTCTAATGATATCCCATGCTAATTGTCCCTTTGAAGTGGCTAGTTCAGGTATGAGATCATACAAATAAGGCAAAATATTAAGCCACCTACAATGTGTAAGTATACCCTTTGCCCATGACTCATAATTACCCCGTTCCAGAATTACAACTGAAGGGTGAGTAGAAAAACCCATGATAACTCTTCAACTTAAAACATCTGAGAAAACCGACCTTACAATATGTAGATCAAATTAAATAGAGCCTAATGACTCAAACTGGAGGTTCCCAAGTGCCAAAATGTCCAAGTAATTAAGCAAACTTTGAAAACACAAAATGTTGAATAAAATATACCTGGGATAGAATCTGGGAAAATAAGTTTGATCATTGGGTAGAGCATAGAACCAGCTTTCCGACGCCTATTCGTTTTCGCAAAATGGAGCTCAGACGCAAAAGTTACGCCCCCCGGAGTGCAAAAACCATGATTTGACTTTGACTGAGTAAAATAGCATCAAAACGGAAAAACTAGGTAACCATACCTACTCCATCAGATCAGTGCCGGAACCAGCTTTCCAACGCCTATTTTCATTCAAAAATCTGAGCTAAAACGCCCGAGATATGCCCGTTTTACTAAAAGTTGGTCCAAAGGCACATGCAATGGTCTTTGAGCCCTCAGGGGCTAAAAATCTTCGGCCCTTGGTCACGTTATGACCAGGGGGTTGGCGGGCAGGGTGCTGGGGTGCGGCCCTTGGTTCCTCATATGGCCTTGGCACTACAGATTAAAGCCCTTAGGGGCTGTCGGCAGGGTGTTGGTCACCCTTGTGACCACAGGGCTCCAAGATAAGCCTGCGGGGGCTGAAACTGGAACCGGCGACCCTTGGTGGTGGCCCAGCTCGGCTCGGTGGCACTCGGGTGGCCGCTGGGTGGCTACTCGGTGGCGCCCGGGGTTTGAACTAGGAGTGTAGGTTTTTAATAAAAAAACCTTTGATTTTTTTAAAAATTTTTGCCTCGTTTTGTGTGCCCTAGGGCTGTATAGCTCTAGGGCAATTTTTTTTTGCCCTTTTGGTCGACTGTGGCCAAATTGGATGAATTTTATATGAAAATAGGGGTTTTTAGGCGCTGCGGACTCAATGGCGAGATCCGTTTTGGCCCAAAATGCCCAAAAAATTAGGCAACCCCCAGATCCACAAAAATCAAACTGAAAAACTGGAAAGCCAGATCCAACCCTCGTAGCTCCAAAATCTTCAAAACAAAACAACGGGGGTTTGCTCGATACCATGTAGAAGTTGTCGATCAACTTGAGCCAAGACATGCAGAGATACAATCAGGGAAAGAGAATGGAGAAAAAAGCAAGAGAGGGTTTTGAAACTCTGAAATATGAAAAATGTATTAATCAGAGAGTTAGATAAAATACAATGATCAATCCTTATAAAAGGAGATTCAACCCTAAAGAAACCCTAATAGGTAGACATTTAATAATTAATATAATTATTAAATGTCACAATATGCAAACTAAAGTGAAATCTTAAGAGAGGAATAAAGGTAACTTAATTAACATAATTAAGTTAAAACCTTTACTCTAACAAGTTATACATTGGTAATACACCATCAACTCATATCTTTATGTAACTATTTTCACAAAAGTAATGAACTGATAGTATAATTAGGCATACAAATGCTTATGCAAAGATACATGACTAACATAAATATAATGCTTACACAAAGAGATTGGATCGACAATATTGACATATTTACAATACTTTCATAGGGATAATAATTTGATAGTATTAACATATGGGTACAATACTTTCACAGGGATGGTAATTTGATAGAATTAACATATGTGGGCTAAGTATTTAGACAAATATAGAACAAACAAGGACTGCAATGCCCTTTTGTATGCCTATGACCTGAGTGGCTTAATATCATTTATCTTTCACAGTGGAAATATATTATTCAATACACACCCTTAGCAGTAATTGTATATCTTAATAGCCACATTAACATATCATAACTCAATATCTTGTTAGTTATATAAAGAATGATTAGTGACTTAGTGTCACATTACCCTCATGGGTATGTAATATTACAATGTAAACTTATTGGTTATGTAAAGAATAACCAATGACTTAATGTCATATTACCCTCGTGGGTATGTAATTACACAATATAAACCTATTTGTTATGCAAATAATAACTAGTGACTTAATGTTACATTACTCTCATGGGTATGTAATAACACAATGTAAACCTATCGGTTATGCAAAGAATAACTAGTGACTTATAGGTTTCAGGTAGCAATCCCATGGCCTTACGACAAAGAGTGTAATGTCCCCTTTTTAGCATGCTTAGGTTTGTGGATGGTTTAGCCTATAATTTTGACCCTCATGGGCTAATGAGGATGGTTAGGGGGTCTTCTAGGGATTGTATCATCTCCAGTGTTCAAAAACTAGCAGCTTTGGCTTTCGTTGGAAGTCTCCAAGACTCTGTATGCTCAACTTACCATTTATAGTAAGTCAGGAATGGATAGAGAGGGATCCTTACTATTTTTAGTAAGGTGTGTGGTCGTATGCAGCTCCATCAGCTTAGCTCTTAGTTTAGACGATGCTCAGAGATAACGAGTATTCATGGAGATATTAATGTTTATTTGGCTTAAATAAACATTAATTATTTAAAAAGATTATAATATTCAGTTATAACTTAACTTAATATTGAGGGTGAAGGCGTCATAAGAAGGGGCCATTTATTTAATTAATTTATGGGTGCTTAACCCAAGGTGGAGACTATGAAGAATTAAATGAAATATTATAATTTCATTTTTAATGTTTAATGGTGCTTTTTGGGAGGGAGTCGACCCTATTTGAAGGCTTATAAATAAGCATTAAGGAAGAGAATTGGATTCATTCAATTGAGCATTGGTTTTGATGAGTTTTTGTCTAAGAAAGGAAGCCAAGGGTTTCTGAATCAGTTAGCCATTGGAGAACATTCACTCTTTAGTGTTGCAGCCATTTGAGGTGGTGAGATATCCATTGAATTTGGCCATTAAGGAGAGCTTCATCCAAAAGTTCTATTTGTGCAAAAAACCAGAGTTTGAAGAAGGGTTTTCAAAGCATAATTAGTGGAGTTTTGAGTTGGATTGACAAGGAGAATCAAAGGAAAATTATCAAAGATCTCTAGCACTAATTTAAGTGACTTTGAGCTACCTTTTGTATGCTACAATTGCAACAAAGGGGTAAACTTTTTTATAGGTGCAATTTGGGCAAAGGAGCTTCATAAAAATCAATAAAAATCACAAAGGGGTGCACCTAGGAGTGGAGAATCTAGCCATGGAAAATTGGTGAAAAAAGAATGCAACTATGAGGAGAATCGAATTGGGTTATGAGCTGCTTTTGGGTTTGTATTATGCTGGCAGCCATTATAATCTGCAAGTACCTCCGGGTATGCTTGTAATTAGACTTTCTTTACAAGTATACAATAAAATCAGTTATTTGGGGTGTTGCTATTTAGTTTCATATCATTATTGTTGCTTCCTTTCATTTCTAGCATTTTGTCTTTATTTGCAAAAAAGTAAAAAAAACCCTTGTGAGAACACAAAGAAATTGCAAACATAAAACAAAAATTGAGACACAAAAATTTAGGGCAAGAAGAGTTCTTACAAAGAGCAACAACTATAAAGCATAATAACTATTGGGGTTTTGAGACAAAACAATGATGTGTAATAAATTCTGTACACGCAAGAAAAACACTCTTAGGAATTGAATAAAAAATATCAAATAAAATCTTGCCATAACTATCACAAAATTTCCATAATCTTTCTTATTATTTCTACAAAGATTATATGAATAAAATCATTGTTATTGAATACACAAGGAAAACTACATACTGAACTTGTAGTCCATAGAATTTTACCAGTATTTTCCTCTTCAATCTCCTCTATCCTCCTTTTTATCCTTTGCATTATTTTTTCCTTCCTCTTTAACTCCTTCAAACTCTTCTTTGCTCTCCTTAATTTCTTGCAAGCTCTATTCATTCGTTTCCCTACAAATTTCCATCTTCATGTTCCTTGTTCCATTACTCCCACTCCATGTGAAGTAAAGTCTTTTATTGACTTAACTCCCGCTTAATGGAGTTTTTCCACTCAAAGTACTTTCATATTAAGTCCGATATTAAAATATGCACAATTTATCCAAATAATTCATTTAAAATTTAAAGTATGGTATTATATTTTCATTTGACATAATCATTAAATACATAATTTCATCATTTCACAATACATCTACTTGATATAATGGTTAGCTAACATACTTAAATTGATCACAATTCTAATTTTCAAGTCTAAAATTGAAATGCATAATGAAATAACATAGTCTAGAGGGTGATGAAAAATGGGATGTAACACTATACCTCCTTTCAATCACACCATTAAATGTTTTGCAATTAAAATGAATAGATCATAACAAATCTATTCTAAATCCAATTGCAACATGAATTCTCCTTTAATGCCCTTTCATATTAAAGTAGAAATCATAAACACATGAACAATAATATTATTGAAGGACAAGTGGAGTAGATACTTTTCTATTATTGGAGAGCAAATGAAAATGACAATGTTAATGCCACATGTAATAAAAAATATAGAACCAAATCCTCAAAACATGCCTTGTTATTCCACTAGTTATTGACTACACTATTAAATATTTTATAGTCAAAATGAATAAAGTAAAAAAATGATACAAAAATCATATAGAACCAAATCCTCATCTATTATTGCACTAATTGTTGACTACACTATTAAATACTTAATAGTCACATTGAATATAATAAAAAAGATCCATAAACATTATAATTAACTATGTGTCCACTAATTTATCTTATAATTAACTATGAGCCCACTAATTTATATTAGACCAATAAGATTGTTTACAACTAGGGGAGAGGGGCTCATATTGGAGCACCCTAACTTCGCGTTTCTCAAATTCCTACGTGGAAATTTCTAATCACTCCTAATTCTGTACAACAGTTTATTTGGCAACTCATGTGCTTCTATATTTTGTTTTAGGGCCACATCATCAAATATGATGCCACATCAGCATGCTTTTTGTTGAGGTAATAAAAAAGGCCCAAAAAAAAAGTGAGACCTATAGTGGTGCATTAAGTCGTGTTTTATTGGTGTGTTGATGTGGCATCACATGATTTGTCACTTTGCATACTTTATGGATAAAAAGTGTTTTGCAATTGGATATTAAAGTGCTCCACTATGAGACCAATTGAGGACTACTTCTATCCCCACTATTGGACCTTGCTCCATTATGGGCCCCTCTCCCCTATTATCTAATAGAATATTAAATAATTTTTCTTTTTAAAAAAATTATAAAATAATATATACATTATTTTTTTTTTAATTAAACTATTTTAATTCTCCTATCTCGATGGTTAATTGAATACAAATTAATAAAACTTAATAGATACGTTAGCATACCTACCTCCCCCAATAAGATATGTCAACATTCGAAGGGCAACTTAAATAGCTGTCCAAAAATTAAAAACCTTCATAAGCAGGCTCCCCTGTCAAATTCAGGCCCAGACCCACCACACTTTCCTACGAAACAGTATTTTTTGGGTGGGCTTATTGTCGCGACTCGCGGTAGGTAATGCCTTCCCTCGTAACGATAAAAAGTCAAAGTTTAGAATCTCATCTCACCCACTTGAAGGCAGCGGCAATTCACAGAGAAGCCAATTGAACTGAAACAGCTGTAAATACCATAATAATATACCATAATAATTAAAATGAAAGCGGAATCTCTATTTGAGTGGAAGGTCCTACCAACTTGTTCAACAGTGGCGATATTCTGAGTTGAGTCAACTCGAGATGACAAGAAAATAAGAGGAATCTCTGCATAATTTTCATTCTCAGCCTTAGCTTTTCAGTTGGACATCATCTCACATAAATTCCAAGGTTTGCTCTTCTCTGCTCTGCATCGAATTTTGTTGCATTTGGCTTTTTCCTTCTGTTAATTTTCATTATCATCACCATTAATATGCAAACATGCGTATTGACGTTTGGCAAATCAAGGTTTAGAATTTGTGTGTAATTTAAAAGGTCCAACATGGAGTTGTTTTCTGTAGAAATTGAAGTAGAAGCGTAGCCAACATGGTTCTCCCTTCCCTAAAATTGAGCGACAAACGCGAAACCCCCAAAAGCAACTTCGTGGAATTATTATCTCTGTCTTTTTCATCTTGTGTTTAGGGTTTTTACTTTCTGTGATTCATGTATGCATTCATGGATTTGTTATTTGTGGAAAGAAAATGGTTTGGAGTTATACCCATTTTCTTACTTGGACTAATTTTTCTAGGTATTAGATCTACTGTATGTAAGTCAGCATTGTTTACAACTATAACATACCAGCACGCCCAACAGTAAAATCCACCAGTCTGAAGTGTAAGTGCTTTGAGAGAAGCATGGGTCTGATAGTCTGGCCAATGAACCGGGGTATAGAATCGAGGTTGTGTAAGAAATTGAATCTTATACCTATATTGATATGTATTCTTGTGCCCTGGACAATATCTAGGACAGGATGATTTCAATTATTGGTTTACCTTACATTGTTTTTAAGCGCCTTTTGAACTTGGAGCGATATTGGACGGTGTGATCTGTTATGGGTTACTGTAAGTAACAAACATTGTCTATTTTTTTGGTAGCAAAGTGTCCATAAAACCACAAAAGAAATCTAAATTTAATTGATGTCATAAAACCACAAAAGAAATCTGAATTTAATTGATGTCCACTCTTATTGTCACACGTACTTGTAATTTTGCACAGGTTGTTGTGCTATAGTTGTATTCAATGTTCTGGTTCAGAGTTTGGGCAGGTTTGTTTGGTATCCCAAGAATCATTTGACAAATGGAACCATTAATAAAGCCACGGAGGTGAACTAACTAACAACAGGGTACCATGCAGCTGTTTAGCTAATTTTTCTGTTCTATTTTTTTCGGAAACATTTTGGGGCTGGTCCCATGATTCTTTCTTTCCACTTATAGTAAGTAATTACAAAATTATGATATTTTTGTAATTACTAAATTTTGGAGGTAAAATCTAAACGAAACTGTAAAAAGGAAGGGAAGATGCATTGTGCAGCCACATGATGATTTTGTTGTTAAACACATTCCCACTTTTCTAACTCCATCTACAATTGAACTTTCAAATCCTAAATTACAGCTCTCCACTATTTTAGGAGGAGATTCCAAGTTATCCATTATGCTTAATTACTGCACGGAACCACCTGAGCTTTTAAAAAAAAGCAGCAAGAAGCTGCATGGAACCATGCTGTAAAATTTTCAGCTGGTGCTGCTGAGCTTTCTTCAAGCAAATGGTGCCATAGATTTAAAATAAAAATTGTTGGAAAGAAAATTTTAGTGGAAGTGAGGAATTTCACATGAAAAATTATAAAAAATATAACGAATAGATAATCTACTTTTTCTTTTCCAAAAATTAGAATTTAGATAAAGATGTCATGCAAGCTGTCACATAGAATAAAAGTCCCTAAGCTGGTAGGGGAAACATTGAGCCCCTGCCCTCTCCAACACCATCTTAACCTTATAGCTAGATATTCAAGGCTCTTATTTTAGACGGAAAGATTCATTTCAATCCTGTAGGTGCATTTTTTTAATTCCATGCACCTTCCATGGGACTGCATCGAAGTACACCTGACTTGTTCTATATCGGTTGTAGTCCTGGTGGAGGTTTGATGTACATATCATTCACTGCTTTGGATATCCACCCACAAACTTGCTGTAATATACTTGTAATGCTTGAGTAGAATGCATTACATGCTAAATATATAATTGTTTTCTTGTATGTATAAAGGGCCACTGAAGCGCCCTTTAACACACTTCATCTTTTCACAAGTCCTCTCTGATTGGACTGTTGTTTGCTTAGTTTTTCCTGTTGAATGGAACTCTCTATGATCATCTATGATAGTTATTAAACCTGCTTCACACTGAACGCCATTGAGGTGATATTCTCTTGTTGTGTAACATTCTTAAGGTTTCTGAAGAAATAGGAAAGTGTCATTTGGGATAGAGCATTAGCATTATGGAAATTCGGTTTTGGCTGGAATTATCCAGGTTATAACAAAGTTTAGAAGATAGAATGTAAAGACAATTGAGAAGTGAGATTTTTATTCTGGTTAGAAAATGGAGTTGGGGATCACTTAAATTTATTGCTTTGCTTGCTTGAATGTTTGTCACAATCTATGTGCTTGACTTGATCTATCTCTTTTGCTAACATTATTGGTATTGGAGTCAGTAAGTTTGTCTAAATCAACTAACATTTCACAGTTCACTACACCATTTGGAAAAGAATAAAGCTAAGTTACCGGTTCTGATACTGATCCTGGTTCAGGTTTGTGGGTTGGCATATTTTTTTCTGGGTTGGGTTCATATTGGGTTCATCCGTACCATAGTTTGCAAACTCGGACTCGGCAGCCCAAAAATGTGACTTGAACTCGGGACTCAGCACGGACTCGGGAAAAAACTCTGCTAGGACTCGGCAAAATAAAAACCCGTAATTTTACAAAAAAACAAGAACAAAATTACAAATTAATGCATTTAGAGAACATAAGAGCCTAATTTGATTATCAAACACTCATAATTCAAAGATTTCACATGTCATATGATCATCAAACACTCAATAATTGAAATTTAATCATTCATAGTCATCAAATACTCATAGTTTCAATGTATAACAGCATCATAAGATTATAAATGTTTACATATAATCTTGGCTTCTTTCAACCCCAATTCAATTTGCAGACCTGTATTTCACAAACTTGAGTGTTAAAATGAAAGAAAAAGTTAAAAAAAAAAGGGTTTTTAATCCTTTTTGACTCCCAGCCACGCAGGAGAGTCTTGGGTTGGGACTCTCGAGTCCAACCTTAGGAGTTGGCTGAGTCTTGGGTCGGGACTCCCAAGTTTGACCTCAGGACTCGGCCGAGTCCTAAGGTCGGACTCCTGAGTCCCGACCCAGGACTCTCCTGGACTTGACTCCCGAGTCTGTGGCGAGTCCGTGGAGTGTCCGCAAACTATGATCCGTACAAAAAAAAAGTAAAAATCATATATATATATATATATTTGCAGCCTAAAAGCAAGAATAAGGTTTAGAATACCACATAGCATAATATAATTGACAAAACCACCATAAACTCTAATGTCATTTAAAACATATATTATAAACTATTCATTGTTCAAATTTCAAGTTCAATATTAAAATAATAATATCAAGTTCAACAATCAATTTTCAGCGTCATATGGATTTTCTAAATCATCAACATCATCATCATCATTACTGACATTAGATGATATAGGGACATCTAAAGAACCACAAGTAGTGCCATTGCTACTCACACTAAAAGTGTGTTCACTTTTGAACTCCTCAAGTGCAACATGTTGGAAAGTGGAAGCATTCAAGTTAGTTTTCTTTGGCCCAATATCCGACAAGTTTGTAGGGGTTTGGGGGCAGTTCCCCTTGCGGGGTCGAGCGGTAGTGCCTCTTGCAGGGGTTTGGGGATGGCATCCCTCGTGTGTTCATTGTCCCAATGCAAGGTGGGGTCGAGGGGCAAAGCCCTTACCATCAAGCTCAAATGAAGACCTTTAAAACCACACAGACCTTCATGGTGCACATGATTTTCATAATTTTTTAAAAGGAAAAGTCAAAGGTAGAAAAGAAAAAGAAAAAAGTGTAGAAAAATGGATGGATTTGCCCTGGGTTCACCTATAGGTTCTTCGAATCCTTTGTGGTTTGCCTAGGTTCGTCCTAGACAAACCCCTAGATGCTTTGTGAGTTTGCCTGGGTTCGTCCCAAACAAACCCAACCCCATTTTGTTGCATACTGTTTATCCACAGGCAAATTGGACTAGATGACAGATTTGTCTGGTTTGCAGGTGGATCCAGTAACACAGGATTAGAGGAATGTATTAGTGAATTCTCTAATAAAGGTGTTAAAATCCATGGTGAGGGATCTTTTGCTGTCTAGTTTTTAGTTAGGATCCATGTCTACTTAGCTAGCAAAATAGTACGAGCTATTAGATTTTTTTATTTGTAATCCTCAAAGAATAATACGACATATCCAACGCCACCACCCAATATTTGTCTATTAATATTTGCAGATGTGCTTCCCTTAGACATTTTTGACAATGTTCTGATTCATATTATTCAAAGTTTCAAACATATTAGTAGTTACCTAAGGACCTGCTTTATTGTTTCTGCTGATTTACTTACTAGTTACCATCAATTCGACATTCTATCTAACGACCAATGAAGAAAAGGACTATATATGCATATATATAAGTAGACATAATTTACCATTTATTGTTTTGAGAATTTGTAATAACCCACTCTTATTTTTTCCACAAATTTGCACTTGTTAGCGTTAGATGAAATCCAAAGATAACCAACTGTAAAGCAACCTCCCACTTTTTGATCACCCAGATCCCGATGTGGGCAAGGTGAGAGCATACGGTGGTTGGCTTACAATATTGAACTTCTCTAAACTACCACTTCTTCAGTGGGGTGAGTAATAAATAACAAGTGCATGATAGTAAACAAGAAATGCACTTGGCGGCAAGTTGGCCACTTCCACTTTTTAGCGGGCAACAAGGAAAGTAATGCACTTGTGGCAAAGCCAGCCACTTCCACTTTTCTACGAGTAACAAGAATGGAAATATAGAAAATTCGACCACTTATTCAGCAGGAGTGAAAAGTACATAAAGTAAGAGGCTCAACCACTTATTCAGTGGGGTAAGTATCAAAGCCAATACAAGAGCATTCACCAATGGTACTACCGATGGTGTTACAATGAGCTCAACATGATCATATCAGTCCATTAGATATTTCTGTTATGAGAGGTAAATGACAGAAATATGAAGTAGAACACCCTTCCAAGATGCTACAATGAAGAATAAGAACACCCCCGTTCAAACTAGAACAAGTGTACCTCAAGATTGGTCTATTGGAGGTCAATGGAAGGACTAACAAGCTACTACAGGTCTGATACCCAGAACATTAGTCTGATATGCACGTACAACAAGCTGATTGCGCCAACCAGCAATAGTAAAATGAACATAACTTCACCCAAACTTCATAGAATCACTCCAAATCACTTGCAAATGTCTAAATAAGGTTGGGCATCCAAGACAAGATAGTTAGCACCCACCGACAAGTCTGATCAGCAAAGTCACATGCCAAAACATCCTCTGACCAAGTTGTATGGCCTCCCTAGAGGGGCGACCAGCAAGAAAAAACCATTTCTCCATCATTAAATGCCAAACTTTGCAAGAAAGGGTGCCCTAGGATGGAAGAGCCAAAAAGCCAACACCCACAAAAAGTTATCCACTCCTCAAATCAGTGCGAGCAAAACAATGGTACAACCAAGGGTTTGGAAATAGCAACCAGCAATTTGAAACTCCAAGAAATCACTTCCAAAATGCACCCAAATCTTTGCACAAATAGTTATCATACCAAAACATAGCTAGAATTCATCATAAGTAACCGAAACTAAAAACAAACCATCATCGTTAAGCTCCAATGGTGATTACTGAATGCAATCACACTCCACCAGCTAGGGATTATCTTTCAAATCCGAAACCAACAACCTAAATAGGGTTTTCGTCCTCCAAAGATTCAAGAAAGAACACTCTGGTTCCAATTCGATAGCATAACTTTATCTCCAAATTGCATAAACAAATGAGAGCAAGAGAAGGCATATAAATAGGCTCCAAGACCCAAAAATTTGAAATGCTTTTCCCTCCAAAAAGGGACGCCACCTTTTGGAGCAATATAAAATTCAATTAAAAATCACTTAACTCTCATACTTAGGTGTCCATCCTTGATATGCATAAATTTATTTAAATTGCTTTAAGTCCTCAACTAGGTGTCCACTTTAGCTTTGCATAATATTTTCTTTTAAAAAATAACCTAAGTCATCAAGCTAGGCATGGGATCCAAGGACCACTTGACATTATAATATTAACTTAAATTGCAAACCTTCCATTTTCGAACTCTAAGAATGTTGGAGAAGCCATTGTTGAAAATACCCAAACGCCAAACACTGCAATTGCCACCACTGCTAAAAATTGAAAACCCTACTCTGAATTGTTGCCAAACCCTAGCTAGAAATAGCGCTTACTAAAAATAGCATATTGCTAAAAATAGTGACTCCAAACTCAAAATGAGCACATTCCAGGTAGCCGTCGTGACTTCCTAAAAATAGTAGTGATTGCCCACTAAGGTTCTCAGAAAACCTAGAAAGACCTAGAAATCTTTTTGGCAAACTCCAACAACAAACCCTTGAAAAACTGACAAGAAACCACCAAGAATCTTGGAAACCCTAAAAACTGCCTCTGAGTAGCTTATGGGACTCTGAAAATAGGCTGTTGGCCACTGAAAAGCATAGGGCTAAAAAGGGGACATTACAATCCTCCCTCCCCGAGATTGTTTGTCCTCAAGCAATGCCATCACAACTCCAAAAACAATAGACCAATGACCAATCCACATAAAACCAAGTATGATCCCAGGGTCCCACGTCCACCTCAGGAAGGACCCACCATGCTGATGTTGCACCACTCTGATCACAATTGTAAAACCATCGTGCCAAATTTGCACTATCCTCTCTTGTAACCCTGAAATGTTACCATCCACGAGACTCAATCTAACATACCTGGGAGGCCTAAAATCAACACCATGGAACATCTCCTGCCCGAACATCTTTGAGAAGTCCATATTTGCAATCCCACTGCCTAACACAATCTTGGGGAATAGGAAGGGAAGTTTGCTCAACCCAAAACCATACTCCTTAGCATATCTCCTCATGGTGTCAAGCAGAGTCACGACTACGAAAGTGACTCTCTCCAGTCTTCTTGCTAAGAGGAAAACCATCCTTAGCAAGAGTTCAACTAGCTCATCATCATAATACCACACACAACCATGAAGACTTCTGAAAACTTTGACTGTTCCAACTCCAAGAGTCACAGATGTATGAACCAAAGCATATGGAGGTTTGCTGTCTCGAACCAACACTATGAGTAAACTATCACAATTTTCTTCATAAACCTTCATAAGATGAACTCTGTGAGTTTGAAAGGTTTGAAGAAACAAATAATCACTGTTGTTCAAAGCTGGGATCAACGAGGTACAATCAGATTTATGCACTCTATACAAGGGATAACAATAGCGCCAAAGGAATTCCCAAGTAGGAGCATGTGGAATGAGCATTGTGTTGCACCCAAACAACTCATAAGTGGTTGGATAACACTCCAAAGCAATTCCCAACTAAAACCCTCTACTTCCTTGACAAGGAATAATGTGCCAACTCTTTTGAATGAGAGCAACCCAAAAGGTGAGGTGGCTGTCCTGCAACCAAACAATAAGCTCAAGATTGGAAATCCGACCCACTCTTTGCCAAGGAACACGCCCAAGAGTAACCATCCGTTCATTTCTCCAACCCTTACTTAAAATCTCTCTCCAATCTATTTGTTGATGAACAATTGGAACCACCAAATGGTTGATAAGGAAGGGGACAACACCATAAGTTCTGAAATTTTGATCCTTATCCTTCCAATGATCCTTCTTACCATACTCAATAAGCTCCATCAATCCATGTTGAGGATCCCAAACATAGATACCCAACCAAGCATGATCCCCTACATACCGGGAAAAGTACTCATCACATCTCCATGTGCTATCTAAAACCAAATGCATATCCAAGAAGATAGTGACTTCTCGGGTAAACCCACGTAGCCCATCCATGAAAGCTTCAACAACTATGGAGCATGGAGCAATTGTTGTCTTCAAACCCAATCCCCAAAAGGGATTAGTATAAGCTAAAACATCACTCAACCCAAGGGATGGATTGTCAAACATGTCGACATCCTGTTTTTGTTTCTTTCTCCCAAACTTCATAAGTAACAAGCCTAAAATCTCCTTTCCCTTGCTGCTGTAATGAAATTTCCAATAGCTACCAAACCATGTTTTGATAACACTTTGATGTCAAAGATGTGGAAGTCACCATGATCCAACGCTTCCCATGTGAAAACTTCATCCTCAACCCCACTTACGCATTTTTGATCAAGCAACCTTCTTGGAAGATTATCAATCACAAAAATCGGCTCACCCTCATGATTTGTTCTCAAATCACCAATAAGCTGAGAGCCACATTTTATCTCATGCTTGGACACTTCACTAGGATCCCATATCTTGTCATTAACACTAGATATTTCATCTTCCATCACAAAGAGGGGATTATCATAAGTTGCCTCTGCACCCACCTCAAAGAGAGGTTTATCAAGAATTTGAAAATCATCTCCTTTCTCTCGTTCAAATCCAACTTGCTGATTCAAATCTACACTTGCAACTTCTGATTTTTTTGGAAAATCCTTGAAGTCAAGCTCCACTTGAAGACTATCAAGTTCATCAATCACTTGCTTGATTTCTTCAGCTCTTTGTTCATTCTGTTGCACCTTGAGATGTTTGGAATCAACTAGCTGATCTTCTACCTCCATTAGTGCCATTTGAGTTTTTTCTAACATATCTTTTGTTGATTCAAGCTCAAGAGTAAGCTTATCGACCTTTCTCTCCCTTTCTTTTAACGCACTAATAGCCTCCTTTGCAAACTCGAGGGCATAGTCTTGATCTTTAATCATGCGTAAGAACTTTGATTTCATTGTTTCCAATGAATCTTTTATTAGTTGCAGATTAGGGAGAGTGACTCCATTCCTAACTCCTTCCTATCTCTCTTCAATCTAAGCCTTCCAGTAGAGTTCTTCAATTAAACTGTGTGCTATCAAATTTGGATAGAGCTTGCACTTCATCTTCAATGGACACCAAGGATTGACTTTTCCAATCATAAGCATGTAGGATGGTGTATAGCTGTTAGGTTGCATGCCAAAATCAGAACTTCCTTTCTTGTCATCAATAGCTCCATAGCTGCTTCGAGACTCTTGTCTTCCTACTCCAACTTGCTAAAAATGCTCAATATCATGATGAGGATCAAACTCCACTAGTTCTTCAAGCCTTTGCTTACAATCAGCTTCAAGCATTGATAAATCAGATTTGTTGTTCAAGGTCATCATCGAACTTCCCACAATTAGCTCCTTCAATAGTATCCTCATGGTTTACATTGTGCTCTTTGATTTGAACATCATCATGACCAAAGTGAAATTCATCCCAAATAGGATCCTCATTATACTTGGGTGCCCACACACTTGGATCCCATGTGCTAAAGGGCTGATTGCTCGGCTCAAGGAAAAAGCAATCATTGTACTCCTCATGATCAGATGACCTTGTGAATAAGTCACTCTTCAACTCTTTGGTACTAGCATCATGATAGTATCCTCTTTGTTCACCACATACTAGGCTTTCTAGGCTACCATCATATGTATGAACAACATCCCACTCAACGTCATCCAACCCACCACTTGTTTCCTTGCCAAGACAAGGTAAGGGTGATGAAGCAATGCTAGGTTCCCCTTGAAACTGATCCATCATGGAAGGTTTGATAATTTCCATGGCGGTATCTTCCTCAAACTTCATGTGTTCTTCATTCGCAGTTTCAATAGGTGACTTTTCCTCAATTTCGCAGTCATCTTGAAGTGTCATGTGCTCTTCACCTGTAGCTTCATCTTCTTTAGGACTTAGAGTCCCATCATCAATGCACGGTGACTGATTTTTGCCTTTGTCATGCTTACTTGTGGGCTGCAAACCACAAATAAGAACTTCTTTCTCTGATCCCTCTTCAATGGCAAGTTCTGATTTCTCTTTCATTGTTCTTTTGATGTACTTCACCAAGCTTGTTTTTCCAGGTTTCAATATTACAACACAACCCAAGAAAGAGTCAAAAGAAACTGTGTTTCTAAACCCATTTGACATGCTTTGATACTCTTCAAAGAGTTGGGAAGCCTCTTGTTCATACCTCCTCTTGATCTGATCTTCAACTCTGCTGAGATCTATTGTCAGAACTTTGAGTTTTACTGAATTCCCATAGGTTAGTAGGATGACCAGCTCTGATACCATTGTAATAACCCATCCTTATTTTTTCCACAAATTTGTACCCATTAGCGTTAGATGAAATCCAAAGATAAGCAACTATAAAGCAACCTCCCACTTTTTGATCACCCAGATCTCAATGTGGGCAAGGTGAGAGCATACAGTGGTTGGCTTACAATATTGAACTTTTCTAAACTACCACTTCTTCAGTGGGGTGAGTAATAAATAACAAGTGCATGATAGTAACCAAGAAATGCACTTGGTGGCAAGCCAACCACTTCCACTTTTCAGCGGGCAACAAGGAAAGTAATGCACTTGGCAGCAAAGCCAGCCACTTCCACATTTCCATGGGTGACAAGAAAGGAAATATAGAAAACTTGACCACTTATTCAACGGGAGTGAGAAGTACATAAAGCAAAAGGCTCAACCACTTATTTAGTAGGGTAAGTATCAAAGCCAATACAAGAGCATTCACCAACGATACTACCAATGGTGTTACAATGAGCTCAACATAATCATAATAGTGAAGAATAAGAACACTCCCCCTCAAACTAGAACAAGTGTACCTCAAGATTGGTCCACCGGAGGTCAATGGAAGGACTGATAAGCTGCTGCTACAGGTCTAATACCCAGAACAATAGTCTGATATGCATGTACAACAAGCTGATTGCGCCGACCAGCAATAGTAAAATGAACATAACTTCGCCCAAACTCTGTAGAATCACTCCAAATCACTTGCAAATGTCTAAACAAGGTTGGGCGTCCAAGACAAGATAGCTAGCACCCACCAACAATTCTGATCAGCAAAGTCACAAGCCAAAACATCCTCCAGCCAAGTTGTACGAACTCCCTAGAGGGGCGATTGGCATGGAAAAAACCATTTCTCCATCATTAAATGCCAAACTTTGCAAGAAGGGGCACCCTAGGATGGAAGAGCCAAAAAGCCAACACCCACAAAAAGTTATCCACTACTCAAATCAGCGTGAGCAAAACAATGGTACAGCCAAGGGTTTGGAAATAGCAACCAGCAATTGAAACTCCAAGAAATCAATTCCGAAATGCACCAAAATCTCCGCATAAATAATTATCATACCAAAACATAGCTAGAATTCATCATATAAGTAACCAAAATTGAAAACAAACCATTACCGTTAAGCTCTAATGGTGATTACTGAATGCAATCACACTCCACTAGCTAGGGATTTCTTTCAAATCTGAAACCAACAACCTAAAAAGGGTTTTTGTCCTCCAAAGATTCAGGAAAGAACACTTTGGTTCCAATTTGACAACATAACTTTATCTCTAAATTGCATAACCAAATGAGAGCAAGAGAGGGCATATAAATAGGCTCCAAGACCCAGACATTTGAAATTCTTTTCCCTCCAAAAAGGGATGCCACCTTTTGGAGCAATATAAAATTCAACTAAAAATTATTTAACTCATACTTAGGCGTCCATTCTTGATATGCATAAATTTATTTAAATTGCTTTAAGTCCTCAACTAGGCGTCCACTTTAGCTTTGCATAATATTTGCTTTTAAAAATAACTTAAGTCATCAAGCTAGGTGTGGGGTCCAAGGGGGCCACTTGACATTATAATATTAACTTATGTTGCAAACCTTCTATTTTCGAACTCCAAGAATGTTGGAGAAGCCACTGTTGAAAAAACCAAGACGCCAAACACTGCAACTGCCATCATTGCTAAAATTGAAAACCTTGCTCTGAATTGCTGCCAAACCCTTGCTAGAAATAGCACTTACTAAAAATAGCATATTGCTAAAAATAGTAAGTGACTCCAAACTCAAAATGAGCACATTCCGGGTAGCCGTCGTTATTAAAATATTAAATGTAATATTAATCATCATCTTTGCTTTTATTCAGTTTTAGTTATCTTAGGTAGTTTTTAGTTACTTCCGTTTATGCTTTAGTCATTTTAGCATCTTCTAGTTTTTTAGCTTCAGTTTTCTTTAGTTAACGATTGTTTCATTTTAGAAACATCGTCTTGTTTTTTCCTTTATAAGGAGTTCTTCACTCCATTTGTAAACGCACAATCGTGAATATCAATAACATTTTCATGGTATCAAAGCTCAGGTTTGAACCTGATTAGTGTTAGTAGGTTTTTTTTCGAAGAATCTTTTGAAGATTTGTGAGCTGATTTTGAATGAAATTTTGTGAGCCTTTTTTTTAAAAAAAAAATTGAAGAATTTTTTTAGAAGTTGATTTTTCGTGGAAAAATTTCAAGGGTTTTTTGAGGTGGTTTTTGTGAAGAAAATCGTGGGCTTTTTAGAGGAAAAATCGTGTTTTGTTTCTTGACAAGATAGAGTCTTCTCCACTGAAAATCATGACCTTTTTCAAAGATTTTTTTCATGAGTTTTCTTTAGTTCGTGTGCGCGTGCGCAGGTTCCTAGTTTTTTCACTTTTTTTTGGGTGGAATCGTAGACTTTTTCTGTGCATTTTTGCGGTCGTGCAAAAATCGTCTATGATCGAGGGTTTTTGTTATTGATTTTCGCATTCAGTTCATGGGCGGACTTATTTCTGGGCATCGTCTTTGTTTGAAGGGTTTTTTTGAGCTTTCTATGATCGTGATTACCAATGTTTTCTGAAAATCCACAACGGGATTTGTTGTCTCTCTGAGTTGCGACTATTGGTGACGGGTTTGTAGACTTTTTTTTGGTTTTTTTCCGGTTCAGTTTTCAAGGATTCATGGCTCAAGATTCGTGAAAGTTTTTTTGTCTGATTTCTATGCATTTTTGTGGAGCTATTTTCTTTAAAAAAATTCTTGGGCCTTCTCTTTTTTGGGCACTAGGGTTTTCTGAGCAGTCATGGACGCGATTTTCTTGTGTGGCTATGTGGTTTAAATGAGATTTTTTGAGGCATGATTTGCAGACTCCTGGTTACTGGGCATGACTGCAGGGTTTTTGATTCAGTTGCATCTCTGTTGAAGGGTTTATAGTGGCTTTTCTTTGTTTCTTGCTCATGCCAGCAATCCTTGGAGTTTTTTTTTTGATCTTGTGGTTGTTTTTTGAGTATTTTTAGTGGACCTGTTTTCTGACTTAATGGCAGTGTGAAGGGTTATCATTTTGAGCCAGTTTTGACAAAATTTTTGGGAAAAACAAAATTTCTGTATAGAGTTTTCAAATTTTTTTCTTAAAAAATTTACACAGAGTTTTTGAAAATTTTTCTATAAAATTTTTGCTATCTTTCAGAAGTTTTTGAGGATTTTTTTTAATGAAAAAAGTCTTTACTTTTAGAGTTTTCAAGGGTTTTTCTAAAAAAATCTTATAGTTTTTGAGCCTCTTCTTCAAACGATTTTTGAAAAATCGTAAGTTGTGTCAGTTGATTGTCTAGTGTTTGTGCTAGTTGATCACAATGTTACTTTGTTTTTCGTGCTTTGGAAAACGGGAGGGATAGCGTCTTTGTCCAATGTTATGTTGGAAAGTACGCAGAGGTTCAATGGAAAGAATCACAACACGTGGAAGCAGAGGATGCTTACCATCTTTGAGTACCGGTGTCTAGATGTGCTTGTCCTAGGTATAAAAAATTGTCCCACTTCTGTTGGGAAGGATCAGGACAAGTATGATGGAGGTAATAGGGAGGCAGTTATGTTTCTTAAATTATTTGTCACTGATTAGATGTTACCAAAATACCATCTGGTAAATCTGCTACGGAGATCTGGAAGCATTTGAAAGATCTTCATGAGACCTCAGACAAGGGAAGGGCTTTCTTTTTGAAGAATATGCTTTTCTCTATTATGATGGATGGCCAAGTGTCTTTGCATGAGCACTTGATGAAAATAAAAAATATTTGCGATCAATTGGAGGCCATTGGTCGTAAGATGGAAGAGGAGGATATGGTGGTGATCACTTTGAAGAGTTTACCACATTCCTACGAACACTTTATTGAAACGCTCAACATTACATCCACCAATGTTGACTTGAAGTTCGATGAGCTATGCAACAAGCTTTTGTAGCAAGATAGGTGGAGGAAGCAGTTTGGGAGCAATAGTGAGTCTCCTAGTGTTGAACAAGCTTTTACTGCCAAGGACGTTGGCAAAGGCAAGTCCACTTAGAAGAAAGGACGAGGCGATTTAGAGGAGGGCTCTAAGAAGTCTATTACTTGCCATTACTGTGGAAAGATTGGTCATATATAGAGGTATTGCAAAAAGCGGTTGGTTGATGAGGAGTCCAACCAAGAAGTGTCTCAGCAAAGTGCTCAAGTGGCAGAGTGTACTGAGTAGAAGGAGTTTGCATACTATGCATTTTGATGACTGACACAATATGGGTAGACTTAGTTTTTGTTTGTACAATGACCATTAAGGGAGGGTATTAAAATATTAAATGTAATATTAATGGTCATCTTTGCTTTTATTCAGTTTTAGTTATCTTAGGTAGTTTTTGTAACTTTCGTTTATGCTTTAGTCATTTTAGCATCTTCCAATTTTTTAGCTTTAGTTTTTCTTCAGTTAACAATTGTTTTGTTTTAGAAACATCGTCTTGTTTTTTCCTTTATAAGGAGTTCTTCGCTACATTTGTAAACGCACAATCATGAATATCAATAATATTTTCAGTCGTGACTTACTAAAAATAGACACTGTTAAAAATAGTAGTGACTTCCCACTAAGGTTTTCAAAAAATCCAGAAAGACCCAAAAATCCTTCTGGTATACTCTAGCAACAAACCCTTGAAAAATTGATGAGGAACCTCCAAGAATCTTGGAAACCCTAAAAACTGCCTTTGAGCAGCCTATAGGACTCCGGAAATAGGTTGTCGGCCACTTAAAAGCATAGGGCTAAAAAGGGAACATTATAGAATTGACACTTCCAATCAGACCCATTTTCTCTTTGGGATGAAGCCCAATACAAATCATGCAAATATACAACCAAACAGAAGAATGTTTAGTACAACCTGAATGAATTGAAAAAGAAATTGGATGTCATTCATTATAGCAATTACCCTAATGCCATGAGGATACAACATGCAGATATACAACCATACACAAGAATGCTTAGGACAACCTGAATGAATTGAAAAAGAAATTGGATGTCATTCATTACAACAATTACCCGATGCTATTTGATGTAGTAATTGCCTGAACACACCTTGCTTGTTTTCTAAGTCAATCTTAAACTCAATGCCATGCTTGTGATTGAATTTGGAATTCTTAATCACTGTTAGTTCCGCACAACTCTGTACGCACCCATTCTTTAAGGTGCTATTGTTATTGAATGCTGGTCTTTTTGAAGATTGTCAAGGCTAAAGTTGCATTGATGATGTGAAGTGCTGATTGTATTTTTCTTTTTAGTATTGGAATATAAAGCTATGTGACTACGAAATCTAGGCAGACATGTGGTAAGTTTTGAATGGTAAATTTTATTCATTAATAAAATATTTGTTTAGCTATGATACTTATAAAAATTCTACTGAGTTAAGGATAATGCTGTTTTTTGGAGTTTGCTTAACCCTTCTACTTGTCAGGTATGCAATCAAAACAATTTTTGGGTTATCTAAGAATGCTTGCACTTCATTGCCCACTACTCGTCCGTTTTTTAAATGGCTTTAACCTCCAATTTAATGTTTTTGTAGTGTAAAATTATCCGCTAGACTTTGATTTTTTATGTTTCTATTTAAATGGCTTTAACCTCTGACTTAATGTTTTTGTAATGTAAAATTATCCCTTGGACTTTGATTTTTTATGTTCCTGTTTAAATGGTTTTAACCTCCAATTTAATGCTTTTGTAATGTAAAATTATCTCTTGGACTTCGATTTCTTTTTTTGTTTTGCTGCTGGCTTCAACCATGGACATATTATGCCCCGGTTGCCAGTTTATGTTACACCATTGTATGTAGTTATGAATTTGAGTAGTCTTATAGCTTGTCTTGTTCATTTATGCAATTTGATGTTGAAGGTTGTTCACCCATCTGTGCCTCTATGGCTGTAATGCCCCCTTTTTTCGATGTTCTCTATTTTGGCCAGTAGTTGATTTGACCCACTTACTATTTTTAGTAAGTGCTATTTATAGTAATTGGTCCTGGCGGCAGAGTAGAGCAGCGCATGGTTTCCAGTTTGGGTAGTGCGTGGCAGTTGTTGCTCTTCTTGATACAGGTGCTATGCATAACTTAGTTGATGAAGACATTGTAGCACAACGAGGACTCAAAACTAAGAAATTTGGAGGTTTCAGAGTTGTGGTTGCTAATGGTCACATAATGTCTTGTGTAAGGAAGATTCCACAGTTGAGACTCCAACTAAACCACTACAAGGTAAATGATGACTTTTATGTTGTTAATACAGGAGGCACAAATGTTGTTCTGGGAATGCAATGGCTTCGCTCCTTAGAGGAGATTACTTTGAACTTAAGATCCATGGAGCTGAAATTTCAAGAGGGTGATAGGAAAGTGGTGTTGAGAGGAATGACCCAAGAGGGATCCAAGACTATCACATCACATGCAAGTTAATGCAAGGAGTATCTAATCATGATCAAGGAATAGAACCCAAGCAAGAAGGTAAAGACACTTTCCAAACTTTTGATAATCCCTTTTTTGACATGGATGTGGGAATGGCATTTCATAATCCTCTTTTTGAGATTCATATGGACAGTTTGGGGAAGAACAATCTTTTAATGATGGTTTGTTTCCTAAGGTGGATAATGATGGGTTAAATCGTCATGGCATGTGGGTTTACCTTGTGGATTCACCACAAGTGGAGGAGTACTATTGTGACCTTGAGGTTGATAGGGTGGAGAGCCTCAGTGTTGAGACTTCTAAAATCACCAAATGCCCCTTGGATGAAATTCATATGTTGATCAGAGTAGCGTAGCCTCAGCGTAGTGGAGCCATTTTAGAGGGAAGTATCTATGCCCAAGATCATCAACATGGGTTATTGGATAAAAATGGTGATGGAAGAAGCATACCATGGGTGGTTGTGGACCAAAAAGACGAAAGATATGCTGCTGTTATCCCTTTATACAGCCACCTTATGAGTCCATTTGTGTTCACACAAGTGGATTGGAGGGAGATTTTGAGAAAAATTTGGAGCTCTACAAGGTTGATGACTCTTGGAAAGGTGTTAACCGTTAAGAGAATGATCAGATTTTACTTTGGGGTTGAAGGCTTTCAGTGTTGTAACTGCTGCCCTTATTCCTAGGAGTTGATTTTTCAAAAAATCAGACCACAAGCAGTTAATTTCAGTCTTGGACAGCTGCAAGAATTCACATTTTCTAACCATTCAGCCTCTTGACAGGGTCAGTTTATGTAATGTCCCTTGTTCCGATTTGCCCTAGAATTCGCTTGTTGATTAGGTTTAGGGTTTCTTCTTTTCAAATGAATGTTCTCTCTATTGAAATGATCTTTGATTGAAATCTGCATTCATCATATGACGATATTTCCACACATATACACATGTTTGTTAGCATTAATATCCAAATATCCAAATATGAACATAATTCCAAATGCAACTATGAAGACATAAGAGGAGTGGCATGGGTAGATTTGTCATGTCCCCCAAATTGTAACACTAAGTTATAAAGCATCAAAAGACAAATAAATAAATAAGATCTACATTAAAAGTATTAATCATTCAATATTATTATAATTATAATTATCAAAGATAATATTAAAATTATTATCATTAATATAATAAAATAAATATCAAAAGAAACAATAAATAAATATAAACAATTGCAATTTAAATATTATTATAATTACCACACATAAAATTATATACAATTTAAAACAATTGATATTATTAATTATAATTATTATAATAGTAAAATATTCATAAAAACTAAACTTGAATACAACTATACTTTAATAAATAAAGCAACGAATAATATAAATAACAAATGACAGAAAACAAGGACGAAATCATATAAGGCAGTGAGTATAATACTAATAACAGCAAATAAATATATGGTGCGATCGGTTTATAAAAGGCAGCAATTAATATACAAGACAATGGTTTAAAGTAAACAAACGCAGTTGATAAGTCAAAGGCTGTGATCTCCCTCATAATAAACAGACGTGACCCTCAGCCCCATGGTGGGTATAAAGTGAGAGATATCCCAAATACCAATGGCATCGAAGGAGAATAGAATGGAATAGAGTGAAAAGAAAATAAAATCTGAGATATATATTTCTGAGTAAAAGGAGATTTAAAAGTAGAAATCTGAATAGAAAATGGAGGCAGAAATAAAATGGATTTTCTGAGTATAGCAGCAAGTATATTAATATATTATTATTAGATAAATATATATATGCTCATAACAGGGGATTATTGGAAGATTGAAATTAATTAGAAATAATTATATAATAATATATTTTTGAAATAGATATCTATTATATACAATAATGATGCTTGCAATAACTATTGAACCTTATAAGCAATTATGATTCTTTAATATAAGAATGGATTTTTGAGCATACTCACTTTCACTAATACCCTATTGAGGATAGGGAGTTTGTGGAGGGAGAGGCAGGTTAATTCGGTCACTTGGTGGATGGTCCCAAGATAGGTAGGAAACCTTGAGGGAGTCCACTTGGAGACTGTTTCACGCGCCCTTGGCACAGTAATTCTACCGTCCTTCGTCGGGGTTAGGAAAAGAGGGAAGAATGAAAATCTATTCAATACATAGTAATAGGTTATATAAGAATGTGATGTTTTCATTTAAATACACTATGATAGTGATGCATCTGCTTTATTCTTAATATGTACAACCTGAATTATCTAATCTAACTATGATCAAGGATCTGTGTGGTATTTGTTCGTTATGCATGATGTGTGCAGGTCCTAAAGGCAAGTTCATGTACAAGTTAATTGATTGGTAAATACAAAATCCCTTATCCTAACTTGTGCATTTTATGTTTCTAGGTCAAGTTAGCCTAACTTTAATAAGGGGACATTACAAGTGGTATCAGAGCATGTTCCTGCCAGCCTGTGTTAATATATCTCCATATGTGTGTGTCTTCCGTGTGTATCCCTTGTGACTTACATGTATTTATGCAACTATGTGTATACCTTGTATATACTTTGTGACTTTAAGTGTATATTGTGTGCTCATATGTATACCGGAGGAAGGGATAGGACCCACAGTGTAGTGCGCAATGCATCAATATTCTTTCTATCTGAGATGCATTATGGACATCAACATGGGTTATTGGATAAAAATGGTGATGGAAGGAGCATATCATGGGTGGTTGTGGACCAAAAAGACAAAAGATACGCTGCTGTTACCCCTTTATACAGCTACCTTATGAGTCCATTTGTGTTCACACAAGTGGATTGGAGGGAGATTTTGAGAAAAAATTGGAGCTCTACAAGGTTGATGACTTTTGGAAAGGTGTTTACCGTTAAGATAATGATCAGATTTTACTTTGGGGTTGAAGACTTTTAGTGTTGCAGCTGCTGCTCTTATTCCTAGGAGTTGATTTTTCAAAAAAAAAGACCACAAGCTGTTAATTTCAGTCTTGGTCAACTGCAAGAATTCACATTTTCTAACCATTCAGCCTCTTGACAGGGTCAGTTTATGTAATGTCCCTTGTCCCGCTTTGCCCTAGAATTCGCTTGTTGATTAGGTTTAGGGTTTCTTCTTTTCAAGTGAATGTTCTCTCTAACGAAGTGATCTTTGATTGAAATCTGCATTCATCATATGACGATATTTCCACACATATACACATGTTTGTTAGCATTAATATCCAAATATCCAAATATAAACATAATCCCAAATGCAACTATGAAGACATAAGAGAAGTGGCATGGGTAGATCTGCCCGAAGTCCTGTGTCAAGCCCAAGAGGTTGTGTACCACAACTCTCTCTTCTCGACGACTTGTACCTGCTTTCTCTACCCATGTCATCACCTCGAAAGACACTTAACCTACTAAGGGAAGCCAACAGAGCTTATAAGTGGTCTAGGCCTACCACCCCCCCATGACCTAGGAGGATTCTTGAGTGGGACTGTAATGTCCCCTTTTTGGCTTGTTCTCAATTTTGGTAGATTAGCCTATTATTTGACTCTCGTAGGCTAGTGTGGTGGATTAGAGGGTCCAGTTTGGGCATTATGGAGCTCTTTAGGTGGTAGTTGTAAGTGTTTATCTCCCCAGATCCTTCATATGTTCTAAGGCATTGATATTCAGGGGTTTTTGGTTCCGTTTTGAGGGACTTACTATTTATAGTAAGTTAGTGAATGTTAGAGAGGGACCCTTACTATTTTTAGTAAGGCAGTTGGATGCACAGTTGATGCAGTGGTTGACCTCTTGGTTCAAACGGAATTGAATTATATGCATTATTGTGGATGTTATGGCATTTTTATTATTATTAAAGTTGTACTTTAATAATAACAATTAATTAATTAAAAAGTGCACATCATTTAAATATTTAATTGACTTTATTACGAGGGGGTTATTTAATGAATTATGAAGTCAATTATTTAAAATGCATTTAAATTGTATTGGGGGCCCACTTAAAGAGATGATATAAAGTTATATCAAAAAGCAAGTGTTAATAATATATTAAATGCTTTTAAAGTATACTTTATTATAAGTGATAAAGTGTTATTTAAAAGGGAGATATAAGTGTTTAATAAAGTATACTTTATATTGTGCACCAAATGGAGGGAAAAGTAAATGAAATTAAAGGAAATTAAATCAGATGAAGCCGAATGCAAAATTAAATATTATATAAAGGCTTTTGAAAAGGGATTTCATTCATTCAACACTTGGTTCATTTGGAGAGCTTTGGCTTTGAAGAAGAAACCTAGGGTTTCGCTGTGATTTTCATTCTTGGCTGTGGAGAACAGAGACTCTTCATTGCTTTTGCTACCTGAGGGTGTGAAAGATCACTTGAAGGCTGCAATTGTTGGTGGCTTCAATCAAAGGTTGCACTTGTGCTTTAATTGGTGAAGAAGTTCAAAAGAATTCACAAGGGTTTTGAAGTTTATCATTGGAGAACAATTTATTGTTGTTTTTGCCCTCATCTTTTGGTACATGCGGTTCTATTTGTGCATTATATAGAGCAGATCAGAAGTTTAATCATGCTGCTACACCCGCACTACAGTACCCGCGCTACAGTAAAACGCTAGAGTGTTGGTGCAGATTTTAAGTGATTATTTCCAAAATTTAGCAAGGGTTTAAGAGCAGATTGTTTATTATTCGAAGATCAATCATTGGTGATATATTTATTGCTGTTAGCACCTATTCTCTTAACCACGTGGGTCTCAAAAAGAATGCTGCAATTAAGTTCTAGATTTGCTGATTATAAGTTTTCAGACCTGTAGCTTTATTTCAGAATTTCCAGGTATGTTTGTACTACATTTGCAAGGAAATAAAAGTCTGATTTTTTGAATATTTAAATACATTGTATTTGCACAGCTGTTTAAATCAGATTTGATTAAATATCTAAGAGGCTGTTACAACAGTAGTTTAATTCTCCATTGCATTTTCAACATCATTTGCTTTCCCGGCATTATCTTATTAAATCACAAAACAATCAAACTAGAAAAAGCAATCAACCCAAACCAGGCAGAAAATTTTGTGTTTGCAAATGTCCACCTGGGGTGGGACACTACAGGGACCCCCACCCCTCCATGGCCCACCCATGCCTTCGGAACTGGGTGGAATCTTAAGTGGAATTTCCACTCCTCCATGGCCCATCCTTGCCTTGGGTTCCGGGGGCAGAATCTTGAGTGGGGTTTTTAGGCACCACTTTTCTCAGGCCCTTCCTCCCTAGTAGGTTTGTAGACACTCAGAAGACAATCTTTAAGCAATCAATTACATTTACATTCATCTTTAATTCTTTTAAGTCAATATAAAGATCATGGCCTAGAACAATCATAATCATGATAACACTAAAGAGAGCATTGCATTAACAATCAGATCAGCAACAACTAGTATGTACATTTAATTTAAATTCATGGAGACACAATATATATATTTCTATTGTCAGTCCTACCAATATTTCTTTCTACTGATATGAACATAGCATCATGAATATATATTTGCTAAAAGACAATGCATCGACCAATATAGAAGTCAGAATATATTATCTTAGAAGTGCAGTAATCTTAATAACCAGATTATGGTGACTGTATGTGAGGCTTGCATACTCAATTTCAGACTTATAGGTTAAAGACATTCAAAGATTAGACACAGCGTGGACATAATCTGATCGGCCCCTTAAAGGTAGGCTATTGGTCATATTACATAGAATGCAGGACCTAGAACTAATGCATTGCATATTCAGGCATCTATTGTTGAATGAGTTCTGTTCTGATTTTCGGAGATTGCTAAATATTAAGGGTAAGTGAATACATCACCTTGATTTGTTGTGTCTTCCCTCGTCTCCTAATTCTTTACTCAAGCGATTTCTTTGTTTCTATTTCTGATTTTGTAAGTTATTCATGTATCTTATATGACTATACGTGGCTCCTTGGGGTATGTGGGTCTGTTGTATATAAGAGGTATATTTCTGTATAAAGACTATTCAATATCCTCCCCTCTCAATCCTTTTATTCTTTTATATTCATATGTCTCCATATGAGGGGAGGCGTCTCTTTGAAAGAAAACATCATTTTGGAAGGACATGCCATTTGCTAACAACTTTCATTGCTGCCATTGATTATATTTCATAATAACTGGTGGTTTACATAACAAATCGATGTCTTATATTATATTATGCCTATTGCTACCTTTAACCACTCATAATTGTTCTCTTAACAACTTTAACATATATTAATCCTATTGCTTAAGAAGAGTGGCCCTCAGATATACGTAACTTTTCCCTTTCCTGAGATAGACGTCACTCGTGTTTGGTTCCAAACACTAAATTTCAAGTCCTTTACTATTGCTACCCGCCAATAAGCTTTTCGTGGCTTCCTTAATTCATACTGTGGTATTATATATTAATCTAAGTTCTTAGATTGATAGCTCCAGGTCAAGCAAAGAATTATGCCAACAAACTTTGTCTGGTAGTGAAGGCTTATGGAGAAGTGAATCGCAATAATTATCAAACTTTGGATCCCGCCTTTATGACATGTAACACTTAACTGATCAGTGGCATAGTTTGCATACATATCCATCATCTTGCGTTAGGCAAATGACTTCATTGATACCTTTAAAAAAATCGAGATTCCTTGATAAGAAATACATCCTCCACGGTGAGCTTAAAGCTTGGGTATTCACTAGTCATTAACGTATTCTCCATAGGTGGTGCTAGATTTTAGGGAGCTCCTACCGATGAAATATTGCTTATCCGCTTGCTTGAACTCAATCGTTCTGTATACTGTGAAGGTGCGACAAATATTTTATCACTAGAAAACATATATAGATAAATATCCTGTAATGTCCCTTACTATAATATAATGATCATATTTGTTTAGTATTTATATTATAGTATTTATTTAGGATTAAATTGCTAGCTACAATTATAACATTATCTTTTTGATAATTATAATTGTAATAAGATTGATGGTAATTATAATAATAATAATATTTGTAATGATTTATATCTGTATTTCAAATATTTGTTTTATTTACTTGTTTTCCAATATCAATAATGCTATTGGTTCGGGAACATGATAGTTTATGGTTCTAGGTGAAGGGAATGACAAGTTTGGCAAACCAAGTTTCGTGTTGGATGAGTGTTTTGGTAGCAAGAGGTTGTTATTTCTTATTTCCAGCTTGCACTCATGGTTGGGACAACAGATTACCTTATAATTACAGCCACTATGTTAGAGTGTAGAAGATCATGGATGCCCTATTTTTTGGAGGGCCAAAAGAGGTTTCATTTGCAGGTGCACATTTGAATAGTGCTTCTAGCAGTAGGTGCTACACAACTCCTAGGTTGACTTGGGACCCTTGGATTTTATTTGTATTTAATGTGGAACAGTCTATTTTTTCCAGAGTTGTGATGGAATTGCTTGAGGACAAGCAATCTTTGGGAAGGGAGGGACTATAATGCCCCCTCTTTTCGATGTTCTCTATTTGGCCAATAGGTGATTTGACCCGCTTACTATTTTTAGTGTTATTTTTAGTAATTGGTCCTGGTGGCAGAGCAGTGTAGGGTTTCTAGTTTGGGCAGTGCGCGATAGTTGTTTGGTGAGCTCTAATGTTTTGGCAAATTATTTACTTAAGTTTTCAAAAGGTGATTTTATAACTTATGTTATAACGTTAAAAGACCCTCACCAGCCTAGTTGAGCAACGTTGTTTTAAAAGGGGGACAATGCACCTTTTTGATGGATGCTTACAATAAAGGTAAACTTTATAAAATTAAGCCAAATATCATGCCACTAAAGGGGGACACCACATTTTGGAGACATAAGGGATTTTTAAATAAAATGAAAAAAGCTCTTGAAGGGGGGCGTGGGAGGTTTGGAGGCAAAACAATTTCAAATAAAGTTGCTCTAAGCATCCTCTCACTTCTATTTAAGCAACACTTTGGGCCTCATTTAGACATCTTCATTTGGCAACTTAACAGGATGTTGCTGGAATGCTTCCAGGGTTCTACTGCTGCAAGTTGAGGATGAAAACCCTCACCGTTTGGAGTTGGTTTCGGTGGTGAGAGATCCACCCTAGCCGGATAGGGGTGATTCTACTTCAGGAATCACAATTGGGTGTTCACAGGTCTGATTTCAGACATTTTGGAGGAGGATTGATAAAGATATTTTGGGCTTTTTGATGTGGGTTTGAAGGGTTTTGGCGTGCTTGATCTTTGGTTTCATTTTGGAAGTGATTGGAGGTGTTTTGAAGTATTTTCTGAGGTCTGAATTGCACTTCCAAAATTCTAGAAACTCTATTTGACAGTGGCTGAAGGTGAAAATCCATTTATAACTCCGTGCATGCTTGGCCAATCGTTCTGGGTATTGGTTCATTGGATTCCTCTAACTTGGGCGCGTCATTTCAAGCATTGGTTTGAATTTATTGCTGAAGTTTGGAATTTTGGGAGCTGGTCGCCCCTCCTAGGGGGTCGTACATTTCCTGGGTTGACATTCTCAGTCCTTTCTCAGCTGGAGAGGAACTCCTGGGCCTGCTACAGTGAATTTGTGGAGTTATTTTTGCATGTTATTGTTGGCTCGGATGAAGGAGAGTGTTGTGGATTGCTAGCACCATCTTTGGGTGACTTTCATAAGGACTTGTTTGTAATTTGCTGCCTATGTGAGACTGTTATCAGGTCTGATAACCATATATGCCAGGTCTGAAATGTCTTCATTTAAGTCTGATTTTACTTGCAATCAATTGCCATCATGATATGTTTTAGTACAATGTGAAAAGCAATGCATCTTCTTGATATTTCCCTTTCTATGCACTATTTCATATACATGCAATCCATTGATGAAAACATATGAACAAAGACAAACCAACACATCGGTGAAACATCACAATCAGCAAGCAGTTTCAAAAAAAAATCAGGGGTGGTTATTACAGTGGGCCCTGGTTGGTTCATTCTTTTATCTACTGTCTTATAGGGGCTGTATTTTGGCGGGCTTATCCAACCTCATATCCATTGTCATCAGGTTACTCCTTATGAGGTTGCTTTCCTCAGCATGAAAACTATTGTTTCTATTTGAAAGTTGAATAGCTGCTGTATTTGCCATTATCTAATGCATACAATTGCTCTGATATGGATTCTTATTTTGGTTGTCTTCAAATTTCAATATATCACTTCTTTGAGTAATATTAAACATGTTTTTTCTTACCAGTTTTTTGTTCTATTAACCTTTGCTGCTGTTTCTCAATATGATAATTTTCTGTAGCCCACATCTCTTCCTAGATATGTTCTGTGTTTTATATTTTATGCAGTATTGGAACTGCATTATATAAGTTAAACAAGTGATTGGATGGTTGATCCAAAATTGTTTGGCCAAACATTCAGATTCAGTTCATTGAGTGATCAGCCATCCTTTGAGTGAGTTTTAGAACAGAGTCAAATCAGAAGAGAAGAAGTGGAAGACTTGTTGAGTATAACCAATTTGATTGAGTATGAAATGGTGTTATCATTTGGCCACTGGTGGATTCATTATGGATGAAGCAGATTCATTAGACACATTTGGCTTCAGGTTAATGGTCTCATGAATGTTGAAATAGCAGAGCCAAAGCTTTTCCGGGAAGTTGAATTGGTTCTCCTTTTGTTTCTTTGTATGGGAGATGTTCTAGTTCCTCTTGTTGACTCTTGTGCTTGTCCTTGGGCATAAATGCACCCATTTTGGTATGTGCTAGTGCACTTGGGATGCATTGAAGGATAGAGAGTTTAAAGCTCATTTGGGAGTGGCATTTCAATCTTATTTGTCTTAGGTGTTTTGTGAATTAAAAGTTGCAGTCGATTGCTATGCTTTCTAGAAATTATGATTGTATGTAGACATTGAGTTCACTAGGTTAGGTGCAAATGAGAGGATGCTATGTTGTCGTGTTCTTAGTAGCCCTCACGAAGGGGGCAAGCTTGTACAACTCATTGATAGTGGATTCTTGCTGAGCTTTTTTCCTTAACTAGGTTTGAGGGTAAATAACTTGAATGATCTTCTTCATGTGTTGTTGCTTTCATTTATAGCTTGTGTTGATTGCTATGCTCCACGGGGACGCGTCCCCTGTGTTTTTATGCCGTTTCCTATACCGGGTACGAAACGGGGATGCGGGGACGGCCAGGAAACGTCCCCTAGCCGTCCCCTTTTGCCCTCCAAGTACCCGGTACTTCCAGGGGACTTTTGGAAAAAGGCAGGGGACGTAGGGTACTTCTAGAAGTACCCGAAACTTCCCAGCCGTCCCTCATCCGTACCGGGTACTTCTAGATGTACCCTATGGCCCAGCAGCAAAAAAAACACATTTTTATAAAAAATTAAAGTTTTTTAAAATGAAAAAAAGGCATGGGCGGGCCCACAAGGGATGCCCCATGCCACTTAACCTAATTTATGCCTTATATATGCCCTAAAATGAGAAAAAGCAACTCATTTTTACATTTGGCTTATGAAGTGAAGGAGAGCAAAAGAAGAGCAGCTGAGTGAAGGATCGCCAGGC
The DNA here is from genome assembly GCA_007258455.2 of Sequoia sempervirens. Classification (NCBI taxonomy): domain Eukaryota; kingdom Viridiplantae; phylum Streptophyta; class Pinopsida; order Cupressales; family Cupressaceae; genus Sequoia; species Sequoia sempervirens. The sequence goes on from VDFB02058242.1 coordinate 414,367,209, forward strand.
TAGTCAATATCGTTAGACTCCAGCCTTACGTTAGGATGTTAATCCCAAAGATGCTATGCAGATTGAGGAGAATGCACATGAGGGATTGGTTGGGGTTCCATTGGTTGAGGCAGATCCTTCTATTGACATGGACACTGACACTAACTTAGACTCGAGCTTTAATGGTGAGGGCGATGCTGATTTAGACCTACCTTCTGCTGATTAGGGACCTTGGACAGCGATATATTTTCTTAGTTTTATGTTTAGCATGTCATTTCATAGTTGAGACTTGGAGCCTTTGGGCATTTTGGTTATAATTATCAGACTTTTATATGATATGTGTGCACATTGATAATGAAAAGCATTTGAATTTTGTTAATTTGTTTGTCGATTCTCATGTGAAATCTCAATTCAAGTCTAATGATATGTATTAAGCTTATACAAATGTCTAGAATGAATGCTTTATCAATGTTATGCTATGAACATTTGAAATTTCTGTATATTTTTAAAAAATTCCCTATTTTTTATCAGTCGTCCCCTGCCGTCCCCTAAAAAATGACCCAAAAGTACCCCCGTACCGAAAACTCATCCCGCCGTACCGGGTACTCCCCGTCCCCGAAACCCTGCGGAGCATAGGAACTTGATTGTTGTAAGCTGATAACATCTAGAGCACAAGTAGTTAATATATAAATGAGCATGTTCAACATTCCCTTATGAATTTATGATTTTAGAAATTAGTCATAGAGCTGCAGGAACATCATAATTTGCAGCCTTAAATGTTAAGTTTGTATAAAACTTGTGAGTGACAAGGTGTTGACCATTGGATTCATGTTGATGAATCATATTGTGGAATATCCATGTTGATTATGGATCAAAGGTTGTAAGTAGTTGTTGGTGTGAACATGGCATATTATCTAACTAGTTTCTTATTAGGTCTCATTCACACTTATATACTTAAACTTACTTAGGTCATTTACTTTTTGTGTCTCAAATCATAGGATTAAGACACTCCCCATGAGCTTACTATGTCATAGGATTTCATCCTTGTCTTTATGAGTAAGGGTTTCTTCATTATATATAGTACTAGTTTAATTTTGCATCTGATGAGTTCTTTGGCTTCATAGCATTTCTATTGCTTCTGTCTTGTGTTGAAGGTTGTTTATGTTGCAGGTGATTCTTGGGCTACTGTGGGGTTGATCAACAACTCTTACAGTTGTAACTACTAATACTACCGATTAATACAGGATCATATTGAGTGTCTGGAGTAAAGAAAAATTTGCTTATTTCTGTGGAATCCTTTCCAGGTCAGCATTAGTAATCTGCCCAAGATAGTAGTTGAAATCTACTCATAGATAACATTGGATTTCTATCCAAAAAACATTGAACCTTCTCTAGATAGCAACAAGAAGGTTTTCTAAACAGCATTAGGCAGTTTGACTCTGCTGCTAGGAATGGTAGATATTTGCCTACAATGTAAAATATTAGACAGACTAGTTTTTGCCATTGTCTAAGGCAATTATCCACCATTGTTAGCCAGGAATTGATAGAAATCTATCACTCATGTATGTTTAACAGCCAGAGATTGGTGCATAAATTGATGCCTGCACTCCAGTGCAGAAGGATGACTTGAAATGTGCTGATGCCCATGCTCCAACTTGCAGCAGTTTGGTTTTTTGAAGGTCCTTCAGGTTTGCCATCACTTGAATAAAGAAGAATGAATTGCAAAAGTAGTTTTCTGCCATTGGAATCAGAGAAAATTAACCGGAGGAAGGGATCACTGCTTATTGAATGAGGGAAAACAAACTGCAGAGTGGTTTGCTGCTTTTGCAAGGGAAACCATCTGCAGAAGTGCAGTTTGGTTTTGCTGCAGGTAGAACAAAAAGAGAAATAGCAAAGAAATTTTGCAATCAACTTGGGACAAGTTACATCCATCTATTATGTGCCTAAAAATTGTTTTATATTAGTAATTTATTTTCTAATTACCTGTCAATAAATTTTTAAAATTTTCTTATTAATGGAGGATCTATAGGCCCTTCTGCCACGAAAAAGCAGTTACATAAAAAACGACTATACCGATTGAGATATAAAGCAAACAATTGCAACCTAAACCTCACAGTGTTGCATGCCCAAAAACACAAAATATTAGTACAAAACGACACACAAGCATCCCACCTGCCCAACCGGCCATATACACCGCTGCAACTTCCTCTCTACCTCTTGAATTCCCACCCGCTGAAGAACCTGCATCCTCTGGATTGAGAGCAGGAAACTTAATGCCATGGAAAATTTGGCCCTTCTCTTAGCCTGCACCAGATGGCCTTCTTCCAAGGAGGACATCATATATGCACTTGTAAGTTGTAACTACGAAACACCCATGATTGTGGGTTACCATGAAGTTGTCAATCGCCTAAGTTTAAACAGAAGGCGTTGAGCTCTTTATGCTTCCTATAAAATCTTAAAATTTCTTTTTAAGCTAGGCTAACATCACCCAGAGAGACTTTGGCCCTTCGACTCTGACATCAGGTTTACCCAAATCCCCAACAGAAACATCCATATCCTCAAACTGGGAGAGCAGAATCATATGAATCAATCAAATCCGATGCTATGCTACTAGCACAACTGTTGCCAATTTCTTCATGAAGTCTTCCCTAATGGTCGCTTTTGATCAAGGAGACCACCACCTCCAATGCCAGACTCACCTAGCAATTTGATGAAACCCAGAGCCACGTTTTCCATGCAGTGAAATATTAAGCTCACATGCTCATCAGAAATCCTCCCCTTGATTAAGGTGTCCTTGAATTTCATTTAAGAACACTGTTGTGCCATTGCATAAGGGGTACCCCACAGTAGAAAGTCACTTTTGATTCCAACCACAGCTGCCACATTCAACACTTGCAACTAAACACAAAGTCACAAAAAGCCAACCACGAATGAGCTATGAATAAAGCAGCGAGCTCCACATCATAAATAAACTTTGCACACACTTAGGCAAAACATATGTGCCAAAGTAATTCAATCAGCTATCATCAATCAAACAAAAGAGAAGCAGAATTGCTACCCCCATACACCAATAAAAGCAATAGGGTTAAAAACAAATGATTAAGCAACCAACTTATTAGAAAAGATTGCAATGTGGCCCAAGTTAAGGAAAACAAAACAAACCTAAGGAGGCTTAAAAGCTAGCAACTTCTCCAACCTTGATCAAGAAACAATTTGCTCACTTTAAAGAGTTGGAAAGGCTCTCGATCCACCTCTTCATTAGCTAACAAATTCACCACTGAATTGGCTTCCCTATAGCAATGTGAAAACACAAATTCATCAAAAGATTTACTTAAATCCATAGCTTCCTCTAGAAGACACTGGTTCTTCCAATTTGGGCAAAGACCCTTATGAAGGCCATTGATCACAATTAAGGAATCCCCCTCCACCACCAACTTTTTGCATCCTAACAAAGATGCTAGAGCCATCCTAGAGACAACAGCTTCTCATTCAATTTCATTATTAGTTCGATGAAGAAAAAGAGCACTGCAATGAACAAAATCACCACTATCATTCCTAATGACCACAGCTGCACATGGTGGCCCAGGGTTAACTAGAGGCACCATCAAAGTTAAGTTTAAAAAAGCCTTCTAGTGATCTCATCCAAACCATATTTTTTCTGTCAAACTTTTATTGCTTACCCTTTTAACAGGGAGAATTGAAGAATTGGACAGTTACTAAACAGACCTTGCTACATGAGATACAAGTCTCGGTGCTCGATACATGAGAGAATGGTATGTTCGTAACTATAATGATAGTAAATATAGGTTAAAGCCAAAAAGTTGATTAGGGTAATCTACTGGAAGCTGAGTCATAATGGATACAGTGAAAGTTTCTTGCCAAAGCTGCTTTGCAATTATGACCTTTGAGGGGAATATGTGACATAAGAATCTTATAAAGAATAAAATCAACTTTTGTAACTTTTAGTTCAGTCTTGACCAACTTTAGGAATAGAGTAATTGACCTTCAGTTGGAAATATAATTCAATCTAGATAATTGAGCTTTTAAAAAGAAACTTAAATATTTGTACTAATGCCAAGCACAAGAACAAACTGTCTGTACCGAATTGAGTTTGTTTTTTGATGTTTATTCTACGACCCAAGTTGCCCATGAAAAACACAAAAGGCTTCAAGATTGAATAAGAAAAATAGATGTTTGTTTTTTGAGAGATAAGTGAGTTTATTCTTAAGCTCATCCACTCTAGTATCAATATGTAATGTTTTAAAACATGATGTATACTAAAATGCAATTCGGAAACTATCTCAAGATTCAAATCACCTTTTGATGTGTATGCTCTGATATGTAGTAATACATTTTCAGAGTAATAGGAGTCTACTTGCCAAAAACTTAGATTAGTACATATCTCAAAGTTTCTCTTTCTACATTTGTGAAGAATAGTTTTGAGATTTTGCTCAAAAACTATAACTGAAGAGTTTCATTTTGATGCAAAATTGCATTGACATGTAGCCAACACAATCATTTGACAATTAAAATTTATTTTGTTACTGAATAGGCAGAAAAAACAGGCATTACTTGGGTATGATTTATTTTGGAATTGGTTTGGGTACGAACACCTGTGGAATGGTCTAAGGTATCTTTTTTGGAGTGGATTTGATTGGAATCATACATGAATGTACTTGGGTGATTCCAGCTCTGTCAAGACATTTCTAGGGTGTTTCCAAGGCGATTCACTGGTAGACAATTTTTTTGCAAGAATACATGGACTCTATAATTGGACTTGGTGAAGCGCACATCTATTTAAGCTTCGATGTTTTTCCCACCTTTTAGGTCTAGTTCAAGTTGGGTGGAAGTTGTGGGGATGAGTGTATTGACATTGATTCCAATGTGGTTGTCATGTGATACCATGAACTCAGAGTTTTGCACTGTGAATTCGACAACAAATAAATGATCAGAGTCCTTACTCATGGAGGAGATGTTGAGGAGGCACATGCATTGACTTGGGAAGGCACTAGGTAGGTCAAGCAATGGGGTTACAATGAAGGCTAAACCATGGCTGCTCAGCAGTGTGTGCTCTAGCTGGATTTAAAAGACAAAGGTGCTGCTGAATGAAAGTTATGGTTGTTGCCAAAGGGTTGCTGTTCAATTGGTTGAGCACAATTGGCGAGGATAATGGTATGTTGTTCCTTGATTATGACATTCATCAAGATTCAAACCCTTGTTGGTGGATTGAGTAGGTCCAAACCCTAGATGATTTTGATGGTTGGGATCTCCTGGTTTGGGGCAACTTAGTAGCCAAAGGATGATTTTTGGTTTAGATGTATGCTTACTCATCATATTGTAATTTGCTTGTTAAGATAGAGACATTGATATCTATGTAATCTAGTTATTTTCATTAAAAAAAAGAAGAGTTATGAATGTTCAAATGGAGTGGGGAAGGATCGAACACATGACCCACCAATCCCCTTGTCTCATTCATGACCTACAAAATCCTCAATTTCAAAATTTTGACTAATTTAATAATAGAGAAGGAAATATAAAAGTTAGAAAATGTTTCCTTTTAAATCATTTGTTTTAGACTTTTAAGGTTTCAAAATGGTAGTAAGCTTTTATATATAATATAAATATTCAAGCTTCTTGCCTTTCGCCTAAAAAAAAAAAGTTTCAAAATGGTAAAGCAATTTTTTTATATTTTTAAAGCTATTACTTTCTCTACGTATTATTATGAAGCTCTTTATAATATTTTAGCTTGATATTATGTTCTACTTTATCTTTATATTTATAATTTATATATTATAATATTTTATATATATATTGTCACGTGTATTTTACTTAATCTTTATGTATAGATATGTATAATTTATATATTGTAACATTTTATAGATCTGTGCTCCTCTAAGTTTCTAGGATGAGGATGACGGGGGATGAGGGGACGCGTTTTTGGGATGGATTTTTTTAGGGCCATTTTATAACTACTAAAAAATTAGGAAATTTTTAAAATATAAGGAAATTTCAAATACTCATAACATTGATCAAGCATTCATCATAGACATTATAGCCTTTATGAGCACAGGTAATTGAATAGGAATTATGATGTTCTTTATATATATAAGCATGAGATAATAAAGACATGCTTGACTTGTGTGTATATTCATGTGGGATTTATTATCGAAGTTTTCTTGAAGCCTTCAAGACTGCATGTTATGTTGTCAAACTAATTAACAAAGAGGAACAATTAAGTGAAAACTAAAAGATAATTGGTTATGTTCCAGTTTGCCTCAACTAGGATTCTAATAGATGGGATTGATTTATCAATTGTCTATGAAGGGCATGATTGATAAATTTTAATTTTTTACATTTCCTACTGACTAATGACTTAAATCGTATTCAACAATATAATAACTATACCATGCTAACTATGTGTGTGGAAATCCTTGTATATTGAACAAATTGTGCAATGTATGAAACAAGATAATCCTTGACTATGACTTTGACTATGAAGATGCTATTTTGTAGATTTTGTGATCATGATTAATCATTGGTGTATTACTTGGTTATCCTCATAAATTGGTGGGGGTTTGGGCAATGCCCCCAATGGGGTCGAGGGGTAGCTCCCCTCGTAGGGGTCTAGGGGCAACACCCCTCATAGGGTTTGTGGGCAACACAAATGATGACCTTCAAAATCACATAGACCTTTGTGGCTCACCCATTCCTTTTTTTTAACCAAAATCATGTTTGTTTTTGTTAAAGCACCAAAAAAGTGCTTGGGCCATAGGGGATGGCTTGGATGTCCTTTGGTTGTCTTGGGGATGGCTTGTCATCTCTTAGTCTCCTAGGCGTCCCTTTTTTTTTTGGGACGTCCTAGGGGAATTTCCTATTTTTTGAAAAAAAAGGGGGACGGGAAGGGTACATTTCCTACCTGCCCCAATATCCTCAAAATGTCCCCTATAGGGGACAATGCCATCTAGGGTAGGGGATGCGTCCCTGAGGAGCATTGATATAGATATTTTAAATAGATTGGAATATTGTATATTAAATTTATATTACTTATGATAATTTTGTTTAGAATTTGTATGATATGTAGTATTTTGATTTTTTTTAGATTGCAAATATATATATATTTATGATTTTTATATGCTTTTTCTGCAAATATTCATGTACTTGTATTCATATCTAATGACAATTTAGTAAATTAGAGAATTTATAATGTATTTTCATTCCTTAAAGATATTTACGAAGAAACTCTTCTTTAAAGGGTCTTTAGGCACTCAACCACCTCTACGGTTGTGATGAGGTCTTCACTTTCCCTCAACTTACTTGTAAAATTGAATCCGACTTTTATTGGAAGGTCATAGAGTAGAATATTTCAAGTGATAAATTGCATATTACTTCAACCAAATTTCTTCTTCATTCTTATATTTTAATTATTGAATGTGTTTATGCTTGATTTTTTGGCAAGTTTCAGTTAGCTATTGAACTTGGTATGAGATCAAAACTTAGGAGTATAAAACTTAAACACCATTTAACATAATGGCAAAACAATTCTTTTGTGGCCTTTTACAAAGGATATCTTATACATCAAATTGATGTTTCACTTGACAAAACTTAAATATTTAAGCTTACTTTTACCTTCATTGCTTAACTTGTTTGTTTTTTAATTTACTATATTGGTATGGTACAAAAATACATTTCTCTAAACTATTTATATATTTATGAACAGGCACAATGGCTTTAGGTGAGGTCGGGCGAATTGCAATTACTATTGCAGCACTTGGTATTTTGGCATTTATCTTTGGAGTTGTGGCCGAGAACAAGAAGGTTTCATATCTAGAACTTTGCATCTCTTGAAGATTTTTCCCTTTTTGGTTGGTGACTTTATGAGTTGGCTGGTGATGTGATGTATATAACTAATGAGATCCTAGTGGCTTTGCTATATGTACAATATTATGAGGACAATCGATACACCTCAACTATCTTATACCAAATTTTCTGGAAAATTTTATCTATTGTTTATTTGAAAATCTTGCAGTGTACCGTTAATGCTTTAAATTGCAAACCAACAGTATTTAGAGAGCGAATCTTCCTTTATTTTTACAATGTTTTGTGAGAAAACTGCATGGTGAATAAGGGAATTCTCATCCTTCGTATGTGGATATCAAAAGCTAAAATGTTCCGAGTGTTTTAAGATATAATGTTTCTTTTATATCTTTCCTCCAATTTCCCCTTGATGTTAGACATGCTACTTTTAATTATTATTTCCTACTTCATGTTAATAAGAATGTCTTTTTAAAAAAATTTCAACCGATGTCAATTCTGCAGTCTGAATATTTCCTATTCTGAATATTTCCTATTCCATATATAATATTGAATCTTTGCTGTTGTATTGTCCATGTTTTTTTGTGTATTTTGGACCTTATTTTCACCAATTTCTTACTAGTTTAGATTCTGCCATCAAAATTTTCAAATGCATTTTTGTTGGTTTACTCATTATAGATGTTGAATAATTAATAATTATCCTTTGTTTTTGTACCCAACAAGGTCTATGTTTATGTAGATCTAGTTTTCAGTGTGATTAGTTTGGAAATATGTCAACACATGATCTTATTAATCTCTTAGGGCAAAGGAATCTGGGGAATATTTCAACGGTAAAATATATGGTCATGCTCTAGATAATTGGTTAAACCTCATTTGCTCGTATTATGTGGTCAATTAGTTTCTTGATCACGAAAATGTCACCCTTATTCTAAAGAGGTAATCTTGTTTGTCAGAATAGAAGAGAAAAGAAGATTTTTAATGTCCACGAGGTCAAAGATAGCCTATGGGACAGCATACCCTGCAATTTTTTGCCTTTTGAAGTTCTGATCTTCTGCTACTCAATTTGATAATGAACTCCTCCATTTTCTCAACCATCTCCCCATTGAATAGATCTTGTAACAAAGCTACCTAAATTACTTGTGTACTTTACCTGGATTTCATTGTAGGCTTCATATTTCAAAATAAAATGTTTTTTTTTTTTTTAATTTTTTGGTTCCACTCCTCGAATTGTGCAAAAGGCACAAACTCTCTCTTCCTATACCTCTTTTGGCCTTTTCCATCTACCTGTTTCACATTGAAGATAATGTGAATTAGTCCTTAACTGAGCTATGAAAATCTTTGCTCTCCAAGGGATATTGGCCCCTAAATAGGCCTTTTGGCGATGGTTGGAAGTGGGGTTAAATTCCTCAAGGTTATATTTTTTCTTTCTCCTTAACACACCTTTTCCCATAGACTTGTGAAACTCATCTATAACAAATGCTTTAGTTTCTTTGCTATTATTAGAACACATGCATTCAAGTGAATGTGCCATTTGCTCATCCACTTGCTTGTTTTGCTTCATCCATGACTTCTTTCTTATGCTGAGGACATCTTCAAAGACAGCTTTGGGCCATCTATTTTTTTTTCTTATGCTGAGGACATCTTCAAAGACAGCTTTGAGGTAGGGCAACACCATACAATGCTCCTTGTGGAAGAAGCCACTCAACACCATATCTCATATGAGATCCCAGCACATGCAATATTCTTCACATATCCTCACTTGTCTAAGCCCCACAATATGTAACACTCAACTAATTACAACTACCACTTCCCTACATGTAGGTTAAATACCTTTATTCAAATTTTCTAGTGAGATGACTTACAAAGCATACACACCCACACCTTTACTTATTGCTACCCGATACACTAAGATTATACCTTGAGGTACCTAACTAGAAGTGAGAATGAAGAGTGTGATATGTCGGGAAATTTCAAAATTGGTAGTTGAAGTGTGGGGAGGGAAAGGGTAGCCGAAGGGAGCACTCAAAGTGGTAATTCAGTTTAGAGTGCTGAAAATTTCAATTGCCCTTTCAAAATGTTGGAAAAAGTCAACCACGTTTTCAATAAGAAGAGCCCTTTATGGTAATTTGCAATAAGATTAGATGCCAACAAAATTGCTAATTTTAGGGGGTCTTGCCTACAAGAAAGCTTTTTTTGTGCCCTCAAATACTATGGAAGCATTACACGGGTGAATGCACATCTACAACACATCACTAGTTAAGGGATTGGGGTTTGTAATCAATACTCACTTCAATAGAGGGCTAATGTAACAAAATTGTTTAAGGGTGACATATCCACACATTTTGTGACCTCAATACCAAACTGACACCTTCTAGGACTACTAGTACTCAACTTATACAAGTTGCTGGTTTTGCATTGTTTGCAGTAGAATCTAAGGGGAAATGTGAGGCCGCAAATTCAACTCCCAACCCAATCACAGATATGTTTGATGTATAGGGAAAAAATGAGGCAGATGATGTCATTGGCAAATTCTCTACCAATGGCATTCCATTCCATGTTGCTCACTCTTGTTATTTTAGTGATGCCATGTCCAAGGTTGCATGAGGGCCTTAATATGTGGCACCAAGGAGGACAAAATTGAGGACTGCTATCTTGAATAAAAACTATTTGAAGATAAATGTACTATTGGAGGAAATGAAGGCTACATTGGTCTCAGGTGGGTGCAACATTATTGTGGATGGGTGGACGGATGTTAGATACTATCCACTCATCAATATCATGGTCACATGTAAGGAGGGGCCCTTACTTCCTTAGGACAGTTGATTGTTTAGGGAACTGCAAGGATGCGAGTTCTAGTGTTAGATCCTTAGAGATGCCATTGAAGAGATTGACCTTGATAATGTGGTGCAGGTTGTGATGATTGTGTATATATGTGTAGGGCAGCCAAGAAGTTGGTTGAAGCTGCCTATAAGCATATCTATTGGACCATTTGTGTGCATGCTACGGACAATGCACTCAAGGACATTGGTAAAATTGAGTGGACCAAATAGGTTGTAGCCAATGCAAGAGATAAATGCTTATTTGCAATCAGCACACATCACATGCACTATTTTGGTCTTCTACAAAGTAATTTATCAAATCTATTGAAAGAAGATATGCATCTTTCTTTGTTCTATTAGAGAAGATGATTCAGTTGCAAAGTCCCTTGCAACTACTGATCATGATAGAGTGACCCTGCATTGTTGTTCTACGATGAGCATACTCAACCTTATCATTCAACAAAGCTGGAAGAAGCTCAGCACTCCTTTACACATGGCTTCATATGCACTGAACCCAAAGTGGTATGTATAGAGGATTAGAAAACTGCTCCCAAAGATGATGTGAAGGTGAAGAGGGACTTCATGAAGGCCATTAAGAAGATGTACAGCATACAGGAAGCCACATTGACCTGACATGAGTGGACCAGATTTACTAAACTTTGGGGCTACATCAAAGATAGATAAGGAGACTTTGGTGCAAGAAAACCCAGTGGGTTGGTGGTAGTTGTATGAACCTTCGTCATTGATATGCACACTAGCCATGCGGCTCTCATCATAGGTTTGTAGTTGCTGCTAAGAGGACTTGATCTATATACAACTTCATCTATTCTCTCAAGAGGAACAAGCTGACATCTAGTAGATCGAAGTACATAGTGCCTTGCAAGGAAAATCTAGCAACACGATGAGATGTATAGCCTAAGGAGCCGCCATAAATTGATGAGGATCATGTTACATATAGAGGGCTGGTTAGGGTCCAGTTGTAAGGGCTAGATGAGTCTAGCAGTCCTAGCGATGGGTATGCCACAATATTTGTATTCAACAATGAGTTAGATTATCCATTTGTATCTTAAACTTTTGATGAACAATATAAATATTTGGATCAACTGATTTTCAAATTGTCAAATTGTGTGTAGATTTCAACTGCTTTTGCTCATAGTGTTTACGTAAATGATAAATTGCATCTTCTTTTATTGGTTTGTGTAATTAATTTTTTAAATATTAATTTTATATTTAGTTTTATAGCTGGTCCCTTGCTGTCCTCAAATCTGGGAAAAAAAATTGCTGTCCCTAAAACCCGTTCCCCTGCACCAGAAACACAGAGAAATACTGCTTTTAACTGTAGACATTCATTTTCCAATGTTGACTTGTGGCTGAAGATTCATATGCTTCTTGTTTACCATCTTCGTCTTAGCGTTTGACCTCTGGTTTGCAGAGTCTATCAAGACCAGAAATTGAGTCTCTTAAAAAAATTCTTTGCAGTCCCAAACCAAGTCCCAGAAACATTTGAAAGTTGGTAAAACAAAAAATTTCAAAACTAACAAAACCATAGCAAACAAGTAGCAGTGGAAACAACCATTTTGATCTAGCTCCATAATCGGTGGTTTCTATCATCTGTCTGTTGGTTCTCGTCCTTGTTTTCATCCATCAGCACATCCAACTGATTCAAACAGAGCTCAAATACCTGCCTTAATATACGGATCATTTTGAAAAATATAATTTGCATATAGATGCTGTTATGTCTTCAATTTTCTTCATCTTCCCAAGGCTATCATTTCCTCGTCCCTCTGTTTCTGTCTGTCTGCAGCTATCTTTTTTGGAAAGAGGATCTTTAAGTTCAATTATTTATATTTCCTTTCAAAAAAGATCAAATCCATAAGCATCTTCCTTGCTTTCTGTCTAGAATGCGTGGCTAGTAAAAAGCAAATTCTTGGATGTAGTGGTAACCATATGCATACAACTCATTACACTGCCTTTTTGCAATGTCTAAATCTCTGATCCAGTTTTTTAATCCAGCAAAACCCATTGATATTTGTAACTTGGTGTTATTATCTGCTACACTAACTTTTTTTAATTAATACAATTTTTTTGTTGAAGTTGTATCCGGTTGGCTAGATATTAACCTCTCAAGATGGGTCTCCATGATGATAGCTTCTTTGTTTTCTTGAGTGTTCTTGGTATATATTTGATCTTGCCCTTCCAAAACTCACCAGTAATGGGAACCAAAATATCAAATCATTCCTGAGCTTTGATTTTGGAGAATGATTATTTTTGCTTGAGTGGTGAGTATCTTATGTTTAAATAGAAATATCTTATGGAATTGTTATTCTGCATGAAATGGGATATATCTGAAGCTATTTTTCATCTGTAGGCATTTCAACATTTAAAAAATAGGAAAACACAAAATTATATGGGGTTCAAAGTTTGTCTTACGCTACAGGCACATTAGCACCGAGTAATTTGTTTTAGAAACTGGGAGATGAAATAAAATAAAGAGATGAAAAGAACGCCTCTTTACAGAGTTTCTCAACGAAATAAAGAAAAGGAAAAGTCTTATGCTCACAATTCATTATCGATTCCAAGGACCACATTGCATTTTAGTCATCTGCATTAGGATTCAGAGTAATTTGAGTATTTGATTGTGTATGCAGAACAATTTAAAATTAGATTTTCCCCTTTAATCTGAAAATACTGGTTTTTATTTTTACAAGCTATGATGAACATGTTACTTCCTTTATGTGTTCTGCAGCCTGCTTCGGGAACTCCTATTCCAGGGAAGGGCGTTGTCATCTGCAAATACCCTTCTGATCCAACTATTGCGTTGGGCAGCTTCTCAATTATATTGTCATTCTTATCATCTGTGTTTGGGGTTGTAGCTGTATTTTTTCCCTACAAAGGGAAAGCAGTTCCTGTACAGGCTCTCCAGAGGACCACTTCCTTGGTTGTATTTTTTGCTATTGCTGCGTAAGTACTTTGTAAACATATTGATAGGTGCCGTAATTTTAAATATCTTCTGTCTACAGTGTACCATCAGTTTCTTTTCCCTGTTTAGGCTATTGAGGACGTAAATGTTGAGTGGAAGAGAAGATTCAAGGATTGGGGAACATGTTCTAATTTATTGTGAGATGAACCATTGAAATTTAAACCTCATAATTAAATTTTTAATCTTTTTAATATGTGATATAAATAAAAGGGTGCCCAGATGTTAGTGGTTTAGCTAAATGTGTGTGGCCATGCTAATTCCATGTATCATCTGCTTACCAGGGCCGTCTCTTTTGTTGCGGAAGCCTTAATGATGTGGGCTACAATCACAGAGAGCCTGCATCGAACACGAAATGTACATCATGATCTCACAACACGTTGCCCAACTGCAAAGACTGGCTTATATGGTGGAGCTGCCTTCCTGGCTTTAGATGCTTCTTTGTTTTGGCTAATATGCCAAATGCTTACCCTTAATGCGAGGGCAGATTATGAAGAAGATGAGGAGGACATGAAAGGTCAGTATGGGCAGGTATTAACAAGCGAATATAATAATTCTGCTAGAGCTGCTCATGCCTAACATGTGGTTTAAAAGCGACCTGCTTACTTTGTTCAGACTATTGCCTAACTGACATGTTGTGAATAAACTAGCTATGATTAAAAATTATTTGCATATACGCTCTGAGGAGTTTAACGATAGCTATATCTTTTTTAAAATAAATTCTTTGCCAGTTACCTGATAAATTACCATTTAAATTTGTATGCATGTAAACTAGAAATGTCAGTAAAGTTGACATGATATTGCAGTTGTTTTAAATAGGGTTTGTGACACGAACGTTGCACCTGCTTTTAAAATTTAGATCACAGTGTTTTACATTATTTGGGACTATATAGCAACTAAGAAATCAATGAAGCTAGACTCTTATGTCCTTGAGACCAAGGTTAGAGATAAGCACAGGATACAAAGATTCTATTTAAATAGTAATCTGTTTTATGTATTTTCACAATTTAACGAGTGATCTGTATTAATATAACTTTTTGCTTTAGTTTCATAAATTTTGAAATATAAATATCAATTGTGTTTATATAAATTCACCTAAGAGATCCTGAAAACTTAACGTAAGGTACAGTGAGATTGAGCATTTTGTTTTCTGGGTGGTGCTTCAACAACACTGTTTTTCAGGGCCAAAAAAGCTTTAGTAGTTCTTATTTACATTGTTTTCTAGGGAATTGAATCTTTTTGTTTGGATGTTTATTTAATGTCAATCTAGTGTACCCCGGGGACACGTCCCCCCCTAAATCTTGAGTGTTCCCGGAATGGGGATGTCCCCGGGACGTGGGGACGGCGTTCCCAAGTCCCTAGCGGCGCCACCAATTTTGCCACTCGCCGCCGGGGATGTGGGGACATCCCGGCTTTCCCAGGACGCTGAGGGGGACGCCTATGCGTCCCTCGAGTGTCTCGGGGATGCCCAGGTGTCCCCCACGGCGGCAACTTCAAGCACATGTTTAAAAAAAAAAAAAACACATTTTTTTATTATTTCTTTGGTTCTATTCGAACCCTAAGGGTATGTGGGGCCCATCTATGGTCTTCCATGCCTTCAAAATAAAAAAAAGAATAACATTTTTTTATTATTTCTTTGGTTCTATTCGAACCCTAAGGGTATGTGGGGCCCATCTATGGTCTTCCATGCCTTCAAAAGGCCCTCCAAGCTTCAATTGTATTCACATTTTCATTTCTAATTGTTTGCTACAAGAAGAAGAAGAAGAGTGAAGAGCTGAGAAAAGAGTGATTGGAGGAGTGAAAGGAGTGATTGCAAGTAAAAGAGGAGTGACAAGGAGCAAGAAGAAGAGGAGGAAGAATTCAATTTGGCATTTGCAATTTTGCTATTTTACTTCTTAATAGTCTTATACATCTTTTCATAACTAGCATTTTAAGTACCATATGTATAGTATATAGTATATACACCCCCTCCCCACCCCCTTGCCGTTGTCCCCCCGCCGTCCCCAAATCGAGGCCCCTTTGTCCCCCCGTCCCGGAAACCGTCCCCCCGTCCCCAACGATGGTGTAACTATGTGTCGATATCTGGACCAGCTCTTCATGGATTGCAATGTTCCCCAAAACAATACTTACATAGGTTTGTCATCCAGATTGTTTAGCCTTCAATTTTTTGCTTGTGAAGTGCACATTATAATGCATGTTATGATATTTCAGTAACTGTTCATTTGACTGTATTTGTTTTATTTCAAATGAATCATTCTTATTGCATGATCAAAACTTAGGTCAAGATATTGTTTTCTTTGTGTTGTCAAGATATATCTTAGGAAGAGGTTACCTTCCCAAGGCCTCACCAAAGCAAAGTCAATTCATTCTGCTATCTATCATAAGCATTGCACATGATGACACATTACAACAAGAATAGGTCATACACATTAAATCAAACCTTAAAGCAAATGGTAGAATGGGTTAGGCATTCATTCCTTAAGCCTTGATTAGCTATAGAACTTGAGAGCTAGCGTAAATTTTATGACAGAGCCATAATAGGATGAGCACTTTAACCCAATAATAGGCCTTACACTCTAAAGCAAAGGGTGGAGTAGATTAAGCATTTTTTCTTAAACCTTGATTTACTATGTAACTTGATACATGTCGCAACTATAATATCAGTTTTTTAATTGGTGTACAAGATGAGTGATTTTCTTGAAAAAAATAAGAAGAGAGATGCTGGTTTGACTTTGATACCCGTTTCTCTTGATAGGTTCGTTGGTCAAAACATCTTCGGATAGTGCAATGGAATATCTTATATTTCTTGCTTTTATTGCATTAGTCTTTTAGATTTTTTTTTGGTTCTTGGTTACTTAGCCTTATTTAATGGTGCCCAAATCTAATGTTTCGGCTGTTAATGTAAGCAGCTGGTTTTGTTGTGACTCATGTTTTCACATATAAATTAATTTCAGAAATTTTTTCTAAAGGTATTTTACTAGGTATTACTGTTGGAATCCTTTAAATGTTTTATAGTTTTGGATTTTGATAATGCATGTCAGTAGCTAAAACAATGCACTCATTAGATATTTTAGAGGTAGAATCTTTTTTGAAAACATGCTTAAGATATGGATGAAGATTAGTGTGTTCCCTCATAGGATTTAACTATGGTGTTTTTTACCTTCACTTTGTTTAAAATTAATTATGCAAATGTCGTCCTTAAACATCACTATTATATTTTTTCCCTTAGACTGGGAACTTTGTTGTGTTTGACCATTAAGCCTTTAAGGTCTCTATGTGGATTGAAGTTTGTGCTTGCCAATGCCTTGTTGGCTGATTCTAAAATCATATTACCTCCTCTTGGGAGGACGGTATGTGTCGAAGCAAACAAGTTATAGTCCACCCATCCACAATAAAGGTTTGGATGGAAACAAATGTTTCTTACAACTTTAAGGAAACCATTGATATACAAATTGTCATGTGCCATGTTCAAAGAGTTGTATATTAATCTATCAAACATATGTTTTAGGTGCCAATATTTTGAGCACAAAATTAGGGATTGTCCTCTAGCCATCCACAAGACCAAACCAACCTCCAGACTAGTTAGTAAAAAAATGCCTCAAATAGAGCAAGGAAGGCTAGACTAATGTTTGCAACCACAAAGGAAATTTTAATGGACCCAATAAGGGATCTCAAATTGGTGCTAACAATATGAGACATAGTTGGGTTTCCGTCTCTTGATCTCCAAGTCCTAATCTCCATAGTTGGGTTTCCGTCTCTTGGGAAGCCGGTGGTCACTGGGCAGATTGAGCTCTACCCTTGTGCTAGGGGTTTCTTCATGGCAACCTTTGCCTCCCCCATGGAGCAAGACTGTGTGCTGGACAGAGGGTGGATGTGGGGGATTCATTCTCTGTCCATTCATCCTTGGTCTCGATCATTCAATCCCCTTACGGAGCCACTAAACACCAGACCTGTTTGGGTCCGTCTACTGAATCTCCCCTTCCAGTTTTGGGAGGATTCATGTTATGAAGCTATTGGCAACTCCATTGGATGCTTTTTAGTGATTGACTCTGTGACTCGGGAGCTTGGGCATACTACGGTAGCGTGTATATTAGTTGATTTGGACATCTCCAAACCCCTCCATGGTGATGTAGTCTTATTGGTGGAGGACAGACCTTGGAAGCAACTCCTGTGTCAAAGATGCTTCTCTGTGGATCATTTGGCATTTACTTGCCCACAAGCCCGCTGCAAGGGTGCTGCTACTTGGTGGAAGGATGCTCTCTCGGATCACCTCATGGTGGGTTCTCCTCCTTTGGAAGTTTCTTCTAAGGAGGTTGACCCTTTTATTTCTACTCAAGAACCTGTGCCTACTCCTCTTCCGACTCCTTCCGTGGAGCCACTGTTGGCTCAATCTGCTGACGATGTTCTGTCTGAGCTTGCTCGAACATCGTTGGTTGCGTCTGATGGTCCTTCGTTCGTTCCTGTTCCCTCCCCTGCGTTGCTGTCTCTCCCGCTATGTGGTGGCTCTTTGCCCTTGGTGGCTTCGGTTGATCCGCTCCTCTCACCCCGATCGGTGGACTTGGATTCTGAGTCTTCTTGGTCTGTTGTGCTGAGGAAGAAGAAGGGACTCCCTTGATTTGTCGCATCTTTGCGGCCTCGGGTTAAGGGAGTCAGATTAGTCACCTCAGATTCTGGGGTTGTCTAGTCCTGGTCTGTGTTTCGACAACTGTTTGTCAGCTGTTTCTGTGTGTGGTCGGTCCTCTTTTCCTAGTTCATTTCTGTTTTGAACTAGCTTATTTTCCGGCCTTTGGGCTTTCTGTGTAAATGGTACAACACCCTGTAAATGCTGTTTACTTAATCAAAAGCAATATGAGACATAATAGTGGTGCAACTACTAAAGCCTTCGTGCTCGTGACACTTTTGACCAAACACCAATGACAAAACAAAAAAGTGGTGGTAGCTTAGTCAAAACTCACTCGAACATTTGGTGAGCTCTCCAAAAAGGTTGGTAAGCCTTGCTGCTCTTAAATGCCACTCACTGCGAGTGTTTTATATCTCAAAATTTAAGCACTATATCATTTGTTCAAACCACTTCTCCACCCAAGGGAAATATGTTCCCTCACAAGCCTTGGTTCATAGAAGGGGAATATGTTCATGAAACATGATATGAGTTTTGAGAGTATTCTCCACAAAATTAGAGTCAATTTTTTTAGAACAATTGCTAGATTTTACGAGGGTAAGTGTTCAGGGAATGCTTTTAGACATGGTTTTTTCATGAGTTGTTTCTCATTGAATGTTAAGGGTCTAATAGACCCACAACACAAGTTCACTCTGCAAGAGTTTCAATGAGACTTGCTTCTTTGGACATCCTTTGTCTTAAAGAAATCAAGGTTGTTAGTTTTATGCCTTACATTGTGTCATGTCATATGGTAGATATTTTTAGTAGTAATCATGAGCAATGTCATAGAGGCATAGTGACATTTGTTGTTACTAGAGGGTAGCTCCATTATGTTTTTAATTAAGATGAATTTGTTTTGAAGGGTTTGCAAACCTTGTACATTAGATAGAACACAACAATTTCCAAAAGGGACAAACACACTACAATTGCAACCAGGTTGTCAAGCAAGATCCAACATAATTGCAACCAAGTTGCCAAGCAAGATCTACCACAACTATGACTAAGTTGCCTAGCACAAAAGTGTACCTAAGGATTTAGCCTAAACAATGCCAAACCCTACCCTATCCAACCTCACACCCTTAAATTTGGTGTACAATTGGACTTAGAGGAGGGGGGAAGAGACTACCCCTTAGAGGGCCCATCCAAGGGTGCAATGCAAATAGAGGAATGCTTAGCCGAAGAAGCTAATCGTCAATCAACTACCTCAAGAGCAAACAAATGTTTTGTTGAAGCCAAGGGTATAATAGGAGTAGTAGAATTGGGAAATTGAGCATCTAGCTTAAAAGTTGGGTGAGACTCATCAATAGGAGCTTGAATAGGGGAGACCCTCCTTAAAATCCAATAGTGAAGCATTGCCTACATTTGAAGGGGAGACCCTCATAGTAAAGTGGTTGAGTCCGAGGCTTATCCCTCACAATCAAAACAATATCCCTATGAAGAGCCTTGGAGATATCTATGTCCACTAGAATATGAGCAAAAGTAGTGACTCATGTAGGAAGTAGGAGTGTCAACCTTCAAGAAGCAACCAATTGCATTGCCAATAGCCTCATAGCAAGAATCTTCCAAAATTGGAGAGGAAGATTCAAAAGCTTAACCCAAATAGGTCTTATATGGAGTAGTTCAAAGAGGGGGTTGAAGGAGAGAGACCAAGGCTTGGCTAAGAGGGAGTGCTCTCCCCACATCCATAACCTACTATCAAGCACCAAATCCCTTTCCTTAGAGGAGGCAAAAGCCGCAATGAAGAAGACCCTAGCACTAGGAAATAACTTCATCTCGCCATCAACGAGATTCTTCTAAGATTTCAGAACCATGTGTATTTCAAGAAGAGAAGGCCACAAATTGTTATATCTATAGACCATGCCTTGATGAAGATAACATTCTTCATTTTCTATCATTTCATGCCCACAAACCACAATCAGGGAGGATCGTGAATAGGGAAGGGGATATATTTTATCTTGTAGCAAAGAGCAGTCATGAACCCCCATACTAGCTATGGTTGCATAAGATTGCTAGCAACCCAACCTTCGTGTCACATGAAAACGATCATGTTGAGTCCTAATGTTGTTACTGGCTTGATAACCCCATTATGTTGCACATGACTGTATCAAAGCCTATGGAATTGTCAACATTTACATGCTTGTAATGCAGGTTAGGATTTAGGGGCCTTGACATGTTACTGAATCAGGAAACAAATAAAACTTCAATAGAAAAACACTAGTAAACTTTTATTACATGCAAATGGCGTGTTACATTAGGAGTGTATTAACATGCATTCATACATGCCCTGGCTTTAGAGCCTTACAATGTATATGCATTGAAAATAGAACATTTCTCTCACCCTCATGTTAGAGCCCTAAGCTATTATAGTTCTTAGAAGCAAATTTTCACTTATGGAAAATCTCACAACAAAAGTTCGTGCATAGTGAATCATCCTACAAATAATGAATGAATCCCAATGTAAGGCCAAGCATGCAAAAGGTGATGGCCTCTCTCTGTCCTGGAGTGATGGGACACATGTTTGCTTTTGATTGGCTTAGGAGATACACATGCAGATCATTGTAACCATTTCTGACACCTTTTGTCATCTTTTTAGGTAGTTGTGGAAATCCAAGGGGGTTTCACCCTTCATCGTGAGGAGGAATCACATCCAATAGGAATTGTAGGAAAATGCAGGCCATTTGGACATGTCTAGATGTGTAAGGAAGTTTCACATTTGGTCCTTCATTCAGGCACAAAGGAAAACTGTAGAAATTTGAGAGGTCTTAGGATGTAGGATTTCAAAGGGAAGTGGACAAATCTACTTGGCGATGAAAGTTCAATAAAAATGAATTCTATGGAAAATGTGGAACTATCAAGATGCATGGATCTGGGGGTCATTGGGATGCAAAGAAGTAAGGCTCATGTGGACTTGCGGGAAAATGGAAGGTAGGGATCTAGGGGTTGTTGAGATGCAAATAAGTAAGGTTCATGTGGACTTGCAAGAAAACAAAATGCATTGGGATAGCTGCGGATGCAAGGAGAAGCCCCTCCTTAAGGGAACCTTGTGGGAGGAAGAGTGTTACCAAAAGTGGAGAAAGTATGGCCATTAGAATGCAGGAAAATATGTTGCAAGTGAACTTGCAAGAAGATGGAATCAAGAATTCTACAAATGGCAAGGACAAAAAGTTTGCAGGTGAAAGAGAAATGAAGTTCAAAAGGACTTAGTGACAATTTGGTAGATGCTCAGATGAGATAAAAAGTTTTGTAGATTGGAGACTTGCGAGAACTTGGGTGTTAAGAGGAATTGTAGGGAGATGAGAGGGATTTGAATAAGATTAGAAGTTCTACAAAGGCATATGCAAATAGGAAATCCACAACTCTATAATTTGTCCAATTCTTAGTCAAGTTTCTCCAAATTTGAGATGTGAGTACCCATTTGGCTCCTCTTCAAAGTAATGCCTTCAATTTTCCATGAACATATGGGGATTCTCCAAAATTTGAGTTTTCAACTCTTGCAAGCCAAAACAACAAGGAACAACAACAAAAAATAGAGAAATTCTTTTTGGTTGATGAGGATTGCAAGTGGATCTGGATTCTCTTGCATCATACACACTAGGTAAAAGGAAATGTTCCATGAGTTGGAAACTTGAACATTATGGAAAGTTTGAAACTAGAATTCCATACTTAGCCAACTCTACAACATTTAATCAAGAAGCTTCATCCACAACTTTGTTCTTCCAATGGACCAGGTAATTAATGTAGTCCCTTCCTTTGGTCTTCTTAGTCACTCTGGAATCCACTATTCTATCTATTTCATCCATCTTCTTCTCGAGTGATTGATTGATCCACCCTTGTGCATCACACAAACTAGAGTGGGTGCCCCCTTACAAACTCGTCTCTCCTCCATGAAACTTGTACAAATCAACAACATTGAATATGGGAGAGATATCTATACCTTCTAGGAGTTCTATCTCATAGGCATTTGAGGAAAATTTCCTCAACACTTTGCATGGGCCTATTTTCTTCCATTTTTGTTTATTATATGTTCCATGTGGGAACCACTCCTTTCTCAAATGCACTAAAACCATGTCCTCTACTTGAAACTCTTGTTCTCTCTTATGTAGATCAACATTTTCCTTGTACTTCATGGTAATTTTCTCCAAATTCTCTTTCACCTCCCTATATAACTCATGAAGGTATTCAACAAAATCTTTTGTGATTGCACTCTTCATGTTTAAATTTGTACTATCTCTCATCTCGTCAACACATCTTGGGCTGTACCCATAAGTTATATCCAG
The DNA here is from genome assembly GCA_007258455.2 of Sequoia sempervirens. Taxonomy (NCBI): domain Eukaryota; kingdom Viridiplantae; phylum Streptophyta; class Pinopsida; order Cupressales; family Cupressaceae; genus Sequoia; species Sequoia sempervirens. The sequence continues at coordinate 414,389,730 of VDFB02058242.1, forward strand.
AATGGTCTCTTTCTTGCATTCTATTCATTGAATTTTTGTAAGAAAATTCTGCTTGTGCTAAGATGAGATCCAATTGTTGAGGTTTGTCTCCCACCAAACATCTTCCCAAACTTTTGTTAACAAACTCTGTTTTCCCATCAGTCTGGGGATGGTAGGCTAAGTTGAACTCTAACTTAGTTCCCATCTTCCACAATGTGCACCAAAAATGACCAACAAATTTAGTGTCCCTATCTAAGACAATACTTTTATGCAATCCATTTAGCCTAACTACCTCTTTGAAGAACAATGTAGCACTAGTCTTCTGGCATGGTATAAAATGAGCCATTTTTGAAAACCTATCCACTACAACAATGATAGAGTCATTACCTCGCCAAGTCTGAGGTAATCCCAAAACAAAATCCATGGTGATGTGCTCCCACATCTCTTTGGTATAGGCAATGGCTGATATAACCTTGTATTTTGTCTCATCCCCTTAGCATGTTGGCAAACTTTACAACCTTGTATTGATATTTTTTCGTCTGCACTCATGCCAGACCAAAAATAACATTCACTCAACTGCACCAATGTCTTATCTACCCCAAAGTGTCCACTTAAACCTCCACTATGCTTTTCTCTTATGAGGTTTTCTCTCATTGAACCCTTGGGTATGCATAATTTCTACCCTTTGAACAATAGGCCATCTTGTATAAAATATTCTAGCCATTGTAACAACCACCTCCTTCTACAAAGAATTTACTTGGTTTTTTGGATTTTTTGAACCGCAAGAATAAATTAACACCATAAAAATAGGATATAATTTTTTTTCTTTCCAATAATTGAAATTGTAACTGCATAACTAAATATATATACATTCAATAATGAACTTACTTTGCCTTTCAAATTGAAAAGAATAAACAAGTTTTTCCTTTTACATTTTCAACATGAATGATTGTGAATAAATATATATAACATTTAACTTTTAAGGAACAAGGTCAGAGATCCCATATTTGGATACTTTCTGTCTCACAAGACTCGACATGCCATCTGTAAGAGGGAGAGCATCACCTAGGTGCTTTACCTCCAACTGTAGACCGACGGTCCCTCGCACACCTTCCTAACTTGAAGTGGCCCTACCCTTCAACAAAGATTTCAATTAAGAACCCCCCAATACTGCTATTCGAGCTCTAGTGTTGTGCCCTACTTAATCAATACCATCAAACAACTATAGATACCTTCCAACTATGTATGACAACTTTGATTAGTTAAGCAAATCCGAAACACAGTGAACCGACAAGTGCAAGTAGAGACTATTGCATTCACTTTGGCCAAAGTATTTGAACTATGTTCACCCACTAATTACGAGTGGAGTTGTTTGTTCACCCTCCTCTACTCGACTTGGAGAACCATAACTGAGCTAGGATGACTCGAACTTGTTGTTCGACCAATGGTTAATCTTATTTGAAAGCTCTTACTTATCACACAATGGCTCCCTAAATCAAAAATCAATTGAGTTGATTGGTTATTACTAACTTTGAACACTCGAGTTACATCACGTAACTACTTGTGTCTTGGCTATTGTCGTGCACGTTTGAAGCTTGCCATAACTTATGAGAGTATACTCTTGTAAATAGACTTTTGGTAAAACTTGACAACAAAGATGATAACTTGACCTTCTTGGTCATAATACAGTGTAAAGTTATCCTAAACAACAACCCCATGTTGATGGATGCTTCCCATTAAAGAATATTACTTGACCTTAGGGCTTGGTCTTTCTTGACCAAAAGTGAGGTCTTGCTTTAAAGATTCCATTTTGAGTTATAACTCTTTCGACAAAATGTTATGGACAAGAATACAAAGAATAGCTAACTTAATGAACTGGTTAAGCATCTTTATTGAAGGTTTGACACTGACCGTGCTTTAGACTCTTCTACCAAATCCTATGTTCTCAGCTAGCTAAATATTTGGCTTGAATATCTAACAAAGAAAACGTGGTTCAACTTTTACCCACCAAAGGTTTCTTAATGAAATTATATTTACAATTTAATTGCATTCTACCCAAAAGCTTACCAACTGGAAAAAAGAGAAATAATTTTCTTCCAAGAATAGAGAAAGACTCTCATAGAATAAGTGGTAGATTTCAGCTCTTTACACAGTGAACCACAAATTTTTGTAGGGGCTTCTCTCTTACACTTCTAGGATTTTTCACCTAAAAAGAGAAAGGTATCCCACAAAAACTTGAAGGTTCACTAAAGACTAATGCTAGTATGATTGAAATATGTCTAAATGCAAAGAAATGATAATGAATATTAATGTAAAACCTAAGAAATGCAAGTTGTTTGAAAACACAATGATGTATGCAAAATGACCTAAGAATGCAAACAAACAATAATAGAAATGGACAAGATTGGAGAGGTGCACATGAAGATGAAATGTGATGTAGAGAGGCTCTGGAATCCTGCAGAATTTGCTATTGAAGCCCACTGGGACACTTATGCCAAGCTGGGCGACTTAGTCCTGTTTCGGGGAGATTCTGTGGAACGAGTTTCTGCCAAATGGGTGTCCAGAAATGCAGAAATCACTTTTCAAGCTTGATAGTGGGACTAATTTGCCACAGATGGCGACTTTCCACCTGGGAATCTCAGGAAATTTGGGCAGGAATCTGTAGCTTTCTGTTTGCACTTCTCTTCTTGACAGGTGTTCAATTTAGATTCTGCAAAAAACGGGTTGAAAGAGGTCTCTAAGCTTCAATTAGGGCTTTGTTAATTTGAATGACTTTGATGAGTTGACAACACCTTTTTAACACTTTCCTCTTTGACAAATCTACATACAAGACTTGCAAAAAACACATGCAAAGAGGGAAAAAGTGTTAAGGGTTAGAGAATAGGGGTTTGCCTTGGTCAAACCTCAATTTGGTAATTAGACCTTTGAAAATGAAATGAAATAAAGAGAGAATGATGAATGAACATGCAATGCTACAACTCACCAAACCCTTGATGTAGAAATCTGAAGATATGCAAGAAGATGCTCTAATGGATGCTTGATAATGCTTAGAATGCTTGAGAATTGCTTGAGAATTGCTTGAATGATTAAGTGAATGAATGGGTTGCTTGAAAAATGAAAGGGGGTGAAAATGAGAGAAAAACCCTTTATTTATACTTGATTTTACAATTTTTCCCAAAAATAACACATCATAGGTTGACCTTAAGGTTAAGAGAATAAAATCCCGCCAGAAAATTAAAATAATTTTTTATTTTTGTGCCCAGTGGGACTAAGTCGCCCCAGGTGGCGACTTGGTCCCACCAGGGCAATTTTATTGGGTGTCGGGAATTAAAGTGTATTTAATGTTGTTTAATGGGAATATTCTCAAAAATACACTTAAGTAGGGCCAGAAAGTACATTAAGGGGATCATTTAAACATAAGAAAGGGTCAAATTAGTGATGACAAGCCTAGAAAAGCGTGAGTTTGTTACAACTCTTTACAACACTTTGAAATAAGACTTGGTAAGTGATGAAAATAGGTTATTTAAGTGAATTATAATGAAAGGGTCCTAGAAAAGTGTGAAAGTGGGTTACAACACTTCACAACACTTTTACAAGACATCCTAGAATTCTTAATGATTCACAAGGGTCCAAGACCTAATGTGAATGTGTTGACCACATTACAATATTAAATCTAGGCAAAATCAAGGCAAAGTCCATGAGAGAGACTCAAGTGAGCGTAAAAATGTCCGACTATACATTTTTTGGCGATAGAGCTAAAAAGAATTTTATAGCAAGATTTCTCCATAATTGGTTTAAAGAAATCATCCATTTCTAATAAACCCTAGAGGTTTCTATTACCGCTAAAAAGATATGAAAAATAAGAAACTATTGCTTGCATGTTCAACTAGATATCACTGGTTTAATTATGCTTTCCCCTCAAGCCCCAAACATGCAGCTCTAGAAATGACTACTCGAGCTTCTGAAACAACTTTAACATGCAACTCTAAATCAACTTTAAAAAAAAGGGGGAATAGGAAAATCTCCACTACTTAGCTCAACTTAAACTGGTTCACAAACTCAACGCTTTTCCCACACTTACAAGACTTTCCTCTACACAAATGCTTGTTGTTCCAGTTTGCAACTTTGCAATAGTATTGAGGATATAAACTCCTCTTTTGCACCTTTGCAATATTATGCAACAACTCTTCCCCACTTTCGCAATGAAAAAGATTGAAAATGTTAATGCTCTCAAAGAATAACTTCCCTTTATGTTCTTTCTTAGCCAGAGAAACCATGGTTCTGCTCTCCTTTTCTTGATAAAAAATGAAAAACAATAAGATGCCCCTACTTCAAAGATTTGACAAGCTTTTTATCCAACCCAATAACTAACTTCTTTCCCAACTTGGTGAAAATGCTTTTTCTATCTTGGATTTACGAGATAACTCAAATAACTGAATTTGATTTCAGTTTTAGCGAAATGGTTCCCAGATTCACTTATCCCCAGCACCAAACCATGGAAAGAATCGGTTAAAAATGTGGTTTGAAAATAGTTATGAAAACAAAGAATCATGCAACATAGCCATGATGCAAAAAGAAGATTTGAGCTGGTTAAAATTTAGTTCAAAGTCCCAACTTCATGTTGCCCTTGCAATATTGATTGGCAGATTTATAAGATATTTAAAAACCTTTCAAATGTTGCCACCTTATCGGCTTCACATGCAACCAGTTTGCTACAAAGCTAGTGCGATATATAATGATAATCTATGCTTTCAAGAAGTAAAGCATATAAATTAGTCTCCCCATTTATTGGCTCAATCTTTTAACTCCCTTTCAATGACTTAAACATCCGCTTGAAAACATTTAAAAAGAACAATTTAAATACATTCGAAGTATTAAAACATTTATGCCACAAAGCGTTGTTGATAGTATAAAGTTGGCGATTGATATATCACACCACTATATATTGGCATTATTTCCAATTAACAAAGAATGTTAAAATAATCATTTCCAACTAACACCCTTCATGCTTTCATTAGCATGAGTATATTTAAATATCAACGACATAAAATAATAGGGTATAATATATAACACATATTTGCATTATTCTATTTCCAATAATAAATGTATACACACACACACATGTGAACATATATACAAACACCAATGTATACCCATCGTATACATATGTAAACATATATCCATATGAGCACACACACATATATATAAATGTTTTTTTTTTTTTTATAACATATATACATATCTTTTATATATCATACAAGAAAATGGTTACCAATTACCCCAATTTATTTGCAACCAAAATAAAATGAGGAAAAAATGACTAAGCAACCTCTATGTTTTACTTTCCTTCAAGACGCTATTGACAACCCTAGACACACATTGATTGAATAGAGTCAAGCACTTGGCCTATGCGGTGCAAAGAAAACTTAGATGACATTACTAGTAAGCCCTTAACCTATACCCTTCTCTCGGGTGATACTCTCCCTCTCCCTCTAGAGGGCATGAGAAAACGATCCTGCAATTCCATTGAAGAAATAACCAAGTAGTTAGTCGTTAACATTTTCATCATAATCATATCATTGCATATTCATTAGTAATTCATTTCAAATGCATAAAATATCACATCACGTAAAATTCATCATAACATTTATCTTTCAAAATTTCATAATCACATAATTCATCATTGCATTTACCATAAAGTAAAAACTAATTTTTAATTCAAAGGCAGGGACTAACAACCATGGCGTCCTATCCTCTGCTATTGAACTCTTGCTAGTTGTCCAAGCTTCCTTAAAATTTGGATCATCTAGATACAACTCTTTCACTGCATCAAAGCCAACATCATTGAATCTTAACTCATTCATCAACAAACATCATTTGCTAAGTGCATCTGTGACCCTATTTGACTTCCTATGTTTCAAAACAAAATAATAATTCTACAAGAACTCTACTCATTTCATATGCCATTGGTTTAACTTACCTTGATTGTTGATGTATTGCAAGACATGGTGATCTGTATAAATCACACTCCTTTGACAGCAATTAATGCCTCCACTTCTTCAAGGCTTGAGCAATAGCATAGAATTCTTGGTCATATACTAAGTATTTTCTCTTTGCTTGATTGAGCTTCTTGTTGAAGTAGGCAATGGGTCTACCTTCTTGACTTAACACTCCTCTAATTGTACTACCACTAGCATCACAATCCACTTGGAACAACTTGCCAACTTTTGACAATGCCAACATTGGTTGTTCAGTCACCTTTTTCTTTAACTAAAAAATCTTCTTTGCTATAGCTGTCCACTAAAACTCTTTCTTCACACCTTCCATAGTTTCTATAATTGGTGCACATATCCCACTGAATTTTTTGATGAACTTCCTATAGAAGTTTGCTAGACCATGAAAACTTCTAGCCTCAAACATGCTTTTAGGTGAAGGCCAATCCACTATTGCCTTACCCTTCTCTAGGTCCATCCTCAACCCTTCTTTAGATACTACAAAACCTAAATACACTAGTTCTTTTTTTTTATAAACTACACTTCTTTAAGTTGACCAACAACTTTTCTTTCCTTGCTCCTGCAAAACTACCTTGATGTGCAATAGGTGCTCTTCTTTTGTTTTACTAAAAAAAGAATATCATCTAGATAAACAATAACAAATTGGCCAAGGAAAGACTTCATTACCTCATTCATCAATCTCATGAAAGTGTCGAGTGCATTTGTTAACCCAAATGACATCAGTTGCCACTCATATAGTCCATCCTTGGTTTTGAATGTTGTCTTTCATTCATCACCCTCTCTAAATTTGATTTGGTGATAACTTCTTTTCAAATCAATTTTGGTGAAGTACTTTGCTCCACTCGAACAAACCATTCAAGTCATCCATTCGAGGCAATGGAAACATGTACTTAATGGTTATCTTATTTATAACACATTCACCATTTCCCATTTTTCTTTGGTACCAGTATAACATGTACAACACATGGATTGAGGCTTTCTCTTATCAACCATTTATCTAACAATTTTTGCTTTCTCCTATTCACTTCTTCATTCCCCATGCATGTCATTCTATATGGTGCCTTGTTTGGAAGGCTAACACTTGATATTAAGTCCATGCAATAACTTATGCTTCTCATTGGTGGTAATTCATCAGGTAAGTCCATCATAATCTCTGTGAACTCATCCAAAATTTCTTGGACTTCGTCGGGAACCTTTTCTTCCTTCTTCTCTAGAGTCCTAACCTTTGTAGGCTTAGGTAGGAAGGCAAAAAAACCCTTCTCCTTGAAATATTTTAGGAATTGCTTCCCTGTCATGAGACAAACTCTACTAGTTTTCTCAACCTCCTCATTCTTATCCTTTAAAGGATTCAACATTGATGAGCACACAATTATATTGAGAAGGGGGGGGGGGGAGAATTAGTATAATACAATCCTTTACTTTTTCAAAACTTAACAACTATTGAAATATCAAACACACACGATCTAACAACTATTCAACACAAGAACACATGATTTACATAGAAACCCTTATGAGAGAAAACCACGAAAAAATATTGTTTATATAAAACTTCTCTCACAAACTTCGTAGGTACCAACCCATTGGAGACACCAATCCCCACCACTGAGCACCAACTCAATAAGAGACACCAATCTCTTCAATTTGAGGCACCAACCTCCAAAACACATTTCTTTTTTGAAATTGCTCCTTCAAAGCATAATCTTCATTCAACTTTCTTCCCAAATCAGCTCACATATGCTTTATAAATCTGCACACATATCCTTTATAAATATGCTCAAACGCTTTATAAATTTGCTCTCATATCCTTTATAAATATGCTCATATATGTCTTGATAATCTGCTCACATATACTTTACAAATTTTCTCATATGTCTTGAAAATCTACTCACATATGCTTGATGTAATTTTGCTCTAGATAGGAATGATTCAATAATTGGTTGCCTTTTGCACCACCAATTTTCCACCTTTTATACCCGACCAAAGTGCCTCTTCACCCAAGAGGTGTCTATTCCAAGAGGTCAACCATATTTATAAATAATGATTTTATTTTATTATCCCAAGAGATGGGCAATCTCTTATGAGGGACCATCCCCTTAATTTAAGAAATATTGCTATTTTAAAAAATAATCGCAAAGTGAGGCAGCTTCATAAGAAGGTTGGCCCATAAAAATTAAACTCTTTTTTTTTTTTTTTCTTTCAAGGTGTGAAGATTGAGGAAGGTCAACCAACATAAACACATATACATTTATTTATTAAAAACAATTTAAGCTCTAGTTTGGGCACCAAATTAACTCCATTTTTGCTAATGTTTGTTTGATCAGGTCAACCATAATTGAAAGAAAATTAGTGGCCTTTGGCTGACGGTATGCTTTAGCAATAGGGTATTATATTCTAATAAGGATTCTCCTTTGACATCAATGACAACAAGACATCAATGATAAACTATCTCGTCCATGCCCCTTTGACATAAATGACAATACTTCCAACAAACACATTCATTTCCATCCTTCTTAATCTTAATACAATTATTTTTGACATAATGTATGGCTTGCCTATCATATTGCCAAGGTCTGCCTAATAGAATGTGGCATGCATCCATTGGCATTATGCCACACATTATCTCATCATTATAATTTCCAATATGAAAATTAACTAGGCACTATTCACTTACCAACAATTAATGTCCCCTTTGCAGCCAAGAAACCTTGTATGACATTGGGCATTTAATACGCTTCAACTTCAACTTATTCACCATTTTCTTAACACTAGATTATTAGTGTTGCTACTATCCACAATGACTGTGCATCATTTTCCTCCAAACTTACATTTGGTTCAAAACAAATTTCTTCTTTGTTCAGGTTCTGTTTGCATCTTCTTTGGTTTTAGAAGGACTCTCCTCAATATCAAGGATTCCCCATCTTCGAGTTCTTCTCCAAGCCTTGGTGAGGCTACACTTGCCACACTTTTCCTCAACTTTTTTTATGTGAATCTTTTTTTCTTTTCCTCTACTACTGTTTTGTTGGGTTAGAGGACATTCAAATACCCTATGCCCAGATTCTCCACACTTAAAACATGTTCCACCGAATCCTCTTCCTCTTCCTCTTCCTCTTCCTATTCCTCTTCCAATGTTTCCTCTGCCTCTAGAGTAGCCACTCCTTCCTCTACCTCCTTAGGTACTGGCCTGGGAAGTACTTTTTTCTCCTTGCTCATCTTGATAACCATGTCCAAGATTTGACTGTCCTCTTCCTCTAGAATTTTGTCTTCTAGAAATATTTTCCTCGGCCTTCAATGCAAATTGATAGGCTTCTTCTACATTGGTAATTCTTACCATGCTAATCTCATCTTGAATGGAATACTATAAACCATTTACATACTTGGAGACCTTCTCAACATCATCCTCAATGTGACCAACTCTGATGTTTAGTTTATAAAACTCCTCTGTGTAGTCTTGTACACTCTTCTCTCTTTGTCTAAGGCTCTGCAATTTCTTGAACATAGAGAGTTGATGGTTTGTTGGTAGGAAGTTTTCTTTCGACTTAGTTACCATAGTTCTTAATCTTCTCTTTTCCTTTTCTTTGTCTCTCAACTTGCACATGATCCCACCACAGAGATGCATGTCCCTTCAATTTGTAGCTGCAAGCTTCACTCTCCTAGGGTCTTCAATAGATTCTAACTCAAAACACATACACTTTTGAAATCTAGTCTATCAACTCCTCTAGAATCAAATAACCATTGTAAGTTGGTAAGTCTACATAGGGTTTGCTAACAATTCTGGTCATTATACTCAAGACCCTATTTTCTTGTTCATCTCCTCCTACTTCCTCCTCACTGACTTCTTCCTCATTATCACAAGTGTTCTACTTACTCCTCTATGTTGTGTTCTTTCCATTGTATCTAGTCTAGTTGTGATGCCTCTCAACATTTTCACAAGTGTTGCATCCCTAGCTCATGGGATGGCTCTTTTGCCTCTACCTCTATGTGATGTCTTCACAACCCTTTGCAGTTGCAGATTCTTTTCTTCACTCTTTCTACAACAATATCCTTAGGGTTTCTTACTTAACACACCCACAATCACCAGGATTCTACCTTTCTTTGAGAACACTTGATGTAGGTTAGGATTCAAGGGCCTTGAAAAGCTACTGAATTGGGCAACAAATAAAACTTCAATCGCAAAACACTAGTAAACTTTTATTACATGAAAATGGAGTGTTATAGTAGGAGTGTCTTAACACTCATTCATACATGCCTTGGCTTTAAAGCCTTACAACGTATATACATTGAAAATAGAAGGTTTATCTCACCCTCACGTTGGATCCCTAAGCTATTACAATTCTCAGAAGCAAATTTTCATGTAAGGAAAATTTCACAACAAAAGTTCATCCAAAAAGAATCATCTTAAAAATAATTAATGAATCCCAATTTAAGGCCAAGCATACAGAAGGTGGTGGCATCTCCACATCCTAGAGTGATGAGACACAAGTTTGCTTCTCATTAGCGTAGCAGATACACATGCATTTCGTTGTAACCACTTTGGGCACCTTTTATTGTCTTCTTCAGGCAGTTGTAGAAATTTGAGGGGATTTTGCCCTTCATCATGTGGAGGAACCGCATCCAATGGGCATTGTGGGAAAATGCAGGTCATCTGGATAGGTCTGGATGTTTAAGGAAGTTCCAAATTTTGGTCATTCACTCAAGTAAAAAGGAAAACTACAAAAAATTGAGGGCTTAAGATGTTGCAAGATTTCAAAGGGTAAGTAGACAAATCGACTTGGCAGTGAAAGTTCCACAAGAACAAATTTTTGCAGAAAATCAGGAACCATCAAGATGCAGAGAAGTAAGGCTCATGTGGACTTGTAGGAAAATAGAAGGCATCGAGATAGATGTAGATGCAAGAAGAATTTCTGCCTAAGGGAACCTTGTGGGAGAAAGAGTGTTATCGGAAATTGGAGGAAGTGTGGCCATCAAGATGTAGGAAAATGAGCCACAAGTGAACTTGTAGGAAGATTGAATTGAGAATTCCTAAACAACAAAGATGAAAAGTTTGCAAGTGACAAAGAAATGAAGTCCAAAAGGACTTAGTGGGAATCCGATAAACGTCCGAATGAGATAGAAAGTTTTATATATTGGAGACTTGTGGGAACTTAGGCATTAAGAGGAATTACGGGGAGATGAGGGGGATTTGGATAAGATTGGAAGTTTCACAAAGGCAAATGTAGGAAAAAAATATGCAACTTCATAACTTGTCCAATTTTTAGCCAAATTTCTCCAAATTTGGGATGAGTACCCATTTGAATCCTCTTCAAAGTGATGTCTTCAGTTTTTCATGAACTTATGGAGATTCTCCAAAATTTAGTCTTCAACTCTTTCAAGCCAAAACAACAAGGAACAACAACAATAAAAAACAAAAAAATTCTTTTTGGTTGATGAGGATTATAAGTGAACTCGGATGCTCTTGCATTAGCTTGTAGATGGATTACTTGAGCTTTGATAGGTCTTAAATGAAAACTTTAATATGGTTGAGGTAGTGTTTGACAAGCAAGGCCACCTCTTGATGAGATTGACAATTGGTGAGAGGGAGACATGGTTCTTTATGCACAATAAATTTAGCCTTTATGATTCTAATCTTGGTTGACAAACTACATCTTTGGCATGGTACACTTGGTCAAAAGTTATATAATCAAGTAGAAAGAGTGATAAAGCAACTTCATTGTGCAATGATTCTACACGATCATATTTTTATATTGCTACTTGGTCTACTCGTTTAGTTTAGATTTTGCTAGATATTTTGCTTTTTGACTACTCTTTGATCCCTTTTTTAGTAGAATGGGGCCTCAATTTTTTTTTATTTTATTTTTTAAATATTTCATTGTTTCATCATGTCTGCACCCTTGCTCATATCCAATGTTTCTGGAACCTAATGCCACGTTTGAAAGTTGACGTAGGTTGGATTGTGTCGCAGATTAATGTTATTACTCATATTGCTTGTTTCGTGAGGATCTATGGTGGCCAGTTGCCACCAATTTTCTACAAGTCCTACATGGCCATGTCTTTATAGCTTAGGTGATTGCCTAACTTGAGGTCATAAAATTTCACAAACCATTGCAACTCCAAGTATCCAAACTCTACTAACAAGTGCATGTGGTTGATGCACATAATGCTAGAGGAGCACAAATCAAAGCTAGAATTCACTAATTGAAGGTTGGTAATAGAACCTCCAAAGATTTTTTCAACCCTTGTGCATGCAATTGAACCCAAAAGATAAAGGCCATCAAGGAAGTAAATGCACATGTTTCAAAGCTTCTTGAGGTTTTGAATATCTTTGTTCAACAATCCAAATATATTTTTAAAGCCAGAGAACCTTCCTACTGTAAGGCCTATCCCTTGTGTGATCTTAGTTTCTCTTCCTTTATTTACCATGGATTTGGTGTATTTATTTCCCTTGAGTTGACTTGCATTGTTGTGGCTTTGGTTGTGATGTGGAATATCTTGTATGTTGGGTGGATGATTGGCTTCTTGTTCTCATGTTCTTAGCTAGTTCTTTATATTTCATAATAAATCTTCAAACTCTTAAATTAACATGCCTTATTAGGATGATGATGATGATGATTGTTGTTGTGGAAAAATGGGTATATTCCATGGGTGTTTTGTGATCTTGGTTATGATACTTGTGTGTGAGGAGTAAAATGTAAGGGACACTAATTCTAGAACCATAATTAGATGTTTTTAATTTTATATAGCAATGTGTGGTGTAAATAACTAAATTATTGAAAAATTCTTGCATATACTTTGGTTTGTATTATTATTTGGTGGTGAATGCATTTTAGGGTTTTGAATGATATCTATGTGATGATTATCCTATAAACACAGTGAACCTATTGATGCAAAATGCGCAATGACTTGGGAGTTCATTTATTATCTACTATTAGTGTTTTCATTTGTCTTTTTAAAGACAACTCATACTAGAATAGTACGTGAGGAAAAATCTCTCTTTGAATTGTAAGGGGAGGCTCCTTGGCATCTAAACTAACTCTAAACATTAAGCTATAGACAAAATATGTAATTATTAACAGTTTAGACTATTTTCAATGGGGTTTTGTAATAATGGAATATCTTTTTCTTGACTTTTTCCATTAGGTACAAGCATGTCTAGTAATAGCTCGTCTCACAAGCAATATTTTATAGATTTTAAGAATGGAATCAAATAGCTCTAACTGTAACACCACCACATTCACATTTGCTAAAATAGAGAGTAGCAAGTTTATGCACACATGATTTAAAAATGAATTTATTTTAGTAGAATGTGACACATGATTCATAAAACTAAATAGCTAAATCATATACAATGTTTTAACCTATATGATAAATAACTTCAATATAAAACTTGATTCTATTATTCACTATCCACTTAATTAATAAAACCATAATGTAGACACACAAGTAATATATTGAAAAATAAGTTTAACAATCATATATATAATGCCAACTATCATTAATAATTTCATGCTCCAAGCACTAATTTATAAGGTTACATAATAACCAAACTTTGAAATTTAGGATATATTTAATTTATTCTAAAATTTGTTATCTTTAAAGAAAGACATTTAAATTTATTAAAAAGTAGGAAAGAAAGAACAATAAAATGTAAAACCATTCTAAACAATGAATAAATGAACCCTAATTAAAAAACAACAAAAAAAAGAAGCCCTCAATCATTTATCCAAAAATAGAATGTTCCACAAATAATTCCCTGAACAAAAACAACTTTCTTTGAATTTTTTTAAATAATAACACTTTCTAAAAATAATAGCTAAAAATAGAAATTTGGGTTCTTATGATTCTTTGAAAATTCAAATTCCTAAAATTAACATTTAAAAATAATAGATATTTTTCTCTAAAACATGTGGATCTTGAAACTTGAGCCAACAAACATGGAAACCCTAACATTGTAAAGAATGGTAAAAAGGTAACCTCAAATCTCGATGGCACCTTAGAAAAAAGAGAGAAATGTTGATCTATCATGTTGGACATGTTTTTTAAAATCATTTTCCACTCAAACTAGTAGAAGTGGCCTAGGAGAGCTTCTAGGGCTCCTTTCACACTCAAAAAATGATAAACTACTAGTAATGCTCTTTTGACAATTTTGCCACTCCCAAACTTGGAAAACATCTCCTAGGTTCCCTTTTGGAGCCTCTAGCCACTTATCTTGGTAAAGGTCTCTCAAGAGAACTTCAAGAGGCTCTTTGCCATTTAAACTAGCAACACACAACTTGAAGGACTCTTTTTTTTGTCTTTGCCACTTAAAAATTGGTTATAATTGATGAGGAGTGCTCATGGAAGTCCTTAGCCACTTAAACCACTTGAAAAAATAATCCTAGGCACCCTTCAAGAGCCTCTCAACCAGTTCCCCATGCCTTAGCCACATTTTGATTATCTCACATCCAAGTTTGATTTATTCCTCATCTAATGTGTTGGAAATCTCTTTTTATTAGATGTGTAATGAAATGATTAAATTATATAAACACAACATCTAAGAGTATGGGATACAAGGATTCCATAATGTCTAGATTTTAGAGGATGGAAGACTTACATAGATTAGAAAGCAACAATTGGATATATTTGGGGACCATGGGACATACTTAGGCCACAGGAGAACCTCAAAATATCTAGTTTAAAGTATATCAATGTCTATCAATTGAGCAAGAGAGTCAAGACTATTTGGAACACCCAAATAGACAACTAACCTAACCTAAATAAAACATGACAAAAAAAATCACCTCACCAAAAAGGAAGCACATCATTATACAACATACACAAAACAAATGAAAAAAACTACTTGCAAGTGGGCATGGGAAAGGAGAATGGGTAGGCAAAACCATTGATAGGTTGATAAAAGCAATAACCCCTCCTTTTAAGCTAGGAGTCCAACCATAGTAAAATTTATTATTGAGAAATATTTTTTGTGTTCAAAGGTACAAGATATTAAATATCATGCAAATAAATTTGGGGTGGTAACAAATCGTTACTTTGTCACTCTAAATACACTAGAAAATCCATAATCCCACTAAACTCTATCCATTCCCATTGAGCATATTTTATGGAATCTTGATGTTGTGACATGTATTTGTAAATAATGGCAATCTCATGCTCTAGTTCCTTATCATACTCTTATCATCCTTCATCTTTTTTAGTGTCATCAATAATTGATGGAATTTGCCAACATATCTGTTCTTTGATGCACATGGAAGCTATTGAATTCAAGGATGAGTCAACATTTAAGAGAAAATCCACTATCCTCTAACAATGACTTGCTCTCAATATATTAGAAGAAATAATCAATTCATGACATTGAAATCTCCCATATGAACCTTTCATCCAATTTATGAATTTGAAGTTGAATTATCTTCAAGAAGATCATGCTCTTCATCTAGCTATAATACTTCATTGATATTATGCAGAAAATATCAACTTTTGGCATCAAAATTTCTATCTCCATTGAAGATGTCGTGTAATATTAAAGTTCCTCATCATTAATGCACACAAAAGTTACTAGACTTGAAGCTAAAATATCCTTAGAAAAATATCTTGCATCTTTTGGAAATGGAGCTAGTTGTTGACGAAAGATTTGAACTTTCACAACATTCTCCAATTCTTCATTATATACTGCTTGAATGGATTGAATGGACCAACCTTCCTCAATTTGGATGCATAGGCTCTTCAAACTACCCTTTAAATGAAGAAAACAATTAGTTGACACGTCATTATTCTTGGCATAAATGATGCCTTCGTGGCTAGTAAAAAGGATTGGCACACAACCAAGTGATTTGTAGACACTTGTGAGGTATTTTCCCCAGATAACATATGATATACCTGTGGAAATTCTTTTGAATCCACTATAAGAGACTTTTCTTATTTGATCAATAATTCATCTTTCTCAAAAAACTTTAGCAAAGATTGTACGATAAACAAAATCTCCAACTCATCTACATGACTTACTAATATAGGGGGTTAGTTGATGCATCATCATCCTTGGCATAGATGAATGTTTTCTTGCCCAGTAGAAAGGATTGGAACACAACCTTTATTTGTATAATCTTGTCAAGCATTTTCCTCCTTAGAGAACCTATGATGCACTTGTGGAGATTATTTTGTATCCATTATAAGAGACTTCTTCTTTTTGATCAATAATTCTTCATCTTTAATAATTCAAGTTTAGATATGGTAGAAGGTGTAGAAGGAGCAGGAAAAATTGGTTTGAATTTGAATGGTAGTGGAGTTGCAGATGGTGGAAGGTTGGCTGGCGGTTGTAATGCTATAGGAGAGGTGGTTAGCGATAGATTTTTTGTGAGGGCCCAGTAGTAGGCCTTGTCAAGGAAGCATTAGTTGATGGGATAGTTTTTCCAGTGGGGGTGGATTTTGTGGTACCACCAGACCCTAGAGGTACATCATCCGTTGCTTGTCTCAAGGATAATGGCTTGGTTTGTGCGTTGAGGGTCATAAATGATTTGTTGCATCTGTCGAGAATACTTTTTCAAAACAACCCCCTCGATGGTCATCTCTTTTTGGTGCTAAACCTAAAGGGAAAAGCTCTTCCCCTCCAATCTAGGTTTCATCGAATCGAGAATCAAGTGAGTTCACCATTTCTATTTGAGCCTATCTTTTTGAAAGGGGTGTTAGTCTTATGGAGTTGATGCTGGTGGGAAAATTCTTGGGTCCAAGGCTGAACATTGGTGTTTTTTAATCTTGGGCTCGTAAGAAGTGGCATACTAAAGGGTAGGTTGATAGAGAAAATATGGAAAAAGGCTTCTTCTCTTTCTCTTTGTCCTTCAAGGAATACATGGGGAACATCCTTTCTAGAGGACCGTGGCTTCTTGGTAAATCCACTTTAGCTTTGATGAAATGGGAACCATGTTTTGATGCTTCTAAGTGTTCTTTTAATATGGACCTTGTTTGGGTCAGATTATCTAGTCTTCTAATGGAATATTGGGATGAAGAATTTTTTAAGGGTATAGCTAGTACTTTTGGTCATCTAGTATTGATATATGAGATGAATTTATCCAAGAGATGCCTAGTCTTTGCAAGGATTTGTGTTAATGTGGATCAGTCATCATATATGTCATATTCAATAAAGTTAAGACCTAAAATGGGTGAGTGGAAGCAAGTGATAGAGTTTGAATCTTTACCTTTTTCTTGCTTCCAATGTAAAAAGGTGGGTCACTAGACCAAAAAATATCCAAGTAGGCATCCCATACCTAAACCGAAAGTTTCGAGAGAGAATTCTAGTTGTGAAGTGGTGGAGAAGATTCCCAATATCTCAAGGGAAGCTTTGAAAGAGGGATTGGTTTAGAAATCTCTTTTCTTGAGGGTTTCCTCTCTATCTATCATGTCAACCAATTTGGCTAGGGATGTCCAAAGGGTGGTTCAAATTTCCTCCACAAAACTTGGACTAGTGTTCGGTTTAGAGGCTTCCCTCCTTGTTCTAGAGGGTGGGTTGGAAGCTCCCTTGGCTCCAAAACTAGAAGAGTAAAAAATGGATCAAAGCCTTTATTTGTAAGGTAAAGATACCCTTGTGGTGTCATTGATGGGTGGAAATGGAGATTCTAAATTTTCTCCCCTACTTCAACAGGAGGAGCCTGTGTTGTTTGAGGTATCTAAGAGGGATGGTTTGGTAACATCAATTAGGGAACCTTTTATTGTGGTAAAATGTAGGAATAAAAAAAATTCTCATCATTCCTCACCTTGCACTCAAGGAGTGATCACTAGAAACCATCAAAAAGTGGACTATGGATATGAACTAAGGGGCAAAGGAAGACCCTCATCTCAAAAAAGTAGGGAAAATGAGAGTAAAAAGGAAATTGCCAAGGGAGTTTAAAAAACCCTCTTCAATATGTACTCAAAGAGCACCTCATCCAAATGTAGATAAAGATAATTTCTTGGAACATTAGGGGGTTAAATAATGTTCATAAACATGACCTCCTAAACAACATTATTCAGGATCATAAACCAAATATTTTACTTATTCAAGAAACCAAGATGCAAAGTGACAAGGTAGAAAAGATGAAAAATTGTTTCTTCAAAGATTGTGGATACTATGTGACTAGTTTTGATGGGGATTCAAGTGGGAGAGCTACTTTCTGGAACCCCAATATTGTTAGAGTGGCTCTAAATGAAGATTCAAATCATGTAGATAGTTTTTTCATTTAAAGGATGACACCTCTTGGATTATATTGAATGTGTATTCCCCAATATAAAAAGGCTAGAATAATATTATGGAGTAATTTGAGTTCCATGAAACAAAATTTTCAAGGGAGTGCATGGTTGGTTATGGGTGATTTCAACACCCCACTGAAGAAGGATGAGAAAATGGGAGGATCCCAAACTCCCTTGGAAAGCATAATGAATTTGACATAGTTTATTCATGATCAAGCTCTTTTTGACTTAGGTTTACACTAAGCCTCATAGACTTGGTCTAATTGTTAGGTGGGTGTGGATCTCATCCAAGTTAAGCTGGACTGTACTCTTATTTCTATGGATTAGTTTGTGAATTACTCTCTCTCTCTTAGCTTTGAGTTGTATAGTGTCAGACCACTCCCCAATTTCTCTCATAGCTGATAGGTTGAGTAAAAAGAAAAGGTTCCCCTTTAGATTTGAGAAGATGTGGATGAGACACCCGAACCTTAAGGATAGAATAAAATATTGGAAGGTTAGCATTGAGGGATGTACAATGTTTAGGGTGGCCAATAAACTATCTTATGTTAAATCTATGGTTCAAAAATAGAATAAAGAAACCTTTGGAAAAATCTTTCAAATCAAAGACCCTATTAAGAAAATTTTGGATAAGTTTCAACAGGAAATACAAGTTAAAGGTATGGAATCCTTGCTTCAACTTCAAGAAAATGATATTTTAGCCTTTGTTCATGATATCATATCAAAAGAAGGTTTTTGGAAGAAAAGATCTAGGGATATATGGTTGAAAAGTGGAGATCAGAATACCAAGTATTTCATCTCTCTTCTCTTAAGCACATGACTGCCAATAGAATTAGTACTATCCGTCCAATGACACTATTTTGGAGGAGGAAGGGGAAATCCATCAAGATGTTTCATAGTTGTTTTATAATATTCTAGCTAATGACTCAGAATATGATAAGGTGTGTGAAGATCAATTTCTGGGAGTTATTCCAAAAATTGTTTCATAAGAAAGTAATAAAAAGTTAATCTGTATACCCTCTAAGGGGTAAATAAGATCAACGGTTTTTTTGTTTGAAGGGAATAAGGCTCCTGGTTTGGATGGTTTCCCTCTTTTCCTTTTTAATATTTTTGGAATATTGTGGCTAAGGATGTTGTGAATGCAATTAAGGAGTTTTTTGGTAGTAGGAATTTACTGAAAGAATTAAACTCAACTTTTTTGGTCCTTATGTTGAAGTTTCCAAGTGCCAAATCCTTTGAGGATTTTTGGCCCACAGTTTATGTAATTCGATATACAAGATCATTTATAAGGTATTGGTGGTTAGATTGTAGTCTATTCTTTTTTATTTATATCTAGTCAACAAAATGGTTTTATGTGTGGTAGACAAATTCTGGATTCCATAATCTTTGTTCATGAAAATATTCACTCTTTCAGTGAATAAGAAGGTTGGATTCTTCCTCAATATTTAAAGCCATGATTGGGTTAATTGGAATTTTTTTAACTTGAGTTCTAGTGAGTTTTGGTTTTGGAAGAAAATATATTGATCTCATTGTCCAACTCATCTCCTCTTCAAGGTTTTCTATGATTTTAAATGCCCCCCCTCAGGATTCTTTAAAATTTCTAGAGGGATCAGACAAGGGAATCCTATTTCCCCATTTCTCTTTGTCATTATGGTGGAAACTTTGGGTAGATCTATTCATGGAGCAGTTATTGATGGTTCTCTTAAGGGGATTCAACTGTCTTCTCTTGGGCCCCCTTGTTCCCATCATAAATTTTTTGATGATACTATCATCATGGGGGAAGCTTTAGTGAGGGAATCTAAAAAGATTAAATCCATTCTACTCAAATATGAAAAGGCTTCAGGTCAAAAAATCAGCCTCCATAAAAGTACTATTTTTTTCTTGAATATGCCTATGCAGCTTCAAGTGAAGATTTCTAGAATCCTACTTAGCAATTTGGGAAGCTTTCCTTCTTCTTGTTTAGGTCTATCTCTTTCTAAAAATAAGATTCCATAATATTTCTAGTTAGGGATGTTAGACAAATTTCAATCTAAACTTGCAGGTTGGAAGGGTGCCTTAGTCAAGTGGGAAAGGTTCAACTCATCCAAGATACTCTTCAAAATTCACTAGTGTATGCCATGAGTATTTTTGAAGTTCCTCACAAATTTGTGGATAATATTGAGAAACTTCAAAAGAAGTTCCTTTGGTAGGAACTGAAGAAAGGAAAAAAATCCACTGTTATCTTGGGTTCAAGTTTGCAGACCAATAAAGTTGGGGGGTATGGGTATTAGGAAATTAAAAGAGTTCAATCTTTCCTTGTTAGCTAAAAATGCTTGGAGACTCATCTTTGATCGAAATGAATGGAAAAGTATCATGAAAATAAAGTATTTTTCATCCTACTAAATTTTTTGGGAGGTTTTGGAAAATGAACAACTCTTTGAGGGTTCCTAGTTTTGGAATTCTAGGTTTATCATTGTGAAAGGTTCTCAATGGAAATTAGGGAATGGGAGGATTTTCAAATTTTGGGAAGATTTGTGGTACGACAATCTCCCTCTCAATGCAGATTCTTGGGCTCAACCTTTTAAAGATCACTATTTTAGAACCTTTGACAGTTGTTTAACTATTATCTTCATGAAGAGAATGTTGAAATAATGAGAAGTTTGTCATTGATGATGTTGTTGGAAACATGAGAATTATAGTGTTTTCATTGATGTCAACATTGTATTCGGATATGCAGATCATGATGTGAATCATTTTGGTTGGCTCTAACAGGTTTTGGAGTGTTTATGGAAGGAATTTTTCTAAGCGGTTTGGTTCGGTAAAGATGGTTGTAATGGGAAATGGACTAAGTGTCAATACTGTTGATTCAGTGTAACAGTGCTTTATTTTTTGAGTTTGCACCGGTTCGCAAATGAAGGTTTCACTTCGCGCTTCTAAAATTATTTTTCTGGATGTTAGATGTATCTAATTCCAATTTTTCATCATGTTTTGGCTATTGGATCAAAAGATATGAGTAAAAGAAGTTGATCTGGAAAATTACATTTATTCTCTATACAATGCATTTGTGTGGGAGAGTCCGCCCTTCTCTGTGGATAAGTTTTTGGCTTTGCGGATTTAAGGAGATGTTGACAGATGGCATTTGTGTAGGAATTCTAGTTAGCAATGAGTTTTGAGGTCCACATGTCCGTATGTGGATACACAATTTAAGGAATTTGCTATTAGGTCCTATGCCGTGCCGACCTAACAAGTTTGAAGGTATGTGAAGGATAAATAAGTGTTGTGGTCTTATGTGGGGTCTATTATAGGTCCATGCCAACCTATTTTAAGTTGTTTTGAGATATGAATCTTGGCACGAGATATGTATGAAAAGGGTTGAATCCGACAAGTTATATTTTGGGTGTTACATCTAATTAGGCCAACCTAATTGATGTTATGCTTAAAGTGGATATATATGTTAGATCTTTTTCATTTTTTTGGAGTGTGATGAATATAATTATAGTGAAAATTTAAGTTGTGAATTTTGAGTAGAATATTGAATTGATATGAATGCAGATGGAAGCATAGTGTTAGATATGGATCAGATGAAGTGCGTAAATTGTTTATTGAGCTTCATTGGAACTATATTTCATGCATATGAAAGACATAATTGTAATAGTTCAAAATAGGCTATGAGCCATAATATCTCTTCTATCTTTTTCTCTGTAGGAAGTGAGTCCACCTATAGTGAGAACTTCTATAAATGTATTTAACCGGTTATAATATATTGTGAGCTAACCCTCACCGTGGTTTTCCCCATTTTGGGTTTTCCACGTAAAAATATTGGTGTTCATGTGTTATGTGGTGTTGTTGATGATTCATGCTTTCTTTCTTTATTATAGTTGAATATTATTTAGTGATTGGATGTTTAATGTTTGAATGGTTTAAGAGAATACTAATTCACCCCCCTCTCAGTATTCTGGGTGCTCAACAATTGGTATCAGAGCCAGGTTCCTTGGAAGGAGCTTAGCCACTTTGGGAAGGTCTTGGAGGTTGAACACATGGGTGATAGAAAATTTCCTACTTCTCTGGAAGATATTCTTGCTATTGGAATCATAGAAGACTACATGCTTGACAAAGATGGAGAACTCAAATTTTCCCTTGAAGATCTTGAAAAGGTTGAAGACGAAAACAAAGATCTAAAAGAAAATATCAAATAAGAAAATGAATGCATCTGAAAATTGAGAGAACAAATAAAAAAGTTTAGAGAAATGTATAAGGAAGTTAGTGAGAAATTAAAGCAAGCAAATGAATCCATCGTTGGTATAAAAGTGCAAGTTGAAGAAAATAAAAGAAATGAAGAATGCTTGAATGCAATGGTGAAAATAAATTAGAGGAATGTACAAGGCTTGAACAAGAAGTGGTAAATCTAAGATGAGACTTGGAGAAAGAAAGAAGTCATGAAGAAAAATTCAAAATGAGTGCTACAAATCTTGATGAGATGATTGCAAATCATAAAGGCTCTAAAGACAAAGGTGGATTAGGATTTGAGATAGGACAAAGTTCAAACTCAAATCAGATATCAAACACTGAAAAGAAGATTGAATATAAGAAGAACAATGGAAAGAAGATCCAAAATCAAAGGAATGTTGCTAGAAGACCACTGGCCAGACAACCAAATGCACAAAGGTACCCATCTTTTAATGGTTCTTGTTATTCTTGCAATAAATTTGGACATAAGATAATGGAATGTAGAAGCAAAACGAATCAACATGCTCCATCCTTTTCTGGAAAATGTTTTAGATGTAAAAGATTTGGTCATAAAGCTAGGAAGTGCAAAAGTCAAATGATGAATGCATATAACAATGATAGAATGATTCAATCTTTCAATGGTTATTGCTAAACATGCTATGGATTTGGACACAAATTTAATCAATGTAGATCTAGAAGGAATACTATTCAAAAGAATGTTGTATGCTACAATTACAGTAGACTTGGACACATATCCAAGTTTTGCAGAAGAAAAAAATACAAGAAAAAATAATCTGGTAAAGAGGAATGAACTAGTTAAAAAGGTGGATACGATAGATGTTGCAGGTATGAGCAAGTTTGGTGGTGTTGTCATTGATGTCAACACTGTTTAGTATGTTGTTGGTTGTACATGTATAGTTGAGATGATGCTGAGATGCTGTGAGTACATGGAGCTATCTTATATGGATGTAGATGTGTTGTGTTGATGAGTTTCCAAGTGCTTTTGAGAAAATTAATAAAGAGAAGTTAGATTGATGAATGCATTCAGATTGTGCTCTGGTATGTGCTCCGTGTTTCGACTGTGTTGATCCTATGCATGTGCAGTTCTGGAGTTTTCATTACAGTGATCTGGTGATGATTTATTTTGAGTTTCAATTTTTGGTGAGATGGTTCGTAAAAGTTGTGTCCACTGGTATGTGTGTTCTACTGGCAGACTCAGTGTTCTGTGGACTAGGAGAAATATTTTTGCTCCGCAGTCCTCCATTTTTTTGTTTCAGATCTTGCAGATTTGGGATATGTCTTGTGAAGGTCTTTTCCCTACTTTGGTGAAGAAGGTTGAAGTTTGGTATTTTGGAAGTCATGTTTCTATATTCCAGTATAGGTTTGCATAGTTCAGATGATCTGGTGAAAGGTATTCAATGTATGAAGTATATTGTTTTGCTGCGAACGCATCCAAAGAAGTTTAAGATGAAGTATTGTGCATATGGAAGCATGTTGAGGTTTCTACATGTCATCTTCTTGTTAGGAAGCATGTGCATCAATGTTCTTTTGTGTTTTCATTAGGTTTGGCCGACTTGGTGTTTACACTTCATTTGAAGAATAAAATTCAATTGAGGAAACATGTAGAAGTATCAAGAAAATAATTTTATTGGTGCACTCTTATTCCTTTCCACCACAAGAATTTTGAGTTGCCGACCTAATTTGAATTTATGAAATGGGTTATTTGTGGCCGACTTTGGTAAATGCTTCTAAGGTTGAGAATGATATAAAAGCAAGTTGAATTGTGAAGAGTTGTATGAAAATGTGATGCAAAGTGACGAAAGTAATCCAAAAATCATAAGAGTAGAAGTGTGTGTGTGAGTTGTGTTGAAGACAGTGAGATAAGGGTTTCTATAATCTTGTGAATGTGCTTTAATTGCAATGGTGGATCTTTTTGTTCTCCTTTGTATTTGTAGGCAGTGAGCCTCCTTGTTGGACTGTGAGTCCTTTTGTAGGAAGTGAGCCTTTGTATTTGGACAGTGAGTCCTCTTTTGGGTAGTGAGCCCTTGGCAGTGAGCCTTTGTATTTAGTTTATAATCTTTATATTGTGAGTTAAACTTCACCGTGGTTTTTCCCTTATTGGGTTTTCCACGTAAAAAAATGGTGTTCATTGTGTTGATTTACTTTCTGTTATTTGTGTTTCATGCTCATACTTAATAACAAAATAGTGTGGTTGAAGAAATGATAAGCAATAAAGTTTTTAAGTTTGAACTTGTGTGACAACTGATTCACCCCCCTCTTAGTTGTCCTGTGCTTGTTTAACAATTGGTATCAAAACTTTTGGTTCCTTGTGTAGAGCTTAACCGCTTAAGGAAGATCTGATGGGGCACAAGCTGGCGATCCCTATGTTTGATGGAATTAAATACAATGATTGGAAGGGATAAATGAGAGGGTATATTATCTCTCTTGGTTTCAAGACCTAGAAGGCTATTGAGAATAAGTATAGACTTTAGTCTAGTGGTGTTAATTTTGTAGATGAGATCTTTGCTTATGAAGAAAATGAGAAGGAGAAGTATGCGATTTGCAGTGGTTTATCTAAAAATGAGCAAGTTAAGGTTAATTCTCTAGATACTGAATATGATGTTTGGAAGAAGTTGGAAGACATGTATGAAGGAAATGGAAAGGTAAAATTGACAAAGTGGCTGGTGGAAAATCGTAGATTTGTGAACCTGAAGATGGAAGATGGTGAAGAATTTACAAGTTTCTTTCAGAGAGTTGAACTGGCAGCAAATGAAGTCATAAATCAAGGAGGAAAACTAGTAGATGAAGATATAATCGAGAAGATCTTGATCACTTTAACATAATGTTACAGTGACAAGATCTTTGTTATTAAAGAAATGTATGATCCTAGTAAGTACACTCTGGAAGAGTTGTTTGACACCTTGCAAGCATTCCAGATAAGGAAGTTTGGAAAGATGACAAGACAAAAGAGAAGGAATAAATGACATTTAAGGCTTTGAAGATTGAAGAACTAGATAGTGATGATGAAGAGTTGGAAGCAAAATTCACCAGGAAATTGAAGTATTTTACCATTTAAATGTTTCAGTTGTGGTAACATTGGTCATTATGCTTCGAGATGTCTTAATAGGGCTACACATAAAAAGAACAAGGAATATAAGGATAAGGATAGGAAGGATAAGAAGTATAAGAAGCTGTACTATGTTAAGGAAGAGGTAGGTATTTCTAATGATGAATCTGAAAATGAGGTTGATGATAGTGAATGCTTATTCTTAGCTTTGGAAAGTAAATCTGTATCCACTAACTCTGGAAAATGTGTAAGGAAGAAGGCTCTGGAGGTTAAGAAGAATAGGATGGAAGGTACTTTGGTTACCGCTTTTCATACAAGACAAGATGAAGACTACTGGGTAATTGATAGTGGATGTTCAAATCACATGACTAGAGATAAGAGTAAGTTCACTATGTTGAGAAAATGTGCCTCAAACTCACTGGTATAACCCTAATTTTGTCACAAATCAGCTTAGAGTTGCATAAGCATCACTTTCATGCTTGTACCGCTATACCGCCAAGTGATGGTGAGAGAGGTGTGGTAGTGCGGTTACTGCCATACCATGAAAGCCTTCTAGTAGTCAAGTGGTAGTGCGGTTACCACCATACCCCAGAAGCCTTCTAGCAGTCGAGCAGTAGCGTGGTTACCGCCATACCGCAGGAGCCTTTTAGCAGTCTAGCAGTAGTGCGGTTACTGCCATACTATAGGAGCCTTCTAGAAGTTGAGCGGTAGTGCGGTATACCGCCATATCGCGGGAGTATTCAACCTATCTTGCGGTAGTGCGGTAGGACCATGGGTGAATGAGTGTGGACTTGATTGACTGCTGAGGTGTACGATGATTTGTGGAGGACGGTGCTAACTTGGAGATGGTCGTTCGATGACTAGGAAGTTTGACAGTTGCTCAATAGAGGAAACTGAACTGAACCGTCGGTACAAAGAAAGAATCAATCATGGTTGTTGCTATACATTGCAATGTGTTGTAACTATTATGGGTTCGATTGGTTCGATGGCCGACTGATCAATGTGTGTTCTTCATTGTATGTTGTATATGCATTGTAATAGTGAGACATGACGAAGTGATCAAAATTTGTTCTGTATGAGGTTGATTAGGGAAATGTTGCTGCTATGAGATTAATTATCTGAAAGGAGAATCTGTAAATTGTATGATTCAATTACTGTAATACAATAAATTTTTCTTTGGTGTGGTGGGTTTTTCTCCCGTAAGGGTTTTCCCACGTAAATCTGGTGTTCAATTGTGTATGGTTTATTCTATTATACCTTTCATGTGCATCTTAATGAACTATAATTGCAAAATTTAAAGACATATCTGCATTCTTCTCAAAGGTTTGACATTAGGAGAGTTTGTTCCGCACCTTAAGCTTTCCTTACAAGTGGTATCAGAGCCTGGCCAGTTGTGTTATCCTTGTGGGTAGGTTGGATTTTTTGTGTCAATTCTGTTCAATGGGAGCCTTGTAGAATTCTGCTAATTTAAATTACAGATTGTGATGGCAATGATAAGTACATTAGGAAAGATTGAAATTGAGAAATTCAATGGCAACAATTTTGAGTTGTGGAAACTCAAAATGGAAGATTTGTTGGTTGATCGTTACCTTTGGCTTGTTGTGTTTGGAACGAAACCTTCTGGCATGAAGCAAGAATATTGGGACCTTGCATATAGAAAATAAAAAGGGTTGATAAGACTCTGTTTGGCAGACTCTATTCTTCTAAATGTTCATGAAGAGAAGACTACATCTTCTTTATGGAAAAGATTGGGAGACATTTATCAGGGCAAGTCCTTGGTGAATAAGCTGTTCTTAAGGAAGAAGTTGTACTCTTTGAAAATGTAGGAAGGAGTGTATGTTCCTGATCATTTGAATTCTTTTAACATGTTTATTGCTCAATTAGCATCTATGGATATGAAGATTGATGAAGAAGATTGTTGTATGCTATTGTTATGTTCTTTGCCAAATTCTTGGGATCATTTGGTGATGGCTATTGGGAGTACAACATCCGCTTTTAAGATGGACGACATCATTGCTTCTTTGTTATCAGAAGAGATGAGAAGGAAATCTTCTGAGATGGTGAAGGAGGCTCTTGCTGTTCAAGGCAGATCGAAAGAAAAAGGAAAGAAGAAGGACAAAAAGTCCAAATCAAAATTAGAAGGGAGATCAAAGTATCCTGACAAGAAGTCCAAGGTGAAGAGCTGGAACTGTGGGCTGCTTGGTCATATCCGAAAGGATTGCAAAGAGGAGAAAAAGAAGAAGAATTCTTTCGACAATGATTCTTCTCAGAGCGATGCAGATGCCTTCATTGCAGCCTTGGCAACTTAGGCATCAGATGATGTTTGGCTGATTGATTTCTGGAGCATCTTTCCACATGACATCTCATAGAGACTAGTTCACAAAGTATGAAAAATATGATGGTGGAAAGGTGTACTTGGAAAGAAATTCATCTCTGGAAATAGTTGGCCATGGAAGAGTCAAAATTCAGTTCCCTGATGGAAGAGTGAAGGGAATCAATGATGTAATGCATTTACCAGGTTTGGCTTGAAATTCACTTTCTGTTAGTAAACTAAACGATGTTGGAGTGCAAGTCTCATTCTCTAGCAATGTCTACAAAATGACTAGAGGCTCATTGGTGTTGGCGAAGGGTACTCAAATAGGTACTCTATATAAGATGGAC
>VDFB02058242.1:414449303-414620148 GCA_007258455.2 Sequoia sempervirens
GATCGAAGGATTATAAGTGATTTCAGTAAGAAAAATTCATTTCACAAAATCATTCAAGAAGAAGCAGAGCAAAGAAGGCGTAAATTCAAAGTGATCAAGGTGGATTGAGATTTAGTGCATTGAAACCCTAGTTCGACAAGTGAAACAAAAGGTATTTATAAATCTTATTTACCCTAATATTCAAAAATATTTTTTTGAAAGTAGTTTGAATCTATTTTTCAATGGCTACATCGAGGGTTATCAAAATAACAAAGAAACCACAACCTAAATTCAAGAAATATCCTACAAAATCCATAGAAGATGACCCATTGGGTACATTTTCTCATATCCCTTATGGGGTTTTACCGACTGAGGATATAAGGATCTATATTCATGGGAAAATGGATGAATATGATCACAGTAAGCGATGAAATTTGTGGAAAAATGAGTTAACTGGAGATGAATTTTCCCTAAAACCCGAATACAATAACCTAGTTGCAAAGAAACTGAATGCATGGCAATGGTTTCCAAATTTTTTTCATGAGGGCAAGTGGGTTAGAATGGAACTAAAAAAAAATCATGATAAATTTGTTTGGACTGACATCTCTGGTATGATAACAAAGGATGTAATAAGATATGTTACAGGTCTATGCTCCATCAGACCTATTCCTATGTTGAAATATGTTAAGAATGAAGTTGTCATGGAACTTGTAGGTGCAACCTATGACAAGAGAGCTCTAACTATTAATACAATTAGAAAAATAGCTATGAGGTATGCTGCAATGGTAATTGGTTACAAGATCTATTTCACAAATAGGAAAAATTTAGTGTCTGCCACTACAATTAATGTGGCATATGAGATGGTTGAAAAAGGTGTAGACTATGATCTTTGTGAGTTGCTAAGGCAACAACTAATGGAAAACTTGAGCTAGACCAAAGAGAATAAATATGCATTTAAATATGGTACTTCAAATATATGTTTGCTATTTTATTTCTTGAAGGAGCTTCCTAGAACAAAAAGTATAACCTAGTTGAAAGGAAACTAGTAGCACATTAGATTGAAAATTTTCTAAGGAGTCTTGGTGACATAAATTCTCAAGATGAGGCTCTTACAACCTTCTTTCTAGTTTTCTAGAGGAAGATGCAAGACAAAGATAGAATCCCAAGGAATTTGGTAAAGAGATATGAGAATGGAATCACATTTTTGGTGTCA
This sequence comes from Sequoia sempervirens, assembly GCA_007258455.2. Taxonomy (NCBI): domain Eukaryota; kingdom Viridiplantae; phylum Streptophyta; class Pinopsida; order Cupressales; family Cupressaceae; genus Sequoia; species Sequoia sempervirens. The sequence goes on from VDFB02058242.1 coordinate 414,450,496, forward strand.
ACAAACTAATGCATCATGGAAGCTGTAGAATGCATCATGGAAGCTGTAGAACCAAGGTCTATATGGATCCCTAAATTGGGATATGAAGTAATTGAGGAATATGTTATTGGTTTAGCAGATGTTTTACTCAAGAGTCCTAAGGATACATCAAAAGAAATATATGAACATATGCAGAGAAATCCATGGAGGTACACATGGAGAAAAAGAAACCAGTAATTTAGGAGAAGGTTAGAAAGATATTGGAAGAGATTGTAGAGGAAATGAGTGTATCAAAGGAACAAATGTAGCATTTAAGAGAGAAAGATAAAGGATAATCAAGTGGTATATAAGGATCTAACTTAACAAGATTAGGTAGGACTACTAGCACTCCTCCCTCTATCCACAAGTCCTTCAAGACTATACCCTCTGCTGGAAATAAAAGGAAAACCACTGCTAGTCCTTTGGTAAGGGAGAAATCCCCTCTGGTAGTGCAAAATGCAAGAGTTGAGAAGAAGAGCACCACTGCTACACTGCCTGTAGCTCCTTCCAAAATAAGAGTAAAGAAAAATGCAATGAGAGAGAATAATATGTGTCAATGTAGCAAAAGAAGAAGAGGAAATGGAAGAAGAAGGACCACAGTTGGTTTGGAGAAGGGGAAGTGATGATTCACAAGGTGAAGCCAATGTGAAAAGAAGGTTTGACATTATTGATATTGATAGTGAAGAGGAGGTTGAAGAAGAAAATAATAAATTTTTTATTCATATGAGGGAAAAGAAGAAAGAAGCCACCAAGAAGGCTTCTTTGGAGAAGAAAAAGGAAAAGAAACAAGTCAAAAGAAGACTTTGGATGAAATAAAAGATCAAGGATAATCAAAATTGGTAAGAACTCACTCACCTATGAAACTAGAGGTATTATTCAATAGTATTCTACATAATGATATGTTAGGGGAGACTGCAACCCTATACAAAGAAGAGATGAGGTGGATAAGGCCACCATTGTTGAGGCTATCATTAAATATATTGTTGTACTTGAGGTGGACATGAGAAATATTAAGAAGCAAATACCTGAAGATTTGTGGAATTTTCTATTAGAAAGAAGGAAAAAAATGTAGAAGAAGAAGCAAGGCCTAAGGAAGAAGCATTAGAAATAATAAATGCTCCTCTCTTTGAGGATGGCAAAGCTACTTTAGCTACTATATTCAACAAAGAACTAAGAACTAAGAAAAGGGTGATAACCCTCATGGGAAAAGATCATAATGATTTTGAAAGACTTAGAAAGGAGAGCATTGGAAAAGAAAAATAAATAGTACAAAAAATGGGAATGACATTAGTGAATAAAGATGAAGGGAATGAGGAAATCCCTGCTCTAGAACCAAACATTGAAGATGTGGAGACATATGATTCTCAACATGAGCATGCTGCAAATGAAGAAGTTTCATAAGACAACACACCTTCGGAAGTAGAGGACATGACATAAAAAGATGTTGGGGAAGTAGTGATCGGAGAAGACATTGCAAAATAGAATACTACTCCTCCTAGGGTACCATAAAGTACTACTCCTCTGGTTAACACAAAAAACCATACATAGGAAGAAACCAAGAATGATGACAATGAAAATATTGATGTGGAGAAGGAAGGAGAGAAAGACAAGCAAGATGAAGATAAGGATGAATTTGGAGATGCACAAAAATAAAGAGAGAAACCAATAGACTCCGAAAATGTTGAAGAAAAGAGATCAAAGGGAAAGGATGTGGAAACAAAAAAGCCTTCTAGTGAATCCTTCAGCTCCTTTGGAGATTAATTGAAGAATCTATTAAGTATGCAACCCAAGTTACAACCTTTTGTGTCATCACAACTATTACAATTGTTGATGCAACAAGGTAATGTGGATTTGGATAATATCTCTCCCCTCCACAAGCTACAATTGAGAGATGTATTTAATGCATCCACAAGAAAATAAATCATTGAGACACATTAGAGAAGTGGAGAACTGATGAAGGAATTGGTGAATAATTACAAGAGACCATACCCGGTGCAAACATAGATACATCACTATTCGGTATGGAAAATATAAAACTATTAATTTAATCTTTTAAGGTGTATGCCTCCAGACTTAAAGATGAAGCATATAAAGAGGCGGAGAAGAGAATTAATGATAAAAAAATGTTCAAAATAACTTAGAAATGTGCTCTTGCACATAAAAAGTTTTTATAATTGTTGAAGGATGCACAAGGATGTGTTGATGAGGCAAAGGCTTTGTATCAATATGGCATGAAGTGGACTAGAGCCACACATATCATTAGAAAGGAAATGTACTCCATTGAGTCTCAAATCAACACCACCTCAAGTGCCTATGGTTTGACACTCGACCTAACTAGAGAGAAAAGGAATACCATTGAAGATATACATAAGAAATTCTTTCAACTGCAAGCCCAAAAAGAACACATCATTCTACAGTTTGGAGAAATAAGGGACTTGGTCAATCCCAAACTCTTACTTGTTTCAAAATCCCTTTTAAGTTCCTACAAAGCTAAGCAGATGAATCCAATACCCAACACTTCACAAGAAGGAGAAGAGCTATTAATGGAATTTAAAAAATAATGCAAAATGCTTGTGGGAGAAAAGAAAGATTGGTAAGAAGGTAGGAAAGCATGGCAAACCCATGTATAGAAGTTGCAGGTGTCAACCTCCTTTGATTGACATATTTCTCACTTTTTCATGTATTTCAGTACTTTTATTCAGTTTCTTTGTATATATGCGGACTATGTAGAGTTGTTTTCCAGTATAATTTTTGGTTTTTTATTTGGTACATGACTCAAGGGGAGTCAATTCAATATTTTTAGTTTGTATATATGCGTACATTTCTTAGGGGGAGTTTCGGTAAAAGATAGAACTATTTATAGGCACCCTTTTCCCTTGATGTCAAAGGGGGAGAATGGTTTGGAGAAGTTTGGAGATATTTTTGGCATGTTTCCATCAATGAAAAAGGGGGAGATTGTTGAAAGAATTAGAATTTTGTCATTGATGATGATGTTGGCAACATGAGAATTAAACTGTTGTCATTGATGTCAACATTGTATCTAGATATGAAGATCATGATGTGAATCATTGTGGTTGGATCTAATAAGTTTTGGAATGTTTATGGAAGGAATTTTTGCTAAGTGGTTTGGTTTGGTAAATATGGTCGTATTAGGAAATCGACTAAGTGTCAATACTATTGATTCAGTGTAATAGTGCTTCAGTTTTTGGGTCCGCACTAGTTCACAAATCAAGGTTTCACTCTGTGCTTCTAAAATTATTTTGTTCGATGTTAGATGTATTTGATTCCAAGTTTTCATCATGTTTTGGATATTGGATAAAAATATATGAGTAACCAAAGTTGATATGGAAAATTACAGTTATTCTCTATACAATGCATTTGTGCGAGAGAGTCTACACTTCTCCATGGATAAGTTTTTGGCTTTGCAGATTTAAGATGTTGACAGATGGAATTTGTGTAGGAATTCTAGTTGGCGTTGAGTTTTGATGTCCACATGTCTGTATGTGGATACATAGTTGAAGAATTTTGTTATTAGGTATTATGCCATGCCAACCTAGCAAGTTTGAAGGTATGTGAAGGATAAATAACTATTACAGTCTTATGTGGGATCTATTATAGGTCCATGCCGACCTATTTTAAGTTGTTTTGAGTTTTGAATCTTGGCATGAGATATGTATGAAAAGGGTTGAATTCAAAAAGTTATATTTTGTGTGTTACATCTAATTAGGCTGACCTAATTGATGTTATACTTAAAGCGGATATATATGTTGGATATTTTTTGTTTTTTTGGAGAGTGTGATGAATATTGAGAATGTCTTACATGTGGGTATTATCAGAGCAATGTGAATTTAAGTTGTGAATGTTGAGTAGAATATTGAAGTGATGCGAATGCAGATGAAATCATAGTGTTAGATTTGGATTAGATGAAGCGTGTAAAGTCAGTTTATTGAGATTAATTGGAACTATATTTCATGCATATGAAAGATGCAATTGTAACAGTTCAAAATAGGTAGCGAGCCACAATATCTCTTCTATCTTTTTCTATATGTGGGAAGTGAGTCCACTTGGATAGTGAGTCCACCTATAGTGATCACTTTTGTAAATATACTATAATTGGTTATAATATATTATGAGCTAACCCTCACCATATTTTTTTTGATCATTTTGGGTTTTCCACGTAAAAATCTTGTTCATGTGTTATGTGGTGTTGTTGATGTTTCATGATTTATTTATTTATTGTAGTTGAATATGCTTTGGTGATTGGATGTTTAATGTTTGAATGATTAAATAGAATACTGATTCACCCATCCTCTTAGTATTCTGGGTGTTCAACAAAGAAATGTAAGAGCTTTATGGATAATGATTTGAGTCTGGTCATGCTTCAATTATTTCTTTCTTTTGTTCATATTCCTTCTACCTCAGTGAATGACAAGTTGATATGGCATCCTTCTTCAAATGGATCTTACTCTACTGCTTCAAGCTTTTAGATGTTGGTGGAGTAGTAGGTTGACCCCCCTTTTTGGAGTAACCTTTGGAACCTAGTGCTCATTTTAAAGAATAATATCTTATTTTGGGTTCTTGTCCAAAATAAATTACTAACTATTGAGAATTTATGTAGAAGGGTATTTTATTTTCATAATAGGTGTGCCTTATGTGAAATTAATTTGAAAGATTCCTTTCACATATTCTTTGGTTGCAACTTCTCTCATTCTATTTGGGATTAGATACCCTACCTTTGGAACCTTAGCTATATTTTACCTAGCTCCTTTGTCAATTTTTGTGGTCAATGGATCTATCTCTCTGGTAATCCATCCCTTAAGCTTCTATGGTCTCTTATCTCCCTATATGTGGCCTAGGGTTTATGGAAAGAGTGTTTAAAGATGTGAATTTGAAGAAGGAAGGAGTTTTGGTTAAAATTATATGAGCAATTAAATAAAATTTCATGTTAGGGTTATCTATTAAGATAGTGGAGGGACTTAAAATTAAATTTTCTAGTTATGACTTGTAGGTGGGTGAGAAGTGGAACCTCCTCTTCGAGATCTCTACCCCTTTCAAAAATATGAAGAATTCTAGGGAGAATGTGGAGATTCCCGTAGAAGGGGTGGATCAAAGCTAATTTTGATGGGGCAACCAAGGGTAACCTTCAACCAAAAAGAAGTGAGGGAGTGTTAAGGGGTGCCAAATTTAGGTTTATTTCAGTGATGACACCCCCTTTGCATATTCAAACCAATCAAAATGCTCTTAAGCTAGCCTATGCCAAGGGTTAGAAGAAAATTTGGATTGAAGGGGATTCTCTCAATATAATCCAGTGTCTTGAGAAAGAACCTACTCCTAGTTGGTCTATTGAAACTTTCATTAGATACTCCCTAAACATGATTAATTTTTTTGATGAGATAATGATTACTCATATATACCGTGAAGGGAATAAGCTCACGAATGTGTTTGCTAATAAGGGTGTAAATTGTGATTCATTAAAATATTAGGAAGGGTACACCTCCATTCCTATTGAAGCTCATGCCATTATCAAAAATGAGTGACAATAGGGATACTAAGGACCAATGGGACATGGGAGTAACACTTCACACATTTTCTAGGTGCTAAGAGTGTTTCCATCCTTTATTTCGTTTGGTGATGCTTGAGGGATAACATTATTGGCTTGTATTTGGGAGCCTAAAGAATATCAAAGATACTATAATGGGAGGAGAGAGGAGTAGAGTGGAGCCCCTTTCTTATGATAGTGTCCATTGGAACCATAGGGTGTGGAGGATTGTTGAGGAGGGGGGCCTAGCTCCCTACTTGGAGAAGCTTCATGGCCACAACTTTGAGGCTACAAAAATATTTATTAAAGGTTGGAAAAATAAAGTGCTAAGTGTGCATGGGAGGGAAATTTCTATCAATGAGGATGCGATTTCCAAATCATAGGCTCTTGATGCATGGAAGAAAGTATTCTAGAGATAGAAAATTGAATGATGAAGCATTGAACTAGTTCTTCAAGGGTAATGAGTACAACAAGCTAGTAAATATTTCTTCCTAGAGATATGATTGCTTGTCTGTTAAACCAATCTGGGTAGAGGTAGTTGAGGTCATAATGAGGTACATTACATTGGATGGAAGACTCACAACTATTTTGGTGTGCATTTTATTTTCCTTAACCATTTTTTTTGTCATAAAATATTGATCTACTTTCTATACTTTCTTTTTGGCTTCTTTGGACCATGCTTTAAAGGAACATTACAAAAAACCTAAATATCTAGTTCTGCATGAAGAGTTAATCCTTCTCATTATGGAGTTTGTGAAATATAAAACCACAAATATGGAGCCTAAGGGGACGATTAATGTTAAGAGGAAACAAAAACTATGGCGGTACACTACTAAGATATAAGCTCTGGAACTAGTGAGGATGAGGAAGGTGAGGATTATTAAGAGGAGAAAGGTGATGCCTCTGTTGAGGTTCATTATCTCTCACCTTCGGTGGAGGAGGGTCCCAAGAAGTGGAAGAACTCAAGGAAGAAGAATTCCCCAAAAAATAAAGCAAGAAGATAGATTTCATGGTCTGAGGGTTCGTAGACAAGGGAGGAGAATGAAGGGGATAAAATTAATTTGGAGGGGAAGAAAATCATGAAAAATAAAGGTGATGCAAGAAATAAAGGAAAGGAGAAGGTTGTTGAAAAAATTATTGAAATGAACTCTTTGCCGAAGATGGACAGTGAGAAGGATGGACAGCGTATTGATAATATCCCTTATATTTGGAGGACCTTACCTATCTCCATGTAAATAGAGAAGATATTTATGATGTCCTGGGCCTGGCTAGAGAAGGGGTAAAAAATCATTTGAAAATCTCAAAGTGGTTCTTCCTTGAAATTAACAAAATCAATATCAAAATTAGAGCCTTGCAAGAGAAAATTTCTAACAAGGAAAGGGATCAACTTGGACTTGGGGATAAGGATGTGAAGAATAAGATTGATGACATGGAGAACTCTATTATTGATTTAAAAATAGAATTTGAAAAATATATGACTGACTAGGAATAAAAAATGACACTAATAAAATATAGATTTTTTTTAAGGTTATTCATTGTTCCATTAAAAATAGTGTCGATGGGTTCATAATTTTAACAAAAAAACTCAAAGAGTTGAGAGAAGAGAAAATAACTGAAGTGATCATTGAGGAGACTAGAAAGGAAGAACAAAACACCAAGGGAAAAGGTAAGAAGTTGATGTAGACCAAGACTAAGGGGCCCAACTCTAGGATTCATGGGAGTAAGAAGAAATCATTTGAGGAGGAGAAGAAAGAGCTTTTGAACCTTGCCAATCTTCATCAGAACTTCTATAATCAAGAACAATAAGTGGTCAACACTCTAAAGAACATGAAGTAGAATTTCCTTTTTTTATTTTTTTCTCTTAGTTTTCTATTGGTTGGCTATTGTTTGGCTATTCTTCATCTTGTAGCAACATTCTATTTGTAGGGTTTTAGGTACCTCCAAAAACTATTTTTCCTATTAATAAAAAATAATTCATCTTTCTCAAAGAACTTGAGAAAATATTATGGGAGAAACAAATCTCCAACTCATCTAAACATCTTAGTAGTATAGGGGAAATTATGCACTCTTGATAATAACATTCTATTAGTAGTTCTATCCATGTCTTCCATTCATTTAATTTCTATTTTTTTTGGTATTCTTTTCTAACTATGTAGATGTGTAATTGTTGAACACGTGGCTATGAAAATCATTTTACCTCATCACAAATTGGTGCATATTGAATATAGTCACCAATAGGCTCATCCTTTGATGCCCAAGGTTACTTAAAACTCTTTGATAGTTTGACCTAGGAAAAATAATGAGTTGCAACATGTGTTCTATCTTTGGATAGTCCCTAGCTTTATACTCTTCTTTTTCATGGAAAATACATAAATTATTCATCTTATTATTATGATATTCCTTTAGAGTAATCCTTACATGTGGAGAAGGTAGTCTAAGTTGATTAGAAGAACCAAAAGTTCTATGAGGATGTCCTTGATTTTATTGGATTTAAATATTTTATTGTTGTCTCTTAATGCTTGTGACATTACACACCACCCTTTGCAAGAGACGATAATCTAAAATTTTGATCATAAGCTCAGTTGAGTTTTTACTTATCAATATTTTTGTAATCACGACATCTTCTAATTCAATTGCATATTTCTAAGATTTCTTTAGTTCATAAATTTGATTCATTTTGATAAAATATGATCTCCAATGGAAGTGCATTAATAAAATAATTTAGGAGAATCTCTCATGAAGGATTCAAATTAGCATTTATTTTGTTGAAAAATTGAGTGAATCATGAGATAAATTGTCTCAGTGGCTCATCATTATCCTTATTTTCAGTTGAGAGATAAGCAAACAAGATTGACCATTCTTAGTTTTTAAATTATGATAAAAAATTTCGTGTGTAGTGTTCTAACTAGAGACTGAACTTGCAAAAAGATAGTTAAACCATTTTGTTGTGTCTCTAGCCAATGTCTCAACAAAATTTAGACTATAAATCTTCATGTACCACACCTAAAATACTATAAGTTACAATGAACATTGCAATATACTTATTTGGATGTTATGTGCCATCATCATGAAACTTTGTGAAACCTTACCTCAAATTGTATGAAAAATAATAGTATTTTGTAAAAGCCAAAGGATATTTATTGGGTCCCCACAACTAAGGAAGTGGAGGAGGACCATTATTGTTATTATTGATATTTATTCATAATTTTTAATGGCTCACAAATAACATAAAAAACAACTTGAGAAGCTTTATAATAGTATTTGAAGAAAAAACTTCACCTAGAGATATTTGATAGAGTGCCTGAAAGATGGGACTAGAAAGACTTTCTTTCCCTCATGATCTAGTAAAAAACTTATCTATTAGAATAAAATAGCTTCAATTGTGGGTGATAAGACTAAATTTATTATTTCAAGATCAACTTGTATCTTGTGCCTCATGGTGGGCACCAATCCCACCAAATACTATTAGCATTTTAAATTTTATTTTTCAAGACAACTCAAATAAAACAATAGGTAAAGTAAAATCTCTCTTCAAATCACAAGGGGAAGCTACTTGAGATATAAACTAGCACTAGACACTAAGTTATAGACAAATTATATAATTAAATACATCATATTTACACAATCTATGTAAATGAGTAAGAATTATTTTGATAAAAAATATGTAGGAATACTTTGCATCAACATTATAGATCATAATACATGATCTATCATTAGGAAAAGGAAAAATATGATGGCATTGTAGACACTTTATCAATAAACAGGTGGGAAGGATATTTGAAAAAATAGTGAATAATAAACAAGAAAGGTAAATAAAGGATAAAAAGAAAGTAGGATGATGGTAAAATTATAAATTAACACATACATGAAACCATAAAATAAAATAAACTTGGAAAAAGGATATATAATAATTAAATAATCCTACTTTATTTTTCTACTTTCCTCATATCTTTTATTTCTTATTCCTTTCTTTCCTTACAATAACCTCCCCATCTATTTATTGAGCAAGTGTCTATGACTTTGTCATAATGTTCTTCATCTTGATGATGGATCATGTAGTATAATTCAAAGCATTGATACAAAAAATTCCTATATAGTTATCACTACAAGCTTTCATACTCAAAATATAGAGTTATTAAACCTAATTTATTTTTCCCTTTCCCCATATTTTTGCTTCTTATTCCCTTCTTTTCAAAGAATGATGTCCCCATATATTTATTGAGCAAGTGTCTGCAATTATCATCATAATCTTCTTCATTGTGATGATGGAACATGTAGTATGATTCAAAACATTGACACAAATTACTCCTACATGTTTATTACCATAATATTTCTTACTAAAAATATATAGTTATTAACACTTTACAATATATTCTAAGGTTTTTTGTAGTGATAAAATAGTTTTTTTCCTTGGGTGCATGAACAATATTGGTAACAACTCTTGTCTCACAAAAATAATTGAAATGAACAAATAACTTCAATAAAAAGGATGATGCTATTGTCCACTTTCAACTTAATTTATGAAAACATAATGTAATAAACACATACACAATTAATAGATTGAACAATAAATTTAATAGCTTAAACACAACATTTTGTTTTTTGGAAAAAGGTAATATGCCTATATATATTCATAAGAAATTTACAAAAGTGCTTGATATATAATGACTCTTATCAGTCAAATTTATCCCTTAACACCACCTATTCTAACTAAAATATAATTGTATCTAGATTGAAGCCATTAACCCAAAAAACCCAACATATTACAAAATGTTTCTCCCAAAATATTAACTATAAAAACCCATATTATAAAAAAAAAGACTTCAAGAACCCAGAATATTATCTCTAAAAATGCATATTGTCAACAAAATTAGATTTCAAGAAAACATTATTCTTCCATTTGGTCCACTGGCACCTCATTTTCTTCTAGCACACGAACTGTCAATCAATAGTTTTCTTATCAGGCTGTCACTAGAACAACTTCAAACGTCCCATCAATATGAGACTGTCCTACTGATGTTCACATTACCATTCAAATAGTTCATAATGCATTGGTCTATCAACAAGACCTATTTTCATGTCCTGGCGATGGAGTCACATCCCAATGATCAACCTTACCATCGGCACATTGGGGGGACTAGTTTTCAAGTCCTAGCGCTAAAGCACAATTACAATGATGAAGTACTAACCAATTGATGAGAACCCATAGCCAAGCCAACTCCAACTATCACTTTCCACCTGTCAGCTCGAGTCCAACCATAGTCATCGTTCCATTGGGGAGACCAAGTTGAACATCCCAGCGAAGACCTCTAATCCCATCAACGAAGGAACATTATCGTCCTATCGTTGGGACATGACTCATAGTCCCACCGATAGAGTAAACTCCTGCTGATAGAACAAGCCGTTAACACCAAACCATCGGGTCATCATGGGGACAACCTTTGGAGTCCCACTGACCAAGAAATTTCACAGAAATGAAGACTCATCGGATCATCGTTGAGGAAGAGAGCAAGGTTATGCCGATAGAGCACAATCCTACCGATCAAAAGAAGAAAAGAACATAATGCTGCAAAAGAAAACAAAATCATTAGAAATTAAAACATGGTAGCTTGATTCTGCCTCTTGATTGCCATGTGCCACTGCGAAAAGAATCCAACGCTTCTTTAGCATGAACCACGAATTCTTCACATTTTTTGAATCCTTCATGCACATTATATTAAATAAAGCCCAATGAACATTGAGCCTATGTTGACACTAGAAAATGTTGAGTTGTCTAAATCATGTATGATATCCTCATCATAATCATAGACTACTGATCAAAATTTATAAACTTCCCCACATTTAAAATCCCTTATAGGAAATCAAATTTTTTGAACCCTTGAGCATATTTTTGATTTGCCACCAATTCTATTTCCATTGGAAAAGCACCTACTATGGTTTTCAAAAGTTTTGAATTTGTCATATGAAAGCTATTAGCTTGTTACAAATTTTTCTCACGATCTTAGTAGGGAACTTTAAACTCAAATCCACCCCATGCTCCCCAAACTCATTTAAATTTATCTATACTTTCTCGATTTATTATTTCTTGCAGATCAGAGAACAATTTCAACTTAACATCATTTTCTGTTATGAATACCTCCTTTTTTTGGCACTCCATATTTTCTAAATGGTTTGCAAGCATGTTTCCTTCACAATATGTATGAGAAGTCTGATAGAGTTCAAAATTGGTCCATTAATTTCCATACATTTTGTAATATATACCTTAGATGCCAATTATGACACTACCTTTCCTTACACATGTTAACAACTACTAATGAATCTCCTTCAATATGAATCTTGTTGATTTGGAGGTGCCTTGCTAGCTACAGACCATAAAGAATGGCCATTGATTCTGCCATATTATTTGTTCCAGGTGATAAAGCATTTGATCTAGATGACTTCAATTTCCCCCAAGAGTCTCTAATGAAAATTCCTACCCCTGAAGTGACTAGATTCCCTTTTGATGCACCGTCAAAATTGAGTTAATAAAATCCTGTCATTGGTGGTTGCCATTTGATTAAAATTTTGTCCACCTTCAACTTATTAGTTTGCAACATACTCCCTTTGAAAGGTAGATTAATGCCTTTCCAACTCTTAAGAATAATGTGGTCCCATGAAGTGAACAAAGAGTTCACATTCTTGTGATCATGGACACATGCATTAACTACTTCTATAACTGATTTTTCAATGGTTGCATGGATAAAATGATTTGAAGCTGATACTTTTTTGAAGATGCGCTTGTTTTGTTCCCACCAAATGCACCAGGTCACTGTAGTTTGAATTAGATGCCAAATGCAAGCAAAAAAGAAGACTTATATAATACTGGCCATGAAGAAAAGAGATCCCATATTGAGTTTGGCAGCAATGCATGGAAGCTCATCTTTTGCATAACAAATTCCCAACAACATTGAGCAAATGTACATTGCAAAAATAGATGGTCAGGAGTCTCCAAACTCTTGCCACACAAAACACAATTAAAGGGGTATGCTATTCCCAATTTAACAAGACGATCACTTGTGAGCACTCTTTTCCTCAATACCAACCATGCAAAACTCACTACTTTTGGTAGCACCGCATTATTCCAACAAATGAATATGCTCTCTAAGATTACAAATGAATATCCTTGTTTAGGACCTCATTATAGCCTTGTTTGATTGAATAATTACCATATTTTGATGGTGCCCAAATAACACGATCAACCTTTGTTGATAAGAAAACTATTCTTGTAACCAAAATTTGGTGCAAGCAATTCTTTTGTTCATTTGTTAACTGAGTGCCTGAAAAATATTTCTATAGTACCCTTCCTAAAGAAAGCTCTACTGTACTTACATAATCATTTAATTCAGAACCCCATGAATGAGATAGAACTAGAATAATTTCTTGAAGCCCTTGACAATTATTCAATGGTGGATGACCATTCCAAGAGTCAACCCAAAAATTCACTTCTTCCCCATTATTTACCTCCCAAGAAACATATGTTGTTACCACTTTTCTGCAAGATAACATAAAGTTCCACATGGCAGAACCTGCAGGAGGTTTTGAAATTGTGAAAATTCTTGATGGATTTTGACTGTCAAGATACTTTGCCTCCATTATTACACACCATTTTGACTCTGGCTTGGTATACATTTTCCAAATCAATTTCCCCTCAAAGGCTATATTGTGTTTTGAAATGTCGTGCAATCCCACTCCACCTTTAAATTTCTATGAAGACATACTATACAAAGAAATTAAAGGAATTTTTTTAACATCATTCATGTTTACTTTCCATAAAAATCCCCTAATAACTTTCTCTATTTTATCAACTATTGTTTTAGGGGCCTTAAGGACTGATAAGAAATAATTAGGAATTGCTGACAATACTGTTTTTAATCAAAAGAATACAACCTGATAAAGACAACCAATAGGATTTCCATGCACTAACTTTCAATTTAATCTTATCTATGACTTTATCCCAATATGATGACTTATTTGCACCCATAAAGAAAGGTATACCCAAATACTTACATGGTAAACTTTCCTCTTGAAAACCTAGAATCTGAATAATCTTTATTTTTATGGCTGCTTTAGTATTGAGAACATACACTTTTATTTTTTGAGAATTTATCTTTTGTCCTAACACCTCAAAATACTTGTCCAAAACCTATTTTATTTGCTCGATTTCAACAATATTTTCTTTACTAGACAACAAAGTATCATCCTCAAAGAGATTGTTTGTGACTGACAAATTAGTTTGAGGTATGTGTATCCCTTGCCATAAGCCCTGATTATGCTTCTCCTTTATTGTCCTACTCAAAGCTTCAACCATAATTATAAAATGAAAAGGGGAAAGAGGGTCTCCTTTCCTTACACCTTGTGTTGCTCTAAAAAACCTCGAAGGAGACCCATTGATGATTATAGAAAAAAATGCTTCTGATAAGCAAGATAAAATCCATTTGCACCACTTATCAGAAAACCTAAATTTGTTCAAAACTTTCATGAGAAAACTCCAATCAACCCTGTCATATGCTTTCATCATGTCTAGCTTTACAATAATTGATGACAGTTGATTGGTTCTAATAGAGTGAAGAACCTCACGTGCTACCAAATCCCCTTCTACTATTTTTCTGCCTGGTACAAAACCGCCTTGCTCTTGTGAGATGATTTTTGGAATTAGATGTTGTAATCATTGATAAATTGCCTTTGAGAATATTTTGTACACCATGTTACAAAGTGAGATGGGTCTAAATTTAGCAAAGGTCTTTGGTTCCTTTGTCTTTGGAAAAACAACAATATTAGTGACATTAAAGTGCTTCAATATCATGCTAGATTTCCTTGATTCTTCTAAGGCTAAGAGTAGATCAAAACCTACTCCATCCCAACATTTTTGAAAGAACAAAGAAGTGAAACCATCAGGTCCAAGAGCCTTATCTGATGCAAGTGAAAAGAGCACCTTTCTCAATTCTTCTAATGTAAAAGGCTTCATTAAATCAACATTATCTTTATGAGATACAAGGCTTGGTATTGCTGCTAAGAGATCTTGATCATCTTGGTTTCCTTGCGAAGAAGGTGGCTTAAGAGGAGCAATCAATTGATTAAAAAAATTTACTCCTTCCTAAATTTCATTTGCAGTTGTCAACTGCCTACCTGTAACTATGTCCTGAATTGAAAAAATGGTTTTTATCACTCTTCTTTGTTGGGCTGAAGCATGAAAAAACTTTGTATTACGATCTCCTTCTCTGAACCATAACTTTCTTGATTTCTAAGTTGATTTCTAAACACAACATTAACTATCATAAATAATAAATTTTCTCCAAGCATTGATCATAAGATTACAAAATAACCAATTTTGAGATTTAGGATAATAAATCTATCCCAAAAATATGTCTTTAAAGAAATATCTTAAAGCTAAACTAAAAAGGAGGAAATAAATAATTTCAAGTATGAAACTATCTTAAACATAAAATAAATGAGGGTGGGGGCCTTGGTTTGATTGGTTGAAATCATCTTGTTGTAGGCAAGGAGTCACGAGGTTTAATCTCCTTATCCACATGGTATTGGAGGGCATGTCATGCTAGCATCACCAATAATATTAAAAAAAAATCTTGGCACACTACAAGTTATAGGGGGCTAAGTCGATTCTTGTAGTGTAAAAAAACAAAGAATAAATGAAATCTAATAAAAACAACATAAAATTAGGCCCTCAATAATTTGTGTAAACATAAAAAATCTGAAAAAATATCTTCAAAAAGTAACTTTCTAAAAATAGTATTTTGTAGAATATTAGTTAATAAAAATAGAAATTTGGATGAATGAATGTCCTCATGATTATCTAAAAAAATAATTTCTACAAATAATTGTTTAAAAAAATAGTTCTCCTTGAAATAGGCACATCTTGAAACCATAATCACTAAACTAGTAAAACTTGCTATAGTCAGTCTAGAAACCCCAATATTAATAATATAGAAAAAACCCCTCAAAGCCTAATGACACCTTGAAAAAAAGGAATGATGATCAATGGTGGTGGGCATAATTTTTAGTAACAATTGACATTAAAACTCATAAAAGTGGCCTATAGAATTTCTAGGGGTTCTCTACCATTAAAAATTAACAAACAAAAATTTGGAGAACCTTTTTGCCCATTATACCACTCCTAAAATTCACAAACACCTTTCGAATGCCCTTATAGAGCCTCTTAGATGCTTAACCTAAAAGAGGCGGCCTAATAGAACTGAAAGAGAGTTTTTATAACTTAAATTAGAAAAATAGTACTTGATGGGTTTTTTTGTTATATATCCCATTTGAAAATTTGGTTATAATTAATGAGTAGAGGTCTTAGGGGCACTCTAGCACTTAAAATACTTGAAAAACTCATTTTTGGAACCATTTTGAATCCTCTTAGCCATTTCCCACACATTTAAAAAAAAATGAATATCTCTCATCCACGGTCCAATTTATACTTTGTCTAATGAATTGGGGATAGTTGGGGGATTCACCTCTAAATCAATACCTTATCTCATGTATGCATATAGGGTTTATGCAAATAACAAAAATATGATCCAATGTATTTGTAATGTATTGGGAGAAATGGGATAATTTAATTAATGTCGAATGAGTAAATGTTGGGGGTTCGAAAGCATGTGTAGAAGGGGGTGGGGTGTTTACAATTTGAATTATAAGCCCTCTTTAGATCAATTTGTATAGGTAATTAGATGATATTCCATTTATTATGCTGATCTTGCTAGGGTCACAAGGTTGCCTTTTTTCTATAGCACATAATCTTGTATTATGTTAGAACCTCATAATCCTATAGTGCTTGTTTAAAACCAACTCTAATGTACTTAACAAAAAAAATTATGGCCACACCAAGGTTGTATAGGCTCAATAAAATCCCACCCAAGTTTCTTAAAATTAGTCATTGGACACCTTTTAGTAATGCCATGACCCTCCTAGAAGAATTACTAGGTATCTCTAAAAATCTAACATTATATTTTAGATTAATATGCATGTTATAATTAAGATTTTTTGTTAGGAGATCGCTATTAGAGTTGATGTGTCAAGAGTTTTGGGATTGATATGCACAAGTTATTTTAAATAAAAAACTTCTTACAACATGATATATTTATCATAATTTGTCTAGCTATTTTGTGTCAAGGCTTTAATGTATGGGATAACAATCAAAACCATTAGTTCCCTTGGTTGATAGGATAAAAATTAATAAGGGGATATAAAATTAACAAAAAATAGGTACATAAGATATCCTATTGAAAAGAGGGAGGTGTTGTGCCTATTGCATACACGCCCCATTCAGACTGGGGACCCCCTCCTTTTGTTTCGCCTTTGCCGGGTCGGTTCGATTTTGCTCAATTTTTGTGCCCCTATTTTGAGCTTAAAAATGGTCATGTGCCTTAAAATTTTCTAATCCATCTTGGCCAAATTCATTCACCCAAGCTTTGAGAGGTTTTAAGCTTCTATAAAAATTGGGTTACGGGTTTCCGCCTTGCTAAAGCCACCCCGTCCTTTGCTAGTTGCGGGTCCATAATTGTGGATTTCTCCTGCTGCTTTGCTGTTCCTAATGACATTCCTCAAGTGAATTTCTATAGCGTATTTTCCGCATTCGGGCCCCACATGCCATTTCTCTGCATACTCTTTAGCTTGACGTCTCCCAACCATTAAGTTTCTGCATCCTCACCAATCGTCTACCCACCATACCTACAATTAATGCCCTCATTAATGAGGGTTTTCCTATAAATAACCATCCATCAAGTTGTCATTTTCACTTGGAGATTTCAAAATTTGAAGTGGTGAACATGATTGTTGTGCACACAAAGACATTCAAGAGCTCAAGCTTTGGCAACTTTCCCATCTACCCGTTTGAAGGTATGCACTGTGATTTCTTCCCTTCGTCGCTATAATTACTCAAGGTCACATGCTTAGGGTTTAAAATATAAGCAGTATTAAGGAGGGTATGAATGGAATGGTTCTCGATTCTTTAAAATAAACCAACAAACCCTAGCTGTTGGAACCATCGTGCTAAGAATGTGGGTCCTCAATGTTGTTTTCAACGGCGTTGATGACCACTCCTTCTGCCCCACCCTTTGGACCCTTGAACATCAAAGAATTGATAAAGTGACAACTAGCTTTTAAACTTTGGGAAACCCTCTATGCAAAACCCCACATGTGGGGGTCCACTCCATTTAAGCTCTTATCTAATGGAAAAACACAGGTGCCCTTCCACTTGGTGAAGTTTTCCTATCTACCTACTATAGGCTCTTATTCAAATGTGCAAATTGTTAAGTCTGCAGACCATTGTGAGCTCCTCCATGTGGGTGTCCATTGTTGGAACTTCGCTAAACCCAGGCCATCCCTAACGGTCGACCCAACACGACCCTCCACCTTGGGTTCCCCGCGACATTAACTTACATCAATGATGGAAATTTATAAAGGTTAGTTCCCTTGTGGGCCCACCCTTGCAGTTATTTGCATGCAAAACTCTTCTTCATCTTGGTCGTAGCTGATAGCTGAGTCTCTACGAACCCCCACTACGTGAACCTTGCACCACTTGCTACCATGAATTAAGTTCGAGTGTCTAAAATTGCTAAGGTGGGGTATCGTTGTGGGTCTACCTTTGTGGGCCGCCACCATGGGAAGGCCAACCCTACACAACCATTATTCAAAGGAAAAACCTTTGCATCCTTCCACCATGCGGGTCCGGTGTTCTGTGTTTTCGTGAACAATGAATTTGAACTCAAATGACAAAAAATTCAAGTCAAAACATCTTTTGCGGGTCCACCTTTGCGAACTGCCATCCGCGGGAGGCCATCATGCCTTGGTGGTGACTAATGGCAAAACCCTACCGCCTTGCTACCTTGTGGACCCACATTTATTAATACCACCTTCTATAACAAAACACATAATCGGTAGAAAACACAAGTCAAGATGTTGCGACGGGTCCACTTGTGCGGACCACCGCTTGTAGAATGTCGTCCACCTTAGGCTGCTCCTTACAAAAATGCTCCAATGGCCTCCCACCTCATGACTTTCGCATCATAGATATATGCATGAGATTTAAAGGTTGATCCGACAAGAGAAAACAATTTCAAACACTTCCACCATAAATTTATGCATGTGCTCAATGATTTTATATTGGATTAGCTCAAAAATCAAACATTGCGGTTCACCATCGGGTGGCCATCTGCAGAATTTTTTACTCCCTGTGTTATCCCTTATGGCATTCACTTTGGCAGCTTCCATAGGACGGAAACTCGCACCTCCAAACCCGCAAGTTTGTAAAATTCCCAAACGAACTCAAAATGATAAAATATAATGGATGTAATGATCTTTTAAAAGTATGTGGGTATGTTTGATGATATGTTTTCATGGTGTAACCAACATTTTCCTTCCTAATATGTCAAAGCACTTATTACATCTTTTGTGTGCAGGATTTATGGAACTAGCAGAGAAGCTGGTGGAGAAAATTGACAAAGGAAAGATGCTAGCAAAGACTCCTAGAGGAAAAGAAGAAAATGCACAAATGAAGTACGAGTTTCATGAGGTTAAGTGCACCTCAAAGATCACTTCCAACTGGAATAAGGTCACTGACATAGATTTGGGGCATGCTAGTATCAATGAGTTCAGAAAAAAGGGTTATGGTGAACCCTAAAATAGAGGAAGCCTTGAGGATCAAGAAGAGTGGACTTGCAAAGGCAACAAGCTTTCCTCTTGCTCTAGTTGCTCCAAATTTAGTTTTTGCTTGCTGGGAGTGTTATCATGCTCAAACTAGAAAGATAGTCACTAGAGATGGAAGAGTGCTAGCAAACCTGTTTCCCTAGTCTACTGGGAAAACATTTGGAATCCAAATTTTTGATAAAATGGAGGAAGTTGAGGAGTTCGCCTTAAAAGTATGGCAAGAATATCCCACTGATTGCAAATGAACCATTAATCAAACATGGCTACTAGAAAAGAGGGGTAGTGCTAACAAGGTGCCTCAAACACTATATAGAAGAGATTTTGTGGAAGAATCCAATGACTAACACTTATAAGTAGAGTAATGAGCCTCCCCACTTGCTCACTCTTTGAGGAGTGGATGTTTTTTTTTTAGAGGAGATCCTCTGGGGAAACGCCAAGTTCCATTGGGCTAAAATAATAAGTGAAAACTTGCACAATCAATTTGTTGCAGTGAAGAAGACCTAAAAATTCTACAGGACCTCCTATCTGGTCTACCTCCTGGCTATGAAGTTCCTTTACAAATGATTGGATTGTGTTGGTACATTGGGAACAAAGAAGGGGCAACTCAGGGTGTATGACTGCTACTTGTAGCTCCAGTATAGGAATTTTAAGAAAGATTATACGAGAGTTAACGATGCCTTCATTGGGCACATCATTCAAACTCTATTAGGATATTACCATAGAAGAATGTCACACAATGCCAAGGTGGTGGTGAAAGGTTTTGAGTATTGGTTCATCTAAGCAAAAGAATACTCGAGGTTCCTGTATCAGTTGCCCTACTACCCCAATGTCAAAATCATTTTACTGGAGCTTACTTAGTAGTTGCAGACTGCCCACAGTCTACTGCACAATAAATATCATGTCGGGGTCCCATATCCCCTTACATTCGAACAAGGGATGTATTCTTTCCCTGCTGCCCCATGTGCCAAGAACTTAGAAGAGCTTGTGGAATAAAACCTGGAGCTGCACACAGAGAAAGGAGGCTTAGACCTTCTTGGAAAATTAAAGAAGAAGGTTGGAAGGCAGTATGCTCATAGGCTACATATCGAATATTTATGGGTAAAATTTGATGATGACTGTGAAGTATGAAAGTGGCACTACATGAGGATAACTCCCCAATTTGTGAAGGCCATCAACTTATACCCAGTCCCAGATCAAATTTTCAAAGATGACAATGTTCTTGATGAAAAGTACAATTCTTTGATTAATGTGCCACTGCCTGTCATCGACTAGAATGAGCTAGAGGTTACAGACTTAAACCTTGTTACTCGTCTGGTAGAACAAAGAACCAAGCAATGGATAGATGATCAAATAACTCAATTGCACGAGCAGGGCATAGAGCTGACTTATGAGGAGCTTGAGGATGACATAGAGAGTGAAATAGATAGTGGCACTACTACAAGATACTCAATTGAGGCTCCTAAGTCTCTACCCATTACAAGATCAAGGAAGAGAAAGATACATTCGAGCGGCAGCTGAAACATAAAGTTTACATTAGAAAATCAGTAGAAGGGCTGAGGCCACCAAAGAAGCCAAAGAGATCAGAAACCTTTGTTCTCAAAATGCCTACCATCCAAGAGGAAGGATCCCCATACTGGGAGGAGGCTGAGTAATTGCGATCACCACCACCCACTACCTCCACTCTCCCATCTATTGCTGCCACCATTGCACCATCTCCTCCCACTCCTTAATCCCTGCCCATCTTGTCTCCACCCACTATAGACATATCTCTCCACCTCACCTCCACTTCCTCGACTGCTCCTATGGTGGTGCTTGATTCTTCCTCTTCAACCACTTCCCCACTATCATCTTCTTCGCTCCCACCTTCGTTTCCCACTGTTTCTAACCTACCACCTTTTCTACCCAAAACTTCCATGACACCTCTCACCTTGCTGCACACCTTTGCTTCATACCTGTAGAATGTGCCACCTAAACTTTTCAAAGTTATTTTAAATCCTCAAGTCAAAATGATTATGGCCCAACTTGTTGCTACCTTTCCTCTCCCTCCACCTCCTATTGAGCAACCTAAAATGGAGGCTATGATGCAAATTTATGAAGAAATGGAGAGGTTGAGCACGAAGTAGCCTAAAGAAATAGCAGAGGATACTATCAAAGAACCTGAGGACTCTTACTAGGATGACTAATTCAAGCATCCTAAGGGAGGAATAAGGATTGATCTGGATAGAGTAGCCTCAGATGAGGAAAGGAAACAAACAACCGAGTGTGGGAATGTAGGAAAATTTGATGCCTACTATGATGTTGAGACCTCAGATCAAGAGCCTGAAGGGGATAGCCCAAAAAACACAAGGACAAGGAGGAAAACCTAGAGGAGCATCACTCTGAGGAAGGGAAAATTGATACAGATGTTGATGAAGAGAAGAATGATGAACCTCAAGAAATTGGCCAAGATAAGGGCCTGCCACATGAAGAAGAACTTCCAAAGGAAGAGAAAGATAAAGAGGAATAAGAGAACAAAGAAGAGAAGGATGTTGAGCCCGATAAAGGTATTAAAGCTAAACATGGGGAATACAAAGGGGAAACACTAGAAGAAAGTATTGATGAAGAAAATATAGCATCTGTTGAGCCTAACAAGGGAAAGGAAATATTGCAAGAAGAAGAGCAAAGCAAAGAAGAGGAAAATTATGGAGATGCTCCTAGGCATGAAGAGAATGAGCCTTTAAAGGATTAGAAGGAAGGGGACAATAATGAATTCAACACTACATCCCCAGGCCATCAAATGAAAGTTTCTTCATGGTTGGAGCAACTATTGAAGAGAAAGGCTCCCATTCTTGCAGATCTCAAGGTTCGTTTGGAAGCAATACTGGCCAAAGGACAAGTAAAGACCAAGAAGGAGAATAAACCAAAGATCAGGCACACATCACTACTAATGCTTTTGGGTCCAAAATATTGCAAGTGGCCACTCCCGTAGTTGATAAGGATGCAAACACCATCTGGGGCAAGGATTACCAGGTGACTACCATCAATCTGGGCCCCACATCTTGGGCCCAAAAGATTGATGAATTTCAAGGGTTAGTGTCCACCATCTGCCAACAAATGAATAAAGATCAATCAACAAAGGAGGAGCTAAAAGAACAAGTGAAAAAATTGACTACCTTCATACAATAATAGACAATATCAGGAGAAGAAGCTCTAATAAAATCGCCTGCACCTACCTTGCTCTCGAAAGAGGAGGTCAACAAAATGGAGAAAATGAAGAATTGGACCAAGTATACATCTGAATGGTTCAAAAGAGTTGTCAACACAGGTGACATGGGAATCCACTGCGTGGTCAAAATGTACAATGAATATTAGGTCTTGAAAAGGGGAAGTCGAGGCAATGATCAACATATGTAAAGATTTCCTTGAGCTCTATTGAATTATGTACCCAAAGTTGGAGAGAATTTTCAAACTCTCCTGGGTGACCTGGGAAAAGGAGTTGGCCCTACCAAAAGAGGACCACTGGCTACTCAATTTTGAGTATAGAAAGGGAGTTTTGGAGAAGTCCCTAGTTGAATTGGAGGCCAATCATGAGCACGTCATGGATCATCTGGCTGAATGTGATGACTTCGTGGAGCTAATGATAGGATATGAGATGCCAGTGTTGGAGATGGACTGAGAAGCATTCAAGCGCAAATTTCGCAAGAGGATAGAACAAGGAGCCAATGATACTTTGTCAAAAAACTTTATGGATTTTGTTGCATGGGCCTTCTCAGAGTTAGAACAAATGATTAGGGCAACAAAAAAGTGCATAAAGTATTGGGACCAACTGGTGGAAGGATTCAAGAGGGTCAATTTCCAAATCTCAAAATCTGACCTTTTTGAGCAAAAGAAGCTCTTGGCCAGCATTGACAACTTTGTTGAATATGCCACAACATAAAAGGAAGCTGGAAAAACCATAATAGATGATGAGTATTTGTTAAAGTAGCTAAAAGACAAATTAAGCTACATGAAAAAATAGGCTACATGACAAAATAGAGAAAAGACAAAATTGCCTATTTTTATATTGTAAATTTTGTACTCATATTGGGTGATGTGAAAACCCTAAAAAAGAATGAATCTGAGCCATTTATTGTAAAGTGATCTTGACCATTCATTCTAATTTTTGAAACCTATAAATAGAGGCATCCTCTCATTTTCAAAGAGAGAGATGAGTTGTTGTGTAAAGGCATTCTGTTGCAATATATGAAAAAAGTATTTGAGTTGATGGTTTCTTATGTGCTCATTATGTGTTCATGATTCTATCTCCAAAAGTTTATTTCAACATTGTTATTTAAGTTTAAGTTTATTTTCTATTTGTATTCAATGTTCAACTTTAATGGTGGATGTATGTTGTAGTATTTGATGCACTTCCAACTCATACTTTTGGCCATTTGTTGATGAAAAATTGTTGTGTAAAGTTATTCTAAGCTATTTCATATGCTACACTCAAGTTCAATTATATGTTCATACTAAATAGGTGAATGTACAATCTGAAAATCTGCAAAGAGCCTTAGAAGATTGCACTAGTTTTGTGAGACTGTAGGCTGCCCTTGGTTAAGTAAAACTCAGTTTGGAAGTCTGTCTACTGTAGCATCAACCATTGTTACTGTTCAACATAGTTTTAGACTTAGGAAAACTCTTGAACCCATTTAGTCCTTTTGACTTTCCTTTTAAAATCTGAGTTAGACATAAGTTTCTAGCATCATAACAATGTCATATCTGATGAACTAGAAGAGTTTCAGATTGTTGTCATAAAACTGCTGCCACTGTTCGTCCATTTCTAAAATTCTGAAACTTTATTACAGACCCAAGAAATCCATGCTTTTTCAACCATAAATGCCCCTTGTGATTACTAACAAATCACAACAAACAATTGAGTTATTTTTTCAAAGTCATGACCTGACACCCAAGAGACTTTGGGTTGATTTTATGAAACTTAGTTGTAGATTTTCACCTTTCAAGAGTGATATCACACTTGTGTGTTGTCTATGTCGAGAAGTGCAAAAACACCCATCAACATGATGTATTTTAATTATATAGTGTACATTGAGGGTGTATCAAAAACATGAAAAATTGAGGGGTAGAAATAGAGTTAGAGGTGTTTATTAGAAACCTAAAAATACATGTGCTATGAAATTATTTTATTAATTGAATCCCTTGAGTGTATATAATGGTATTGATTAAAACATACAAGAAAAATATTGAAGAAAATGGGAGACAAGTTCCATAATGACTCTTTTACAGGATGAAATGCTTACATAGACTGGAAAACAACACACTTTTCTATATAGGTATCATACATACTTGGATTATCATAGAATTATATGTCCCCTCATCAATTGATTGTTTGTGTTGTGGACCTAATTGGACCTATAGGATTTATACTTATTCGAGTTGCATTATGATATTTTGCTAACTATGAACAATGATTTTATTTTATAAATGATGCTTATTAATGCTCTATCATGTTTTGGTGTTCTTCTTATAGTTGATTTAACAATTTAGATGAATTATATAAATATTGGTTCTAGGCCTAATCAGATTTCAAATTATTGTATTTGAATTTAATATTGTTAAAATTGGATTTATAATGGTCCTTACCCTAATTGAGATGGATATTAAGTCTATTGAAGTTTAATGATGAAAGTTGACTTTATACATAAAATTGATTATATTAGAGTAATATAATCATAATATTTATTACACGATTTATTGTTGTTTGAGATTTGGTTTACAAATAGTAGAGATGATTTTGAATAAATGATAAATAGTGACTCGAGTGTATATTTAACCTTAATTTAGATAACAATATTTTATTAGATTGTGACCATCAAGTTTGATCATCATAACATTATTTCAAACATATTTTAGGATTATCATAAGTTCCAAAGCTATTATTACCATGATGGGTTTAATGTGTGAAATAAAGTGTGGGATTTTATAGAGTGGTTAGAGGCACCAAAGGATCATTGCTCACACCATATTGTCTCACTCCATATAGTGGAGTAATGAGACATGCACTTATGTATACCTTGTGGAATTGATTCATTTTCATCAAATGTGACCAATAAAACCCTTGCTAAACCATGCGATGGTTCCTAGCATTAAATCTCTTTGATATGCACTATTTATTTTTACTATTCTTGTCTTAAAAATGTATTTTTATGATTCATATTGCTCATAAATTAGGAATTTTGAAACTTTCATTTTGATGAACTTTAAAAGTATATAAATTATGAAATTGGACTATTTTTTTGTTGTTTTAGGGTCCCCAGGTCAAGTATCCATGGCCATGGAACCTTGGGAAGCATACTTGGATTATTTTGGAGGATTAAGTACCCTTTTGGAAGCTATTCAAAAAAATAAAAAATAAGGTATGGGGATCTTGAGTGAGGGTACTCAACTCAAACCATTTGTGTGTCCAAATGGGTTGATAAGGTGATTACAATTTGTTTCACCTCTCCTTGATAAGGTGAACCTTATGGTTCACATGGGTTTATATGGTCCTTTTATATTATTTTATTTTTGGTTGAGTGCTTGGATTGGAGGTTTCCATACAACTCCATCCTATTAGATGAAGAGAAGGGACATGACACTCCCATGAGAGGGGAGAGATATAAAATATAAGCACATGAAATTCTTGCATGGATTAGTTGAAATTTGGAGAAATGATTGTGTTTTTATTAGTTTTAAAAGGTTTGGATTTACAAGGTAGGATCTTAGGATTCTATCTTTATTTTTAAATATATTTTATATTAAACGAATTTGAAATTAATTTTTCATATGTTTTTGTGTCTGTTTGTTTTAAAATGAGAGTTATTTTGTGG
This sequence comes from Sequoia sempervirens, assembly GCA_007258455.2. Taxonomy (NCBI): domain Eukaryota; kingdom Viridiplantae; phylum Streptophyta; class Pinopsida; order Cupressales; family Cupressaceae; genus Sequoia; species Sequoia sempervirens. The sequence continues at coordinate 414,476,605 of VDFB02058242.1, forward strand.
TGTTTTGAGCTTCTTGAGAATAAATAATACTTAACTTGAAATTTTATTCACATAGGTTCAAATGGGTGGTTTGTTGTTGTATTTTGAAGCTTCTTGAGAGATAAAAGATGTGGCGTTGAATTATTTGAGGTTCTTGATATGGAAAACACACATGTAGTATTTTTTAAATAATTTATTTGATGCTTTTGTAATGTGAAACCATCTACCCTTTTGTTCTAAAAATGGTTTTTCTATCATGTTATTTTAGGGTGTGATTGGAAGTTGAAAGGGAATATATTTGGATATGGAGTTGCATTTGAAATTATTTATTTTAGATACTTTTTTTTGGACCTCCCATTATTAGGCTTGGTGTAATTTCATTCCATCATGGGAATCCTTGTTTGATTCATAGTTTTTTCTTCGCTTTTTGTGTGATTTCTTGTGGACCTAAATGGTCATTTTGACAAAAAAAAAGAGTTCAATTCTTATTTAATTATCTAAATCTTTAGAAAATCCTTCTTGTTGGGGGGTCAATGGTTGAGGCCACTATATGGTGGAGAGGTAGCTACCTTTATTTATTGGTCTTGTGAGTTCATATAGAGCTTGGAGTTCAATGTTTAGAGAAGAATATATTTCATTATGTAGAAGTTATAAATTTTATTTTAAAGCTCGTTATGTATGTAGATTAAAAGAAAAATAAAGGTAATGGTTTTTAATTTTATTTTAAAATTTTAAGTGTTGTGCCTTTTCAAAACATGTCCCATTTGGCTTTTAGAAAAATGAGGACCCCCATTTCTTGCTTAGGTTGTACTACCTTGTAGTGTTAGAAATTTCCTCAAAGTCCTCTAAAATCTTACAATTGGTCATCCCAATGGCTAAAATCTTTTCATAGATAGAAAGAGCTTTGAAAATGAGCCTCAAGTCCTTTTATAAGTTTTCCAAGACTTGTTGAAATAGAGAAGTTATTCTCTTTTAGGTTTTGTTTTCTTAACCAATTCAAAACCAATAGCATAACCTCTTTTTGCATAGTTCTTTCACTTGGAATTTATTACAAATAGCCTCTTTTTGTGGAAAACCAACACATAAATTCACTCATGCCTACCATTCAAATATCTGGTTCACTTCAAATTTCCTTTTGTGGACTGTTTATAAAGAAAAAATGATTCCTACTTGATATCTGAGCTTCAATTGAACTAAACCTTTTCGACATTTAGATATCTGGTTTACTTAGTTTTTTTATAGTGGAACATGTATAAAGAAAAAATGATTTCTTGTAGAAGTTCGATTCCCATTTGAACCCGTTCAATAAACACTTGTTGAAATATCTAGTTCACTTGAAAATATCCACATTCATGACATCATCACAATGTCACCTTCCCTTTGTAGAGATCCTCCTTCCATTTGAACAAGATATTCTAAAACATTTCAAAACTAGTCCAATTATAATTCCTTGTAATTTGTTCCAAGATGATATCACCCATTTCACTCTCACACTCAACACATGATTATGTCATGTTGACATCATCATTTCTTTTGATGACTTCAAAATCTAAGCCATTCATTTGAATCAAATCTTAAACCACAAATATGACTAGTTCACTAAGGATCTCTTGCAAAACCAATTATGAGTGGAATTATCACATTTGCAAAAAATGATGTCCATTTTAACTTGACCCTTAATATTGGTGTGAAGGGCTAGTTCACTTCAAAGTTCCTATTTAAGAATAATAAAAGGTAATGGAAAGAAACATGTAGAAGGATACCTTCCAAATGAACCTAATATTTTAAAAGGTTTTAAACTTAAAAGAAGACTTGGTCAAATTTTCGCATAAAAAACATTCTCGCCTATGCACATTAATTAGACACCTTCTCCCTTTGTACATTGAATATATTTTCAAATCCCCAAATGTTTATGAAATTTAATGGAAAAAGAGATCCTCATTCTCATAACAAAGCATTCTTAAAATTTCAAAACCCTTGTAGCATTCTCAATGATAAAATTTGGGAAAACACAATCAAATGAGATAATTTTTATACTAGAGCAAAGGAATTCTAAGGAATTAAGAATCCCTGATCTACAAAGGTTTAATTTTTTGTTAATCCATATATGCACACCATCAAACACTATTAAGATTCATAATATTTTAATAATTTCTTCTACAAATTCAAAATATCTTATGAAAGCTAGGTTATAATTGCAAGAAGCAACATGTAATTTGGAATCATATACAAGAAACCTAGTTTAATCTAGCTATAAAATGTTAAGGAACCCTAATTAAGAGATAACTATAATTTTTAGAAACCCTAGATAAAAAAACTAATAATATAGAATTTCATCTATTATTCAAGGTAGATGAATAAGAGAAAAATATATGAAGTTTGAATTCAAGGGGATGGCCTTTCCTTCCAAAATTAGCCTAAAATATGGAGACATGACTAATACCTACCTAGGGAATATACACATGAAAGAATTCCACAAGAGAATGAAAGATCCAAATTATACTATTTGGGTTTAGAAAACAGTGCTAAATGGATTAGATAAGGTTGCAAAATTCCCAATAGCTCTGTATTTCCCTGATTTGGTCATGAAGTGTATAAAGAATTGAAGGGCACACAATCTACTGAGAGGGGGGGGTGAATCAATAAATCAAATTTATTTAAATTCTTAACTCAGCCATAGTTATCAGAATATATGATTCTTCACTACTAACCCCAATACAAGTAACTAAACATGAAACATTAATCTTCACTACTAATAAGCAACATCAAGATCACACATACACGCAAGCGAACACTAGATATATGTGGAAACCCAAGATGGGAAAAACTGTGGTGCGAATAGCTACTTGGATCTATTATCCAAATCCAACCTCACAAAGAAGAAATATACAAGTGAATTTTATAATATGAAGTAGGCACCAGCCTACCGGAGATACTAATCCCCTATTATATTTATGTTGGAAATAGGTTGCCATTAAATTGCAAATCCTAAACATTAATTATTTCATGTATCTCCTTGATTCTTGGAATGTGTTCAACAACACTAAGATAATTGTGAGATTAATATTTGATGAAATATTCATGATTATTGATATTTGTAATTAATTCTAAATGTAAAAAGCATGCGAGGGCGTCCATAGTGAGTTCCTAAATAATAGGGACACATGGGACACTCACATGGTAAGGTGAAACTCACCTTGTGTTCAGTTAACTATACGGAGTAACAGTTAACACTTCTGAATGCATGTAAAGATCCTAGGAGTTAGGATTTGATGTTTGCATGCTTGAAGTTTAGTTAAGTTTAGTTAAGTTTAGTTCAGATCAGTTCAGTTCAATTCAGTTCAGTTCAGAATCAGTTTAGTTTAGTTCATTCAGTTCTTCAGTTCAGTTCATTCAGTTCAGTTCAGTTCGGTTCATTCAGTTCAGTTATCTTCAGTTGCATGCAAGTGCATGTTGCATGCATGTTAGTTATTTTGAGTTGCATGTAGTTAGCTTCAGTTAACTTGTAATGCATGGCTAAATAACATTGAGTTGTATGACAGATAACAGGGACTACCTCCAGTTAACAAGGGATGACCATTCTTTGGGAATGGTGTTGAGTAAATGTTTCAGTTAACAATAAAGCACTTGAAGCCAACTTGGGCGCCCAAGATGCTTTATTGGAATTAACTCCAATGCATGATAAGATATTTCTGAAGGCTCAGTTAAGTAGCTTTACTTAAGGGCACCATCTTTGAGGAATAGCTTTGGAATTATCACCGAAGTGAAGGAGAAGTTGTAGCTTCAGTTTGGGACACCCAAATGCATGATGCACATGTTGTAAGCTTTAGTCTTCACTGAATAACTCTACTTGAAGGAATATGGCACCTTTTCAAGGGCTTGAGCTTATGCATTGTAATTATCACCATTTGGAGATTACAAGGTTGCATATTGTCTCTATATCTCATTCAAGTTGAATAGAGTTTTCAAATTGTTATTGCAGGTGTGAAGAAGATTGGTAAAGATAGAAGAAGCATTCTCAAGCAAGAATTGGAGCTATTGTAATTCAGAGTTTGAATAATAGAATAATTCTTGGTGGAGTTTTTTCCCGAAAGGGTTTCTCCAAGGTATATCTTGTGTGATCCTTCTATTATCCTGTCTAGGTCTTCTAAATAATTCTCTCTATATTCTACAATAGTAAAATGGATTAATCAAGATAATCACCCACAAAGAATATATGTAACAAAGAAAAGACTTACTTAGATCAGCAATATTAAAGTTTTATAGAGTATTAAGCTAAGAAAACACCTCATTTTTCAACAATTTATAGGCACCAACCTACTAGAGACACCAATCCCCAATAGAATCCGAACAACAAGTAGAACACTAGTCCTATTAGAATATAGAGGTAATACTTGCATATCTTCTATCTATCTCATATGTTTGCCAAAGTTATAGTTGACACTCTTACTGCATATGATCTTCTGAGATTGGCACACACATTGAAATGCAACTTTCCCTTTCATATTCACCACCTTCTCTTAAATTTACACTTGTGGCCAACTTTTCTTTACACTGATGTAATTCTACTTGACATTCTTCACATAATGCACATCTATACAATTGAGAAATATATACATGATATTACATTAAAACTCTTCTATGTCGGTCACAAGTCCACAAATAAAAGGAAGACATAAGGTGGCCCTAAATTCAAATTTCATGAAATGTATAATAGGTCGGTCCAAAAACAAATTTTGCTTTTTTCCAAAAGAACATGATATCATGCACTACCACACAAACCTTAACCAAGTCCTATCTTAACACCACACACAAGATTTGAATTTCACACTCTACTATCCATTACCACACATGCCTTGAACACCAACTAGTTGACAGATAGACACAAAGAACCTTCTGCCATTACAATATTTTTGAATGTTGAACATATCCTCAAGAACTCAAGAATGTGATAGAACTAGTGTAGAAATACTCTCCTCTGAAAGTATAGAGCCAAACTACATTTTTGAAAAAAATGTTGACCATAATTGTATTGCCAAAGAAATCTCTCTATCTTGAGAACTGGGTTGAAACATTCTAGTACAACCTTCCAAACCACCACTATCATTGTGAATAGATGCAAGCAAGATATTGCAAACATATAACAGTCATACAAACATTCCTCAAAATCTATGTTCCTTGATTTAGTGATATGATCGATATGACAATACATTTATCGACACAGATAGGTATGCAACCATATTGAACTTCTGACACACAACATACTACTAGAAATATAACATATATTTCTACAAATTTTTGCAACTCAAAATGATAAGTCAAGGGGAATATAATGATAATTCAAGTACTCCTTGACATAATGAACTCCTTTGACAACCTTTGACATCAATGACAACCTTTTTTCAACAAGAATTTAAACACATAAACTAGGAAAGTGATTGTATCTGGTATAGTTTATGTAGACCTCAACGGAGATTCTATAAGAAAAAACTACAATACCCCTTTTACACCAAGGTAGGGATTATTGAGTGGAATGTTGTAGAAAAATCCTTCAATAAAGAATGTAGGAGATACATAAACATACAAAGGATGATAAACCCAAAGAAGTCATTGTAAAAAAATCCTTAATTATTTTGTAGGAGTGACTTCTAGAATGAAATTAGTGATATGTTCACACTCTTGAGCTGATTGTTTGGTTTACCTATTGCTTCTACATTTGAAACATTGATGTACTTCTATATTGAGGCTATTAAGGTAGGCCATAATATGTTGCATTAGGTGAGATTCATAAGTGGTAAAATACATCAACAAATTTTTTTTTTTTAATGTTGAACACAAGTTTTATATGACTTCCTACTTGGTATATTCACTTGCTACAAGGTTTAACTTTGTTGGATTAGATAGAGTGGGAACTCTTGGAACTAGACCTAGGAAAAAGTTGATATATGATTACTATCCACAATTGGAGAAAAAAATCCATGACTCACTACAAAAGGGTAAATGATTAATTCTCAATATGGTTAATAATTTTATTGGAAATTTCAAGACATATGGTTATTTCACATACCTTCTCAGAGTCGAAACATAGATTAGGGGTTAAATTCCCCATTCATATATGATGGTATGTGTGTAATAGTATAAGTTGTGCCAAAACATAAAAAATATAGCTATAGCTGCACAATTTATAAATTATTGATGAAGTCAAAAAGAATTATGATCCATATGGGAGAATGGATAAATATGTCATCTCCACTATGAAATATGAACCATGGGTGATCCCACAATACTGGTTTACAAATTTTGGCCAAACTAGACATTGAACTGAATTTTTTTAACTAAATATTCACTTTCGGGCACCTATAGCGACTAAACCTTGAGGAATTTGAAGATGATGCAAACTAGTGATTTGTGAAATTTTGTCTATAGATTCTAAATTTTTTTTTTCAAAATTTTTGGAATCAGATTGCACTTCTTTTCCCATCTCCTTCGAAAACTATTTTTTAATAGTAAACACCATTTTTAAAGAGTGACGTTACTGGATAACACATAACTTCTTTTCTATGAAGGATAATTTTTTTTTTTTTTAATTTAGATTTGTAACTACGATATCTAGTACATGGAATTGGTTTCATAGCATTTCATTGAATTTTTTTTTCTTAATTAAGTTTCAAAGTCAAACTAGTTACAACTTAGACATGATTTACTGGCTAAAACATAACTTTTTTTGTATGTATCAAAATTATTTTTATTTTTTTTTGTTGGATCGAGGGCATCAATATCTAGTGCATTGATATTTTCAATTTTTTTTTTTATAATCTACTTTTTTTCCCCATGTGCAGAACAAAGAGCTTGATTTTTGGTGAAAAACTCACATTCACAAGAAATAAAAAATAAATATAATAATAAAATTAAATTTATTTAAAATTATACTTTTTGGGAAGATTTTAATAAGGACTACATAATTACAAAAAATAATTTTTAAATGAATTCATTTGATCCCCCAAAAGGTAAATCAAAAGTGGTTTTTTATCAGCCTTTTGATAGGTGTAAAGGAGACTCCGTTATAGGTATGGTTTAAAACTAGCGGGGTTCTATCCAAGGGGGTTTGATTTAAGGTGGTTTGATCAAACCCTCTTTAATTGGAATCCTTTAAATGGAAATTTTCAAGGCTTAAATCATTATATTTTCAAAAAATATGTGATTTCAGCAAAAAATAGGATCTCCCAGAAATTGTAAACTAGTATTATGGGATCACCCCCACATATTGAATATTTTTGAGCTAATTTTATTGATGAGCATGAGGATAGGAAAATATATTACCAAAGGTTAACCATTTAATAAATGAGAACATTTGGAACCCATAAGATGCCTCAATAGGTCAAAGAAGATAGATAAATCCTACACACTAGTTATATTATCAACAAGATCTTGAACAAGCCAATACAATATCCCAATTGGGTAAAAAATGTAGTATACTTAGTACAAGATGTTGGAGATTAGTGTTTTCATTGATGTCAATAGGGAGATTGTTGCACTATGTTGTATTTAGCATTTTCATTGATGTCAACCTATGTCAACCTCTAGTGTGGAGTTGAGAAGATGGTGTAGATGAGGATATTGTTAGTATTGAATATGGGGAGATTATTGCAATATCTAGTATGGTGTTGATGAGAAGGTGTTTGTGGCTTTGATCAGGTGTTGTTGATGCAGTTGGTTCACTTGGTTTCCAAGTTATTTTGAGAAAATTTGAATAAAGAGTGTACAAGGTGACAAAGTTGTGTTATGCATTGAGCTTTGCATTTATCCATGGTTGAATATGTGCTTGTGTAGTTTGGATGAGATGATTAGAGGTGTTTAGAGGTGTTACATCTAGACTTTCAAGTTCTAGATTGTGTGATAGTGCAAGTTGTGTTTGACAATATGATGGACTATGAAGAAGGTTGTCTGTGAGAAATGGAATTTCTTCGCATTTCTCCACGTTGAGGTTTCTTGTCTTGCAAATTTGGTAATGTGTTAATATTTTTTGTACCTACCTTTCCTTGGAGTGTTGTGTGTTTAGTTGTTCTGTAAGGTTGGTTAGTGAGTTGTATATCTGTGGTAGTGTGGCTAGTTGCACAAGATGTTAAGTGTTCTCAGTTTCAAGTGATTGGAATAGTATTTTTGAATATTTTGATGATGTTGGAATATTCTAGGATGTTGTGTGGATGTTATGTGATGTTTCTTCATGGTCTGTAGGATGTTTTCGGACTTGGTGAAGAGTGAATTGATCATTTGGTAGCGTTATATAGGTTTGGCCAACCTGGCATGTTAACATTACTTGCAAATGTACTTTGTGGTTTGTGGAAGCATGGTGAAGTGTGTTGGTGTAGATTTGGATTCTGGTTAACCCTTGGTGTGGTCCACCTTCACTGCTTTCCAATACAAAAGTGTTTGGTGTCGACCTATTTTTTGGTTGGACGTTTGAGATGCATACATTTCATTGAAGCCAACCTAGACAAGGTTATTTGGGTCACATAGGATATATAAGAAAGTTTAATTGTTGGAGATGTTGTAGATGTGGAGTAAGATGTAAATGTGATCGAGTGTGGTAATCTCAGTGCAAGATTCAATCCCTAAGGCTATCATAAGCAATGAGGAGAAGGTGTCTACATTTTCAGTGTATCTGAAGTTGTTGTAGGCAATGAGCCAAAGGTTACAGATGGTGTAGAGTTGTTGTGGTGGATCTTCATGTTGCTTTGAGGTAGTGAACCTCCTTGTAACAATCTTCTTTTATCCTCTTCTATTCTGGATCATGAGTCCTTTGGGAAGTGAGCCGTTAGTAGTGATCCATTCTTTTCTTTTGGGCAGTGAGCCCTTTTGACAATGAGCCTTTTATATTTGGTGTTGTTATTTATATATGTGTGAGTTAATCCTCACCATGGTTTTCCTTGATTAGGGTTTTCCATGTAAATCTGGTGTTCTATTGTGTATGTTTATTGATGTGTTGATATTTCACTTGTTTACATTCATGCTAATACTTATTAAGGGTTTGAAGATTCACGAGGGTTTGAATGTTTTAATGTACAACCAATTCACGCCCTCCCAATTGTCCCATGTGTCTAACATAAGAAATAACATAAAAAAATTTAGATGGATCTTTTGCTTGGCCAAATTTCCATATATAAGTCTTGAACTCCTAAGGGATTGTCCTAACTTATAGCATGGAAAATTCTAAGAAGAGGAAAGAAAGGAATGGTCTATATTTTGATGGTTTCCTTATCAAGAAGAGGAAAATTCATGAAGCTAGAATATGTCAACCAAAAGAAGGGACCAACACAATTGAAGCTCCTCTTGTGTCTTAGGTAATGATTGTAGTAGTACTTGAAGTGCTATTATTAACTAATCAACCAATAAGTTCCATTCCTATAACCAATCTGGTGGCATAAAATGGTCCATCCACTAATCTTCCTTAAGATTAATAAGAATCTCCCATCATAACTCATACAAATCAAGGGTTTCCATCAACACAAAATGGTAGGAATCAAAATAAAAAGACAAGAAAATTGAAATGGTAATGCCTTCTACCTCTCTAATAAAGAATATATTCTTGTCTCCTCCCTCCATGTCTAATATAGTAAAAATTCTAGAGGAATTAAAAGAATAGAATTGGCAATAGAAGAGGAAGTATCCAGTGGATTTAATGAGAAATCATTAAGTCAATTGTAAATTGAGCAGCAAACCACATAGCAACATTGGGAATACATTGACTAAAAGAAAGATAATGTAGGTAGTTTATATGAGACCCAACAAGATCTTGAAGAGCACAAAGATATACTGAGAGGGGGGGGGGAGCGAATCAGTATATCAACAACTTTTACCCTTTACAATCTTTATCAACTTCAAACTCTAACACAAATCAACTATGCAAGAATATCTCAATATGAACAAGTTGACACCAAGATTTTACATGGAAACCCTTGTGGGACAAAACCATAGTACAAATAATGTACTTTATGAATTATATAAACTTTTACAATGAATGTAGGCACCAACCTACTTGAATCACCAATTTACAGTGTAGTAGGCACCAACCTACAAGGAGCTCATCCCTAATGTTCATAGGCACCAACCTACCAGAGGCTTCAATCCCCACTTGCCAAGCACCAACTTAGCAAAGATAATAATATCAAGAATAGTGTTCCACCTTCAATGTTGCTTCCTCAATGAATGATGGACTTTTTCCTCTTGAATTTTATCTTTTTTGAATGATATTCACATAAATCAGCATATGATGACTTTACTTTTCTTTCACATACAAATTTTCTTCTTATAATCTCCTTATACAAATCTACTCAATATGTACAATTTATCTTCTAGTCTTATCCTACGATAGATGATCTTTTCACACATCTGAAATATATCTTCACAAACTCCGCTCCTCAAATATCAACTCTGTATTTATTCTTTCATATATCCTTCATGTATCTCTTTCACTTATTTCACTCCATGAATCAATATACTTTTCTAAATCTCTATTGAATTTGGTTTTATATAAATCTCAACTTATCAAAAAATCCAATTCTTGATAATGAATATAATCAATACAATCTCCTTATATAATTTGCAAACAATCCTTTTAGACTTGGCTTTTCTTTTTCTTGGTTTATATGATATACTTCTATCTCTTCTACCCACAAATTTGCATATGTTCTCTTTTATATCTGCATATATTTTTCTTACAATTTTTCCATAAAATCTCATTCCTCACACCTCATATACAGCTTGTGTTTTGATGATATGTCATTTTTCCACACAACACTTGTGATTTAAGATATTGCAGTTATTCCATAAACAACACTCTCAACTCACACGATTGTGTTTCAAAGATATAGCATTAATTCCACACTACTACAACCTCTCTACAACAACATGCAACCTTGAATTGGATATCTACTATGTATATTTCTAAGAGTTGCACCCCTCTATGAAATAACACATCTATTTTGCACCCTTTGAAAATATGCCTCTTTAGAATTTGTTTATCTCTATCTTAATCAAGTGACTTCAATTATTATTTTCTTCAATCACTTCTGCAATGTTTATTAAAACACTTCTCTCCAATCAACAAGTTGAATGGGTCACACCACTTCAAGCACATAGCTGAATTAACTGGAGACATGATCTTTCAGATTAAGTGACCTTTTGTCAGACGTATCTCTTCATTTTGTCTTTTTAGACTCAACTATTCATTAAGCAGATGTATTCTTAATTCGTGTTTGTTGAGTTTGTTACATATGTACTTTCACAAGAAGACGCGTTATGTCTCTTCAAAAGCCTTCATTCACATCCCCTTTTGAAAGACGCCTTTGATATATTTGCACCTTTTAGTTAAACTCATTAAATTGTATATAACTTGCCTTTAACTTATGGTAAAATCATCTCATTGCTTAATTAATTCGTGACTTTATTATCACACTGTCTGAGTTAAAATAAACTTTATTTTACTTGGATGATTTTTTTTGTGAAGTGCTGCCCTTTAAAACTTATGAAACGTAGCCTTTTATTCTTGTCTTATGTGCTTTGTTTTTTTTTTTCATTTTTGTCCTTTTTCTCTTTTGTCTTTTTCCTCTTTTTGTCTTACTATAAGTGGCTTTAATCACTGTTTTGAATTTATTTTTCCAGCTTTGTAGTCAATACTGTTTTGTGATTGTTTCTTCAAACATATCGATACTCTTCTCTTTCACATTTCAGAAAATCAACTCTAATGTCTTCTTTTAATATCTTCTTAATATGTCCTTTTTTTTTAGAATTGATGTTATTTCTTCATATTTGTATACTTGTATCCTCTAAATCTATTCTTATGTCTTCTTTCTTTTACTTTTCTCACTTTTTCAATTGAATCATTCAAGAGTGCTTGTAAATCATTGATTGTACTTTAATATCTTCATGTTTATTTAAAGAGCAAAAGGATTTCTGAACCATCAAGCTTTCTTATGTTAATTCTCATTTGATTTTCTTTTGCAAAACTAACTCCAAGAGATTTCCTTATAATCATGTGCAAGATTACATATACTAACTGTGTGACATTCTTTCTTCAATCTTCCATATGCCTTTGATGTTAATGACAATCTTCTTGATCCCATATATTCATTTTGACATCAATGACAACATTTCCAACAGATCTAGATAAGTTGCAATAGGTTATTCATTCTCCCCCAACACATTTTTGAAGAAGTTAATAAATAAATTGATTATAATATAGTCTTAGTAATTCAAGAAATGAGATTGAAACTACTAGAAGAGTTCATTAAACAAAATAAGGGGACAAATATCTTGGAAAGAGAAGAGGAATTAAATAAAGTGATTGATGCTAATGTCCAAGAGGAACATATAATATAAAAAATAAGATACTAATGTTGCTATAGGATAAGTATTCTTAAGTGAATTTCACTAGGAGGTACCTATGAATAAGGAATTGCATGAAAGAAATAAAGAACTTGAAATTGATAGCCCCATGGAGCGTTCCATGAAACAAAAAGAAGTAAATATTTCTACTTAAAAAATGTGATAATAGAAGAAGAAGTCCAACTAGAGTAGATACAGGGTGTAGATGAATCAATGATAGATCAACAGAGTTCACCTAGAAGATCACAACAATAATAAGCTAGGCTCAATTCTAGTACTTTTTCTTGGCTTTCCCATAAATGTAAGGAAAGCTAAGGTGCGGAACTAACTCTCCTAACGTCAAAACCTCAGGGAAGAATGCAGAGGTGACATTAACTTTTCAATTACAGTCCAATTAAGATACACTTGAAAGAAATAACAGAAACAGAGAAATGAACATACACTGATGAACACCAGATTTACATGGGAAAACCCTTACGGGAGAAAAAACCCACCACACCAAGAAAAGCCTCTTTGTATTACAGTAAACAAATTACATACAGAGTTTAGACTTAACTTTCTGATGTCAATTTACAGTAGCAGATTCAATGACCAACCTTGTACAGAACATCACATTTTACAATGCACTCTCCATTGAATTCATACACACTGATCACACCCCAAACCATCATCCAACTATTCACTGAACTGATCACAAACTTCAATCTCTGAGTATATCCATGTCGTTCATAGTCTGTCGATCTTCCTCACAGTAACAGCCGCAACAGTCCAACTGCTAGCGGTTCCCATTCTGCTTCTCTGATTGGTCGAGGACACACCACGTAGGACAGTCTTCCAATCGGTCAAAAATATTCAAACAGTATTCGCATGTTGGTGAGACACTAACTGTGTATCCTCGATGCCACAAGACCCGATTGTAGTTATCGGCCAAAGTCATCACTTTCGGCAAGAGGTTACACCGAGTTCAAAAGCTGTCGACAAGACAAACCATATCGCTGAGACGTCATACCGATGATCATCACTTGTAGCGCTATCGGCAAGACCATCGCTATTCGGCGAGAGGTCATACCGATATTCATACTCATTAGAGAGACTTACTCTATCGGCAAGATCAGCAAGACCTTTCACCGATATCCTCAGTAGACCCATCTCCCAGACAAACACTAGTCACTGAGTCATAACGAGCCCTCAAGTCTTACTGATATGAACATCTGTCGGCAAGACTTAGGCTATCGCTAAGTCACCCTGCAGGTTCCAAGTCACCCTGAGTCTATCTTTCACTAGGAGTCATACCGACAATAAACCATACCATTGGCGAGACAACCATCCGTCGCCAAAAGTTCTTACCGAGCCTTCATGTTACCCCGATGACTCCGAGTGTAAAGTTGTCGGCAAGACATGCCATATCGCTAAGACTTCATACCGAAACAAACCTTTCGGCCAAGAGTCTCCCCGATAACTTCAGTCACCATGAATCTCCCCGACTACCACTAGAAACCAAACCGTCGGCCAGAGATCTCCCTGAGCGGAGAGAGATAGAAATGTCACAGCAATAGATCCAGTCAGTAAGACAGCAACAAGGTCTTAGCGACCTGAGCATTCCACAAGGTTACACAACCACTAGTCGGCCAGATAGTAAGAATGTCACACCAAATTTTCTCTTTCAGAGGTTTCATGTCAGTAAGTTTGAGGCACATTTTCCAACAATAAATTCCAAATCCAACAAAAAAATTGAAGTAGTCTCTATTGATATAAAGAGATTGATGCAAAATATTGAAACTCCCAAGCCAAGGGGAAAGGGTAAAATTTTATCCTCTATTACAAGAGACACCACAAGGTCTACGATATTCTAGATTTCCACACCTATTGCACAAAAGGATAAAGGTGACATAACCCCAATTGATTATCAAATTCCACTATCAACCTTGGGCATTTGATAAGAGAACAAGAGATTGTAAACCTAAAGGATAATATTGATGTTGTTGTGGTATGAATGGAAAATAATAAGAATAAGCAGGAATTAAAAGGACAACTTGTTGAACTTCAAGAATATATTAAGAAAATTGTAGGCCTAGTACAATCAATGAATCAACTCCCTATGAACCCAGTACTTATTTCTTAAGGTGAAGTTTCTTCACTTGATAGAATGAAGAATATAAGTGCCACAACTGAGGAATGGATAAAATTAGTGGCTGAAAAAGGAGAAGAAATAATAATAAATGCTACTGAGAAATGGGAAGAATCTTGGGAATGGGTAAGGAAAATGAACAAGTTGATTGAACATTACAAGGATCACTTAGAGAAAAACCAAATTGAACTACCTAAGCTAAAAGCAATTAAATGTTTGAATGATAAGTTACTCTCAAGAGAACAAATTTACACGAAGAAAATGCTTTCAAAGATTAGAACATGGATTGAGCAATTGAAATGGGAATAAAATTTGATTAAGAAAGTATGAATGCAATGGATGAGTTGAATAAAGTTGTCATAGATCTCAAATTTAAGGAAATGGAAGTTATTAAAAGTATGTTAGAAACAAGTTTTAATATTCATGAAGCCCAAGATGCAAATATCTCCATTTCCAAGCTTAAAGATATGTTCAATGTTTTATTATGGAATCAAGTAGAAGCTTTCAATAGAGAATTCATGAAAAAAGAATCTAATGACATGGTGATAATGAATAAGTATAAGAGAAAATTCAAGACTAGATCTATAAAAAATGCTCATATCTCCATGACATATGGGTCTTACAAATATAGATGGAAATTATTACAAGATTATAACAAAACCAAAATAAAAATAAAATAGATAGATTATGATAGATAGTGATTTTGCAAGAAAATAAAATTTAAAGGATGGTGAGTTCAATATAGAAATGGATAGCAAAGCGGAGGTCATAAGTCTTTCTTTTACAATTTTTTGTCTCCAGGTGGATTTTTGTGAAATTTTGATAGTCTACCAGATCTACAAAGTTTCTACCTCCAAGTTCCTTTGTGACATGATTTTGTTTGATGAATTTTCAAAGATACTAATTCTCATGGAATATTCTATATTTCAAATTCAAATTTGCCAATGCCCCTAGCATATTCTTTCATTTTGAATTTTGACCACTCATTTATCTTGATGAGATTCTAACTCTTGGATTGTAACTAACTTTGGTGTCTTGGTGTCTATAAAATGGATATTAATTTTGAAACAAGGCAGGAAATTGTTGATCAATATGGGGCAAATAATTAAAGAAATATCATTTTTTGTTCAATTCATGATTTCCTTTCACTTACATTAGTGAAATTATTTGTGTATACTTGTAAGGATTGTGAATTTGATACCAATTAAGGTCATATACTTTGTAAATCACAAGTGATTTTAATTTTCTTATCATATTTTTGAATATCATATTTTGTGCCATTGTTTAGGTGTATTTTGATCTCCTTCTTAATTTGATATATTTTCGCTTGAAGATTTGCACCATTTATGTGAATAATTATGGAAAAATATAAACTGTTTATATTGTTTGTTCATGAAACTAAAGTACACTCATGCAATATTAATGAGATTTTTTTTTCTAACCCTTTCCTTTTCTTCCCTTATCTCTTTCATCTTCTTTAAGTTTTTCAATTAATTTTTAGAAGAATTGATCAAAGTTATATGCAATTCTTGAAAATCTTCCAAAATAATTTGTGATATGTATAATAGAGATGAAATTTTATTAAATTTGTTAATATTTTTGCAATTTCATCTCATGTTGGATTCTAAAATGTGTACATCCCTTTGTGAAACAACCTACAACAAAATTTGAGTGAAAAATAGTGCGTCAAGACCTCAAAGCCTTGGGATAGTGAAATTTATCTTAGGATTTAATTATCTTTCAAGAGAGAGAATTTATTGCGGATTTTATCTGTGTAAATGTATACAAAACATGTCAACAAAAGCATCAATAGAAGGAGGGCCTCCATCATAGTAGAAATATTTACAAATTGGAGCCATGAATTAATGTCACTTGATCTTGATCCAATGATTCTAGTATTAAATTATTTGAGCTACATGATTCCAAAAGAGGTTGAATAAATCACAAAGCTAATTTTGTTGGAGTTGTCTTAGTAAATTTAGATCTTATTCTTCCTCAAATAGTTCCAATGGAATTCTCTAACACAAATTCATTGATTCAATTCATGATCTATCATAATTTTTACGAGGAGATGCAAGTGAACTTGTCATGTAGGATTTAGGTAATAAATTGGTTTTGAGCCAATTGGGAAGATGAAACTTGCAAATGAATAACTTGCTTATTTCTAGGAATTTTACATAACTTTAATAAACAACCTAAGATAATTTTTTATGCTCTTTCCACCTGTGAATGAATTTTGACCATAAGAAGGACCCTTTTTTGGGCTTTAGGGATCTTGGAATTCACTAAAACTATAGGGAAAGACAAAGAAGAATTAAAAGAAAAATGGGGTATATTGTGAATACACACAATAATGACAAGTGGCTCAATGATTACTTGCTCATGGTGTCCCAATCCTTTTCCTTTGTATCCTATTTTATTACATATTTGGAATTCTTTTGGATGTGTGATAAAAATATGGTGCATATTCATCTTTGTATAACCAAGATCTTATGTTATTATCAAAGATCTTATCATCTAGGAAACCAATTGTTGGAAGAATGAAGAAGGTTCCCTATGAGTTTGTTGTCATTGATGCCAACATTGGTTGGTAACTGACTAAGTAAACTGTGTGTCCATGTTGATTTGGTATTTTGGCCTGAAAATATTCTCAGTAAAAGGAAATCCTATGACTTTTTGATATGCTGCCCATGAGTGTTAGTTATAGGTATAATCAAGTTTTCAACAAGTTTGTGTGATCTGGTTGAGCTATGCAAGTGATGGGAGTTTAGTATTCTTTTGGTCAACAAGGTTAATATCTATTTGTCCTTTGTGTGTTTCTTATTAGGTCTGGGCCGACCTAATGTTTTGACAACATGCTTTGTCTTGTGAACTAAAAGGAGTTATGTATTGAGTTGACAAGACATTTTATATTTTGGGTATTCACATTCAATTAGTCCAACTTAATTGATAATGGAAAACATGACCATGTATATATGTGTGTGTATGATGGACAAAAAGAGATAGATAGAGAGATAGACATAGAGTATGGTAAGCGAGGGATGCAACAAGTGTAATAGTGCAAAGTTACTGATGGTGTTTGTACTCTAGCAATAGAGAAATTTTTTGATATTATCAAAGCCTAACCGAAACTATTTTCTACACTCTATAGGTGCACTTCTCTAGTTCACTTTTGGCAATAAGCCACACCTTTTTGCATCTTGGCTATAAGCTATATTTTGTATTCAGGCAGTGAGCCTTTCAAAGGACAGTGAGTCCTATAATATCTTATAACGGGTTATAATATATTGTGAGCTAATTCTCCCAGTGGTTTTCCAACCTTGGGTTTTCCATGTAAAAATCTTGGTGTCAATGTGTTATGATCTCTTTTATGTCTTGGCTCACTATTGCATTTAGATGTGGATTGATACTTGGATGGTTAATTATTAATTTTTCTAATAGAATACTGATTCACCCCCCTCTCAATATTCGGTGTATTCAACAATTGATATCAGAGCTCGGTTCCTTTGAAAAAGTCTTACAGCTTGAGGAAGGTCCCAGAATTTGAATACATGGCTAGCAAATACTATTATGTTCCTCTAGAAGAAAACTCTGTATCTGAAGAAATCAATGCTGCTCTTGAGGAATTGGACAAAAGTGAGGATGAGAAGCAAATCTAAAAGGAAATATAAAGGAAGCAAATGATTGCATCAGGAAGCTGAGAGAGCAGATTAAAATTTTTAAGGAAAGACATAAAGAAGTTAGTGACCAGCTGAAAAAGGCTAATGAAGACATTACCGGACTAAAGGTGTAAGTAGAAGAGAAGAAGCAAATTGAGGAATGTCAAAAAATTGAAATCTAGAACAAAGTTAATGAATGTGAAATTCTTGAGCAAGAAGTGGTAATCCTAAGAGTTGATCTGAAAAAAGTGAAATCTCATGAAGAAAGATTCAAGACAAGTTCTACAATGCTTGATGAATTGATTACATCTCAGAAACTTGCTAAGGATAAAGATGGTCTAGGACTTGAAGTAGGTCAAAGCTCAAAGGCTAAACTAGTTTCCAAAAAAGTGAACAATCAAAGGAAATTTCAAGGCAATACTTATCAAATCAAGAACCAAAAGAACAATACCAAAAGGATTCCCATTCGACAACCTAATGCTCAAAGGTACCCATCTTTTAATGGTTTTTATTTCTCATGCAATAAATTCAAACATAGAGCAATAAAATGTAGAAGTAGGATGAACCAAAATAGAGTGAATCAAAATGTTGGATTCTTTATTGGACAATGCTATGTTTGAAACATGTTTGGACATAGAGCTACCGAATGTAGAAGCTAGATGATGATGAATAGGTTTAATGCTAACAAAAAGATTTAGTCTTTTCAAGGTTACTGTTACACATGCAATATATTTGGACACAAGGCTAATCAGTGTAGGTCAAGGATGAATACAAATTCATTTGATCAAGGATATGTTGCGTGTTACACTTGTAAAAAACCAAGACATATCTCAAAATTTTGTAGGAGCAAAGTTGGAAAGAAACCTAACCTAGAACTAAAGAGCAAGCCTATGAGCAAAGTAGATCCCGAAGAAGTGAGGAAAAATATGGAAAAAAATTGGAGAAATAAGGAAGAACCTGAGAAAAAGGATGAATCAAATACCCCTATATTTGCATCTGGTGCAGAAACCTCTTCCAAAAACTTGTTGGTGATTTTTTACAGCAGAACCAATCAATTCTCTAAAAAGTAGCCAACTCTTATGGTGAAGAACTGCAGGGTTAGTAACCGACACAACGAGTATAGGATTTTTTGGTCCTTACTCCTTCTCTTCAGGCTCTGTGAAATCTAGGAGGGTGATCCCAAATGTGTTTATGTGAAGTATATTTGATTAGAAACATATTTATACATAGATTGATTCTTATTTATTGCAAATAAAGATCCTTCTCACTGAAGATTTGGAAGATCTTCAAATGAATGACTATCTATCTACTAAGAATTAGGATATTATCAATCCACACTATCCTTGAAAATAATTTTAATTGAATACTGTCTTATCTTAAGTCTAGGACCTGGAACACTATTTGTTCATTTTATGCAAGATTTTCCAACAAAATGACTAGTGTCTCATCAATTGGAGCAATGGAGTCAAATATGTAAGGATCAGTAATATACATGTTGGAAAGAGACACTGCATAAGCTATCTAGTGTTGTCATTGATGGAAACCCTAGTTAGTGATTCGATCCACACGTTAGTATTTGAACATACTGGAAGTCAGATTGAAGTTTTGTGATTAACTGTCAAGCAAGAACAAAGCATCCGACAAAATTGTGTTCATCGATTCATATGCGATTTTCTGTTATCTTTTTGAGTTGTGGATCTTAGGGAAGGTAGTGTGGTCTATAATCTGTGTTATCCTTGAATCTTAGAGCCTCGTATTGATCTATGTGCAAGTTAGAAGATCCAGTTGATCGATTTTTTGTTTAACAGTGCAAAAGGTCGACTTGGTGAATATAGCATGTTGCAGATATTCGAGGAGTAATTATTTAAGTGTTTTTGTGTTCGAGCATGTTGATTTGGGCCCTAACTATGTTGTGGCTGACTTTGGTTGGTGCACATTAAAAATTATTTTTGGATTAAGCTGACAGTTTGTAAATATTTTCTATTTTATTGAAGCCGACATGTAGCGAATTAAATCCTTAGTAGTGGATATATATAAGTGATTGTTTATATCATTTTAATATATGTACAAAGTGTGTTGATTTGTGTTGCAAAAGTCATAAGGATTGTAGAGCGATGATGCACAGTTTCACTTGTGCATAAAAGGATTTGTGATGTGAGTTAAAGCAGACAGAGTAGAATTAGACAGAAGGTCAATAAAGCGATTAATGTGTTTAACCAGAACTATTCTCAGGAATTTGTAGATGCCACTTCATAGTTCACCACTACAGTTGTCTTTTGACATTGATTGTAAGGTAGTGAGCCTTTCTGTTTTTTAGCAGTGAGCTCTAGGTAGTGCCTAAAAGCAAGTGCATTCCCATTTTGTAAACATCTTTTTTAGTATACTCAGCTAATATTGTGGATTGACCTCCACCGTGGTTTTTCCCCTAACATGGTTTCCAAATAAAAATACTTGTGTTATGGTGTTGTGGTTGCTTGCTTTATGTTCATGCATATTTCTTTTGGTTGAATGTTATAAGTGCTTTAAAGATCATATTAATAAAGCTAAAAATTGCAAAACACTGATTCACCTCCCCCTCTCAGTGTTCCTTGATTCCAACAATTGGTATCAGATCTTAGTTCCTTGGAATAATTTTAAAAGCTTGGGGAAGATCCGAGAAAGTGATTCAATGGATTCAAGCAGTCTTCAACAAAAACTTTTGGTGGCCCTAGATGATCTTGATCAATCCAAATATGAAGTCTAGGAATTGCAGGAAAGCCTCATGAATGCTGAGAAATTCATTCAATCATTGAAAGATAAAATCAATGAGTCAAGGGGGAAGAGAAGGGAACTCTGTGATCAGATCAAGCGGAAAGAGAGTAAAAGCATTGAAGATGAACAACTGAGTCAAGCCTTGAAGGAAAAGATAGAAGAATGTGAAAAGTTTGCCAGAGAAAATGTTGTCCTAAAGCATGCGATGGAATCTATTATGATGAGGATGACAAAGGAGATTGAAGACAAAAAGAAGAATGAAGAGAAGCTTGCTCAGTCCTTGAAGGAGAAATATGAAGAATGCAGTCGAATTATTGTTGGATTCAATCAGTTGGAGCTTGAATTGGAACAATCCAAAAATAATGAAGAAGAGCTTGAAAAATAGATTATTGATCTCAGAGATGAACTTGCTACTGCAAATGAATTCAAGGAGAAGTTCAAGATTACCTCAGCCAAGCTTGATAAACTAATTAAAATTTAGAGGACTAAAGGGGACAAGCGAGGTCTTGGATATGAGAAAGGAGAAAGCTTTGGATCTAAACAAAGGAGATTTAGGCAAGGAAATTAGATGAACAGAGCTGGAAGGTATCTGGTAAGACAACCTAATGCTCAAAGATTCAATGGTTACTATTTTGTTTGAAATAAGTTTGTTCATATGGTGGTTCAATGTAGAAGCAGAATGAATACAAGTGGTCCATCATTCTCAGGTCAGTGCTTCAATTGCAATAAGTATGGTCATAAGTCAAATGAATGTAGAAATATGATGTACAACATGTATAGAGATGTCAGATGTTATACATGCAATAGATTTGGCCATATTGCTAACTAGTGCAAATTGAGAGAAAATCAATGGAACAACTGATCTCGACAAAGAAATGTGGTGTGCTACAATTGCAATAAATTTGATCACATTGCTAAATTTTGTAGAAGCAAAAAGGGTCCAGTAAATCAAAAGAAAAACATACAAAAGGATGAAAAGGGAAAAGGAAAGTTACTGTAGATGAGATCAGGAAGCAAATGAAGAAGATATGGGTGAAGAAGAGTCCTTCTGTTGTAGGAAATGATTCCATACTAGAATTAGGATCTGGTAATTCCTCTAGAAATTAGTTTTAGGCCTTTGGCCTAGGGGGAGTTCTCAAGAAAATCTTTTAAACCCCCTGTCGGTAGTTGGTACCGGGATATGGATGAGTGCAGTGATTTCATTGATGATCTACATATGTTGTTGAAATAGTTGGAGAGAGTATTTATGCTAAGTTGAAGTTTCACAGAAGAGTTATCCTTTACAGAGTATGGAAACAGAGCATTCAGATGAGTTAGGGAAAAAGCATTTATTGCGACAAAAATTTAGGTGTGTGAATGATAAAAGGCCATTTGTACTCTTCATTTGTCACTTTTCACTTTGAGAAGAAGTTTGGAGAGCTCTAAAGCAAACCTTGGTGAAGTTTGGTGAAGATTCAAGTGTGAAGGTGATTCGACGATCAAACGCTAATCTGGCAAAAAGGTATTTATCGAGAAAACTTGTGAACTTGTGAATTTGTGAAAATGGTTGCTCCATTAGTAGTTGATATCAAGGATAGACCCTGTCCAAAATTCAAGTGGCATCCTTTCAAATCTATTGAGAAGAGCCCTTAGGTGCATTTTTGTCCGTTTTGTATGGCATCTTGCATATTGAAGACATTAGGGCATAAATTCATGCAAATATTGAGGAGTTAGGGAGCTCGCAGTTGTTGAATTTGTAGACAAATCATATAGTTGGAGAAGATTTCAAGGTAAAGCCTGAGTTCAAAACCTTAGAGGAGGAGAAATTCACGCAGATTGTAAAATTTCCCTTGTTTGAAGAAAACGAGTGGGTTTGGTACATTTTGAGCAGAGTTCATGCTGAATTTATGTGGTTGAGTCAACCTTTTAAGATTAAAAAAGAAGACATAAGTGTTGTTATTGGTTTAAATTCCTCTGGTGGGTTTCCGATCTTGAAGTCCGTGAAGAATCAGACAATTACTGATGCAACCAGTTCAATGTTTGATAAAAGAGCTATGAAAATTGATGATGTTATTGAAGTGGATGTTAGATTTGCTTCTATGGTGATTGGTTAAAAAATATATCATTCCAGTCGGGATAATTCTGTATTCAGTACAACTACCTATGTAGCATATCAGATGGTGAAGGAGAATGTAGAGTATGATCTATGTGAGTTACTCTGGAGTCAGCTTATTGAGAATCTTGGTAAGATCAAGAAAGATAAGAAGAATTCCTTCAAGTATGGTAATCTGTTGTTGTGTCTATTCTTCTACTTTATGAATGAAGTTCCAGGATTTGGAAAAGTATAATGGCAAGCTAATAAACCGGTAGCTGTTCAAATTAGAGATATCTTGCACAGAGTTGGTGATAGTAAAACAAGGAAAATTGTTATCTGGGGATATTTCAAGAATTTTCATAGTGAGATGCAAGCAAGAGAAATAATTCCTAAGTCTATTGTGGATAAGTAAAAGGACACTATCTGCTTTATGGTTGACATTAATCAATGGTTGATGGAAGCTGCAGATCCTAGAATAGCTTGGATTATGCCAATGGGCTATGAAGTTGAGGAGAACATCTTGGAACTATATGCACAAAATTTGTTGAATAAACTTCAGGATCTGACAGAAGAGAGGTTTGGAACCTATGAAGAAAAAGATATGCAAGTACATGAGTAGTTAAAGAAACCTATGATAATCTGGAGAGTAAGAAAAGAAGTGGAAGCTTTTGCAGAGAGCATGGGTATATCAGTTGAAGTTGTGAGAGAAGCTAGAAGAAAGAGAGAACAAGCTACTAGTCTGACAACATCCTCTGCCTGATGTAGATCAACGAGGAGCTCTGCACCCTTATCCAGTTCTACAGTGAAATCAAGCCCTATGAAAGCTCAAATGAAGACATCTGGTAGAGAAGGAAAGAGGAAGAAGGATAAAAGAAAAAGAGTTTATGTTGCAGTTGAGGAAAATGAGGAAACAAAATCTGATGAAGAAGTGAGAGAAATTAAGCATCAAGGCACAAAGGCAACAACAGTCTCTAAGGAAAAGCCCTCCGGTGAAGAAGAGAAAGCAAAGAAGAAGATGAAAAATGTCAAACCAGGTATGTCTGTAAAGGAAGTTGAGAGAGGCATAATCAAGGATGGTAATCTTAAGCCACTATGTGAATGGTATGATATCTTTGATAGTGCTAGTCAAAGAATTCTTGAAGAAGCAACAATAAAGTATTTGAATAATTTCAATATGACTCTCATTGAGATCATGTATGAGTTGCCTAAGGGATTGTATGAAGTTTTGGAAATGAGGAGAGTGAATGCAAGAATTGAAGATGAACAATTGAGAGAGCGTATTCTTGTAGATTTATGTCTGGTGATGTCTATTGAGGAAATGAAGACAATTCTGAATGGTGATAAGAAGGATTTCAAGGGAAAAACAAGAGTAAACAAGCTTATGATTGGTCGGACTGAAGAGGTAGCAAAATAAACTGAAAGAATTCTAAAGGAAGTTTTGTTAAAGAACATAATCAATGTTGTTTCTGAAGAAGTGCATGATGAAGATGCTCCATCTGGTTTGGTAACAGAAGAAGGAAAAGAAGATACAGTTGAGGACACTCAAATTCCTCTTGATGTGCATGATACAGAAGTTCCTATGGAGACTGAAGCTCCTAAAGATGCGATAGCTGAAGAATTTGAGATTCCTAAGGACAAGCAAGAATCTGTAGCTGAGGAAACAGTGATTGAAGTAAAGGAAGTTCTTGTGGAAGCAAGAGACACTATAGAGACAATGAAGAAATTTCTAGAAGAGCAATAGGAAGAGTTTGACCTTGAATTGGGTGAAGGCCCTATTAATTTGGCTACCTTGTCTCCGATTCAGAAATTGAAAGTTGCATCATTTGCTCAGGCGAAGGCTAGGGAAGAATTTTTGAAGTCTCACATTGAGGATAGTGAGCTATTGAGTCTTGCATTCAACATCTTGGAGAGAATCATGCCTTCTCATGTTAAGGATCCATCTGGTTCTCCCTCTGGTGAGCTGAAGAAGCTTATTAATTTTGTAAGTACTCATTTTGAGTCCCTTGAGAAGTCAACTGAGGACAAGGTATAGAAGGAATTTGATGATAAAAGGTTCAATAGGGTAAAGTGCATGATTGCTAATGACAAATCATTATTAGCTACTTGTGTGAAGAATATTCAAAGTGCACTATCTGAAGGAGGAAATATCTATAAGTCATGTTTATCTTTGTCTAAATTTACTGAGGAAAATGAGAAGAAGATTAAGGATCATGAGAAACAGTTAGCTGATATTTCTGAAGCCTTTGATCCTTTAACTATTTCTGTTGGAAAGCAATAAGGTCAGGTTATATCCCTACTTTACAAGATAAAAGAGTTTGAAGCATGATAATGATAGAATTATGGAAAAAGAATGTGAGCTTAGATGCCTAATTGGTTTGAAGATGGAAACAATGTTGACTGTATTGAAGGAAGCACAAGATGCTATGGTGGTTAGTAATCCGACAAATCTTGAATTAGCAGAGATGCAATATTATATGTTTTGTGGTCACATGATTATTTTGGAGAGTCTCAAACAAAGTTGGGACACTAGTTTGAGCCTATTGAATACTAATTTTGTAGATATATTCAAGTTTGTGTAAGTTGTACAAACAAGTTTGTACATATGCAGTTTGAAATTTTTGTTTGATCTTTTTGGTATGCGGATTCCTGCCTTTTCCATTGATGTCAAAGGGGGAGAGTGGGACAGTGAAAAATGCTTTAATCATCTTAGGGGGAGTTGTGTTTTTGGAGTTTTGAAGGTTGCAAGTGTAATTCATGTTGGTACTGATCCGACACTTAGTCATTTTTCACTAAGTGTTGCCATCAATGCCAAAGGGGCAGATTTTTGGAAAGAGACACAACACAAGTTATCTGGTGTTGTCATTGATGGAAACCCTAGTCAGTGATTCGATCCACACATCAGTATTTGATCATACCAGAAGTCAGATCGAAGTTTTGTGATTAACTATCAAGCAAGAACAAAACATCTGACAGAATTGTGTTCATCGATTCATATGTGATTTTCTATTATCTTTTTGAGTTCTGGATCTCAAGGAAGGTAGTGTGGTGTATAATCTATGTTATCCTTAAATCTTAGAGCCTTGTATCGATCTTTGTGCAAGTTAGAAGATCCAGTTGATCAATTTTTTGTTTAACGGTGCAAAAGGCCGACTTGGTGAATATAGCGTGTTGCGGATATTCGAGGAGTAATTGTTTAAATGTTTTTGTGTTCAAGCATGTTGATTTGGGTCCTCACTATGTTGTGGCTGACTTTGGTTGGTGCACATTGAAAATTATTTATGGATTGAGCCGAGAGTTTGTAAATATTTTCTATTTTATTGAAGCTAGCATGTAGCAAATTAAATCCTTAGTAGCGGATATATATAAGTGATTGTTTATATCATTTTAATATATGTACGAAGTGTGTTGATGTGTGTTGTGAAAGTCAGAAGGATTGTAGAGCGATGATGCACAGTTTCACTTGTGCATAAAAGGATTTGTGATGCGAGTTAAAGTAGATAGGGCAGAAGAGAAAAATCAGACAGAAGGTCAAGAAAGTGATTAATGTGCTTAACCGGAACTATTCTCAGGCATTTGTAGATGCTACTTCATAGTTCACCACTCTAGTTGTCTTTTGACATTGATTGTAAGGCAATGAACCTTTCTATTTTTGAGCAGTGAGCTCTAGGCAGTGTGCCTGAATGCAAGTACATTCCCATTTTGTAAACATCTTTTTTAGTATACTCAGATAATATTGTGGATTGACCTCCACTGTGGTTTTTCACCTAATAGGGTTTCCACGTAAAAATCCTTGTGTTATGGTGTTGTGGTTGCTTGCTTTATGTTCATGCATATTTCTTTTGTTTGAATGTTATAAGTGCTTTAAAGATCTGATTAATAAAGCTAAAAATTGCAGAACACTGATTCACCCCCCCTCTTAGTGTTCCTTGATTCCAACAATACAAACTACTCAATTTAGAGATAGGCAGACTATTTTCATATTGCTTTGCATTTATGAAAACTCATTGTGCCTGAAACATTTATTTCTTATGAATCCTAAGTAATTCCTTACAAAGTTTATAACCCTATTCAAGCATTTTAATTAACTCCTTGAATTAAAGCTGAAAATAGAGTAATACATTCAAATGGAACATCTGAAGATAAATGATAACACCATTAGTATTTCTCATTCATAACTTGTAAGGAACATACATAGGAGAGTATTTGCTTCTAGACTAATATTTATTTCGATATTAGTAATTTCTATAAAACTTATTTAAGATCACTACTTACAAGATTTCATATCCAAGACAAACTACTGGCCTATTATCAGTATTCTATTCAAAGTGCCTTTCCTGAACTTAGCTTTCACCTAAAACCCTATTTAGACTTTGGAATCTAACCCTTGTAATAAGCCCTGATATCCCTTTTATAGAACAAGGGAGCCACAAGCGTCAAGCTTAATTACATTTACATTTCATTTCATTTGCACCAGAATTCGAGACATTCTCAGTTAGTTACATGCCATCATTAAGGAAAATGGAAGAGTAAAAGACCATATTCCATATTCCCTAAATGAAGACATGCCAGCACCTCAAAAGGCAGAGTTTGTTGCAACCATGTTGAATCCTCATCCTTGTTGACCAAAGAAGATTCTCCAATAGCAACTCCAACACAAACTTGTATATCGTCCGGAAACAACATACACACCGCCAAGGTCATGTAGTATGAAACTTCTCCTACACACCAGCCCAAAAAATTTCCACATCATCACTAGACACAAGAAATCACATAAGTGTTGAATAGGATACTCCTTACAAAAGGGCACAGTCACCACTCTGAGTCATTAACCCCAGAGGATACTTGCCCACGTTTTGCTCGTGGTGGGATTGGAGAAACCGTCACCACCTCCTTGTCAGAATCCTTTGATGGTACCGGGGAGAGGGGATAATAATCACCCTTTGGATCAGTGTTACCCACATTGTCTGAAGGGTTATTAGAAACCTCACATGGAGAATTATGTCCTCCCGCATAAGCCTTATAATGCTTACTCTCCTTTTTTTCCTTCTTTTCATATTCCACCATCCTTTTCTCTTTGTGTTTGACCAATTCTTCTAAACCAATTTGGCCCTGTAGACGGTAGCTACTCTCAACACCATATTTCTTGAATTTCCAGCATCCCATTCTACCTTTTGGCGTATCAAGAGCTCCCTATGTTTCAATTTCATCCTTAGGAGAATCTTCCTTAGACTCAAGCAAAATCAATTTCTCAGACTCTCAAACCACCATGGCAGACCTACTCATTTAGGAAAAGAATGCCTACTTCCTAACTCAGGAAAATTTAATACTCACACTTCTTTACTAACCCACGCCTCTCATTCGCTGTATACCGAATTATGACGAAGGTGAAAAACAAGTAATATATATTAAATAGGTAGTTTGAGGCATGCATAATTAATGATCCAAGAACTCCTTGTGCGAGCGAGTTGATAACTTAACTTAGTTTTGAATCTAGACCGTTGATTTTAAAGCATTTAAAACTTCATCTATGGTGATTTGAGCCTTGTTTTTTATGCCTTTAGAAACTTTCTCATAGAAAAAAATGATGCCAACTCAAGTGTTGTGATATGTCAATCAGCACATATCACCAACCTAATCTGTTCTTTTTCATTAATATCAGTGAAGTACACAAGAACAGTTCTTCTTAGAGAGAAAATTTCCTTATACACTTCATCATTCATCACTGATCTCCCCAAATTTTAGGGTGCAATCAGTGATGAAAGTATTCATGCGATGATTTTTAGTTTGTCGAATCATCCTATTTTAAAACTACATCAATGGTTCTCTAGTCCTTTCACTGCTTTCCTTTTTGCTTTATGTGAAATCCTCAGGATCCTGCCACGTTGCTTGTTCCATCGATAGTTATCTCCTATCATGGATGCATCTAGTCCTTCATCAGCCTCATCGTTGATGCAAACATTCATGCGATGAAATCTCAGCCCTTGGTTCTGTAGCCTGTTCCTAAATCACATCCATCCTTCCATCACGCATCGCTAATTCGAACTTTTCTCCTAGGCCGCTATCAATGATGAGAGATGTAGTGAAGGAACCAGATTTAGACACGTACACCTGCATGAAAATAAATGGTACAAAATAAATCACACATAATATCTTATCATATTAGTGAAAGAAATCTTTTAGAGAATACCATAGCTCATCGATAATGTGGAACTTAAGCTTTGAAATGGATTCGTGATGAGCGATAAAACATAAGGCCGTCGCTCATCACTAATTCTCCTCATATAGTTTGCAAGAAATTAGCGATGGGAGGATTTACAATGTTTATAATGTGCATTGTGGATCGCTAATGTGGAATTTAGAATTTAAAACATATCTGTGATCACACGATGTAAAGGAAATTTCATCACATCGCTTGTCACTGATCCTAAATTTACCATATTATGACTATCTGTGATGAGCGATAAGAACAAAAGGCAGGGGCATCGCTTATCGCTATTACAAATTTGAAGGCTTAAAATCCATTAGCGATAAGTGATCCCTCAAGGAACATCGCTCATCGTGCATTCTGTTTAGGAGCTCTGGCAGCTATCTACAATGAGCGAACTCAAAGAAAACACCGTTTCATCGCTCGTCGCCAATTCAAAAAATGTACTTATGAAGAAATCAACGATGATCGATAAAGTATGATGCCCATCGGGACTTAAGTGGAAACTTTAAGCACGTGCATTTAAGTTGTTTTAATGAAGGGAATCCCCTAGGATGACATGAGAATAATAGGCTCGAGAACTTCTAAGTCACGAAATGCAAAGGATGTAAAGGCCAAAAGATCCTTTACCCAGCCTTATAAGAAATGGGAAATTCACACCTAGACGTGAGGGATTGGTCACTTGATGACAATGAATAACATATAACATAACTTAGGCAACCGGAGACCGGGAACACGAGTCACTGCAATAATACAATGATCAAAGGTTGTAGCAATTATAGATCACTTCTACAAGGTTTTAATCAACATAGTAACCCTAATATAGTGATGGAGACATGACCGAATATTAGAAACGAGGACACAAGCCAAATTTTTATAGACTTAAGGTGGAACCAAGAAATTTTTTGAGGGGTTCCATCAGTGGATCTTGTTGGGGACACATGCCTCCTGCAGGCATGGTGAGATCCCAAGATCTCCAGTGAAGCAAACTAGGCACAACAAAACAAAACAAACAACATATGTACAAAATTACATAGGCCAAAAAGACTCAGGGATGGAGATCTAATCTCCACCCCACATGAAAAATCTCCATAGAGGTGCAAATTGTAGTATATACTCCATGGTCTTACTAGGATTTATTTCATATTTAGTGGCACCAGGCCACAAAAACCTCAGGAAAATTCCTGCCTCTGTAAAAAACCAGCCTCTTGAAAGAATTGATGTCCTTCCATCCATATTTGTCCCTATTATACCACTGCAATAAGAGTGATTTTATTCCTGCCAAAACAAGTGTCAGGCCTCTTCTAAACAAGTGAGAATCTTCTTGATTACAATCATTTCCATTAACATCTTTCACAATTTTTCTAAGCATAACATTGCCAATGTAATCTCTATCATTCTTTATTGTATAATCATGCATAAACTGAAAACTTTCATCATTACATGACACATATGTGGTATGTTTATTATATGAAACATGTGCATAGTGAAAGTAACATTCTTTGTTCCTCACCTCATTGTCATGTTCCATCAGAATACCTCCCCACTGAATTGGGAAGTGGAAGTATTCATACTCCCCCAAGTAGTTGGCATCTTGACATTCAACCTTGTCTACAATATTCACACAAAATGTGAAACATTCATAGGCAATGCCCTCAAGGAGTGCATCAATGTGTCACTTCGTTTGCGTAAGGACACACTCTAACTCTGTTTCATATGTATCATCAAAGTTCTCAACAAAAAGTGGATTATCTCTGCACCAATAAGGATTATCATTTATCATCTCTAGTGAAGGTGGAGGCTCACCAAACAAGGGGTTTTCTATTACATTCATTTTTGACATAAAAGCCTCAACTTCATCAACATGAAGGTCCAATTCCTTCAAGTCATTATTGCATTCAAAATCACTGTAATCACTAGAAAAGCAGATAAACACATTTTCAACTTCATTTCTACCCTCAGATTGTCCTGTATAGACATAAAAAATTCTTGTCTTTTCCACATCATTTGAAATATCAAAATCAGGAATCTCTTCCAACTCTGTATCATTATCAACCAGAATTAGTGGCTTCAAATTCTCACTACAATGCATAACATGATCATCTGAGAGTGAACCTATGTCATCAACATATTGTATACTAATGTTATCCTCATTTGAAATAAAAATTTTCAACTCCATTCCATACAAACCATTTTGACTAGCAGAATAACAATCAGCAGGATCTACCTCCTAAGTTGAATATGCATGAATAGGTCCAATGATATCAAGCTCATTGTTGACAAATTTTTCAATCCTATAAGTATTGTAATAAGGACTACATGGTTCTTGCATGCTGAATGATGATTACATTAGCTCGTTATTGTTCTTATCTTTAAACAAATTACTAGACTCATTTGAACCATAAGAGTACAGATAATCCCTTTCTATGACCTCATCATTGTTACAACTAGTTGTCTCATTACAAGGCGAGATATGACAAATATCTGAGATCATTTCCATCTCTTTATCAGTACTATGGAATAGTGCATAAGCTAAAACATTAGGGATGTAAGTGCTTTGATACTCATTTTTAATTTCGGACTTGCACCTTTCATCAACATTTGATATCTCAGGGCAACAAATTCTTGTAGATAGATAACTCCTTTGTATTCCATATTTCAAGTTATTTGCAATATTCATGGCTATCCCATATGCCTAATGCAAGGTTTTTGGATCCTTATCTCTCAGCAGATAGCTCATCTCATTATCCAAAGCTCCCAAATAAACAACCAAACATATTGCATCACTCAGTCCCAAAACATCAGGAATATCCCTTAATGTTCTAGCAAATCTTCGGTTAAATGTTGGGACTAGCTCGTCCTATTCTTTCTCAATGCTCATAAATTTATTGAGCAAAGAACTAACATTGGTTATTTCACCAAACTGCTCCATGAACACTGCTTTGAACTCATCCCAAAAACAAATAGAGCATGTTGGTAAATCAAAGAACTAATCTCTTGAATCTCCTTTTAGAGACTGAACATATAACCTCATAATCACATCCTCATGATCAAACTCATAATCTTCCATTAAATTGTTGAATTCTTGTATATGCTTTCTTGTTGATTCACTCTTTATACCACTAAATTTTGGTAACTTATCTTTGATGTCAGATGGAATGACATTTGGGTAACCATTAATACTACTGAAATTTATGGCTCTATGTCTTTTAATGCTAAAACTTCTCTTAGTACATGAAAAGGGTTGAGCACTATGCATTTTTAAATTTGGGTCCACACAAGGATGCATAGGTTGATGATACATTTTCTTAAACCTTTACAAGTATTTTTGTATCAACTTTGTAGTTACATGAGACAACTCAGACCCTTTTTTTTACAACATAATCTTAAGCTCTTACAATGCAAATTTCTATCTCTTCTTTCTTAAGACCTAATAAATGGGTTTCTTCAAGAATATTGCATACTTCACTTTATAATAAATACTACAATCTGGTAATACAAAAGTATGTAGAAAAATCACTACTATTCCCTTTCTTAGTTCTTATTTTCACTCAATAGGGAATCAATTTTTTTCAAGTCTTACAAATATGGTTTTCATATACAAATTTGTCTTTCTTGAAAAGCACAAATTGAAGAATACTTGGATATGTTGCAACTGCTGCAAGTTCTTCTTCGAAATAGTTGTAGATTTGAAATGTTCTTTACATCATCATCAGGTTCTTTGACATAGTCGCCACCTCTTCTCACAGAGGAATGAACTTCAAGGAATATGAAATTCTTGCAAGATAAATTTCCTTTTGGGTCTTCTTCCACAACAAAGTCACACATAAATCCTTTGAAACTTGCTACAACAGAACTAGTTCTAGGTCTGAAAATTTCTCAATATCTTAACCAGATGTTCAAATTCACCAAAATTTTGATTCTAAAAGTCTGCAACTGGAGATTCAAAGTCCTCCCTAGTAGATTCACTATTTCTATTGGTTATTTTTTCCATCAAAACCAAGCAATTCTCTAAAAAGTAGCCAACTCTTATGGTGAAGAACTACAGGTTTAGTGGCCAATACAACGAGTATAGGATTTTGAGGTCTATGAAACCTAGGAGGGTGATCCCAATTGTGTTTTTCGTGAAATATATTTGATTAGAAACACATTTATACACATATTGATTCCTATTTATTGCAAATAAAGATCCTTCTCATTGAATATTTGGTAGATCTTTGAATGAATGACTATCTATTTGCTAAGAATCGGGATATTACCAATCCACACTATCCTTGAAAATATTTTTAATTGAATATTGTCTTATCTTAAGTCCAGGGCTCAGAACACTATTTGTTCATTTTATGGAAGATTTTCCAACAATATGACCAATGTCTCATCAATTGGAGCGACAAAGTCAAATATGTAAGGACCAATAATATACAAACAACTCAATTTAGAGATAGGCAGACTATTTTCATACTACTTTGCATTCATGAAAACTCAATGTGCCTAAAACATTTACTTCTTATGAATCCTAAGCAATTCCTTACAAAGTTTATAACCCTATTCAAGCATTTTAATTAACTCCTTGAATTAAAGCTGAAAAAAAAGTAATACATTCAAATAGAACATCTGAAGATAAATGATAACACCATTAGTATTTCTCATTCATAACTTGTAAGGAACATACATAGAAGAGTATTTTCTTCTAGACTAATATTTGTTTCGATATCAATAATTTGTATAAAACGTATTTAAGATCACTACTTAAAGGATTTCATATCCAAGACAAACTACTAGCTTATTATCAGTATTCTATTCAAAGTGCTTTTCCTGAACTTAGCTTTCACCTAAAACCCTATTTAGACTTTGGAATCTAACCCTTGTAATAAGCCCTGATATCCCTTTTATAGAACAAGGGAGCCACAAGCGTCAGGCTTAATTACATTTACATTTCATTTCATTTGCACCAGAATTCGAGACATTCTCAGTTAGTTACATGCCATCATTAGGGAAAATGGAAGAGTAAAAGACCATATTCCATATTCCCTAAATGAAGACATGCCAGCACCTCAAAAAGCAGAGTTTGTTGCAACCATGTTGAATCCTCATCCTTGTTGACCAAAGAAGATTCTCTAATAGCAACTCCAGCACAAACTCGTATATCGTTCGGAAACAACATACACACTGCCAAGGTCATGTAGTCTGGAACTTCTCCTACACACCAGCCCAAAAACTTTCCACATCATCACTAGACACAAGAAATCACATGAGTGTTGAATAGGATACTCCTTACAAAAGGGCCATGGTTTCATCAAAAAACAAAATAGGGCACAGTCACCACTCTAAGTCATTAACCCCAAAGGATACTCGCCCACATTTTGCTCGTGGTGGGATTGGAGAAACCGTCACCACCTCCTTGTCAGAATCCTTTGATGGTACCAGGAGGGGATAATAATCACCCTCTAGATCAGTGTCACCCTCACTGTCTAAAGGGTTATTAGAAACCTCACATGGAGAATTACGTCCTTCTGAATAAGCCCTACAATGCTTACTCTCCTTTTTTCACTTCTTTTCATATTCTGCCATCCTCTTCTCTTTGTGTTTGACCAATTCTTCTGAAAAAATTTGGCCCTAAAGACGGTAGCTACTCTCAACACCTTGTTTCTTTAATTTTTTGCGTCCCATTCTACCTTTTGGTGTATCAAGAGCTCCCTGTGTTTCAATTTCATCCTCCAGAGCATCTTCCTCAGACTCAAGCAAAATCAATTTCTCAGACTCTCGAACCACCATGGCAGACCTACTCATCTAGGACAAGAATGCCTACTTCCTAACTCAGGAAAATTTAATACTCACACACTTCTTTACTAACCCACGCCTCTCATTGACTGTATACTAAATTATGATGAAGGTAAACAAAAAGCAATCTATATTAAATAGGTAGTCTGAGGCATGCAGAATTAATGATCCAAGAAATCCTCGCGCGAGCGAGTTGATAACTTAACAACTCAGTTTTGAATCTAGGCCGTTGATTTTAAAGCATTTAAAACTTCATCAATGGTGATCTAAGCCTTGTTTTTTATGCCTTTAGCAACTTTCTCATAAAAAACAATGATGCCAACTCAAGTGTTGTGATCTTTCAATCAACACGTATCACCAACCTAATCCGTGCTTTTTCATTAATATCAACGAAGTACACAAGAATAGTTCTTCTTAGAGAGAAATTTTCCTTATACACTTCATCGTTCATCACTGATCTTCCCCAAATTTTAGGGTACAATCAGCAATGAAATTATTCATGCAATGATGTTTAGTCCGTCGAATCATCTTGTTTTAAAACTACATCAACGGATCTCCAGTCCTTTCGCTGCTTTCCTTTTTTCTTTATGTGAAATCCTCAGGATCCTGCCACATTACTTGTTCCACCAATAGTTATCTCCTATTGTGGATGCATCTAGTCCTTCATCAGCCTCATTGTCGATGTAAACATCCCTGCGATGAAATCTCAGGCCTTGGTTTCACGGCCCATTCCTAAATCATGTCCATCCTTCCATCGCGCATCGCTAATTCTAAGTTTGCTCCTAGGCTGCTATCAATGATGAGAGATGTAGTGAAGGCACCGGATTTAGACATGTACACTTGCATGAAAGTCAATGGTACAAAATACATCACACATAAGATCTTATCATATTAGCGAAAGAAATCTTTTAGAGAATACCATCGCTCTTTGCTAATTTGGAACTTAAGCTTTGAAATGGATTCGCGATGAGCGATAAAACATAAGGCCATCACTCATCACTAATTCTCCTCATAAAGTTTGTAAGCAATTAGCGATGGGAGGATTTACAAAGTTTACAATGTGCATCACGGATCGCTAATGTGGAATTTAACATTTAAAACATATCTGTGATCACACGATGTAAAGGAAATTTCATCACATCGCTCATCGCTAATCCTAAATTTACCATCTTATGACTATCTGTGATGAGCGATAAGAACAAAAAGTTGGGGCATCACTTATTGCTATTACAAATTTGAAGGCTCAAAAACCATTAGCTATAAACGATCCCTCAAGGAACATCGCTCATCGCGCATTCTGTTGAGGAGCTCTGGTAGCTATATGCAATGAGCGATATCAAAGAAAACACCATTTCATTGCTTGGCGCCAATTCAAAATATGTACTTATGAAGAAATCAATGATGAGCGATAAAGTATGGTGGCCATCGAGACTTAAGTGGAAACTTTAAGCATGTGCATTTAAGTTGTTTTAATGAAGGGGATTCCCTAGGATGACATGAGAATAATAGGCTCGAGAACTTCTAAGTCACGAAATGCAAAGGATGTAAAGGCCAAAATATCCTTTACTCAACCTTATAAGAAATGGGAAATTCAAACCTAGACGTGAGGGACCCATCACCTAATGACAATGGATAACATAAAAAATAACTTAGGCAACTGGTGACCGGGAACACAAGTCACTGCAATAATACAACAATCAAAGGTTGTAGCAATTATGAATCACTTCTACAAGGTTTTAATCAACATAGTAACCCTAATACAGTGATGGGGACATGACCGAATATCAGAAATGAGGACCCAAGCCAATTTTTTATAGACTTAAGGTGGAACCAAATTTTTTTTGAAGGGTTCCATCAGAACTGAACCTATTAATGGTTTTACGGGAAGCAGTCACAAAAAAATCTAACAAGCTAGGTCAATATATGTGGTGTCAGGCAATGACACAAGGATATGTGATGTGAGCCATCATTTTGAAGGCATTGGAGAAAATTTTGGCATAAAATATGCAAACCAAGAGAATTGCAGAGCTCTTCTTACTTTACAGTGTGTTTCATAAAGTGGTTGGCAGCTTTAAAGTGAAAAGTAATAAATGCAAATTAGGGAAAAATTCATAAATAATAGAAGCAAGAGACTAAGTCAAAGAAAAGCACATTTGTGCAATTTGGAAGAAGCACTACAAGCTGAAGTGAGATTGAAGGTGATTCAGTGCATCATACATTGAAACCCTAGTACTCGACAAGTAGAAAAGGTATTCTTTGTCAACTAAATTCTATGGATTTTGAAGTT
Source organism: Sequoia sempervirens (assembly GCA_007258455.2). Taxonomy (NCBI): domain Eukaryota; kingdom Viridiplantae; phylum Streptophyta; class Pinopsida; order Cupressales; family Cupressaceae; genus Sequoia; species Sequoia sempervirens. The sequence continues at coordinate 414,513,853 of VDFB02058242.1, forward strand.
GAAGAAAACTTTTGTTAAGCATTCTTTCAAGGTTGTTTGGGAAATATGGCCACACCTACTGTTGCGGAATTTTTTGAGAGGACCCAACCTAGATTCAGAAGATGTTCATGGAAAGTATATGAAAATGATCCCATGGGTGCATTCTCACACATTCCAAGCCATGTGCTACCCATTGAAGACCCAAGAACCTACATTCATGGGAAATTGGAAGAATTCAATAATCAAGAGCTGAAGGATTTGTAGGACAATGAGTTGATTGATGATTTATTGCTTAAGGCAGAATATGAAGACCTAGCTCAAATGAAGTTGAAAGTTTGAAACTGGTTTCCGAACTTCTCCAGTGAGAGTGAGGCAAATTTTGTTAGAATATCCCTTAGTAGGGTTAATAGCAATCTTGTATGGATAAATGAACCAACGATTATCAACAAGGAGGAAATTCGAGCTATTATTGGTCTTTATGACACTGGTGCCATTCCAGCTCTAAAAGTCGTGAAAATTTATGAAGTCATAAGGTTGACTGGTGCTAGGTTTGACGGGAGAGATTTAGCCACAAAGTCTATTATAAACCCTGCCATCAAATATGTTGCCATCATGATTGGGCATAAAATTTACTTCACTAACCAAGAAAATTTAGTATCAGTCATGACAATTCATACTACTTATAAAATGGTGGTGAATGGAAATGATTTTGATCTCTGTAAGTTTCTTAGGTTGTAACTTATGGAAAACCTAAGTATGAAAAAGGTGAAGAAGCATATTTTTAAGTTTGGCACTCTAATTGTTTGTCTGATATTCTATTTCCTGAGGGAGTTACCAGGAAGAAAAGGCATAATATGGGATAACTCCAGGCCGGTTGCTCATCAGATTTTTGATCATCTGTGCAGTCTGGGTGATTTTAGGGCATAAAATAATGCCTTAACTTCCTTCTTTGTAGTCTTTCAAAATGAAATGCATGAAAGAGACATGATTTCAAGGAGTTTGGTGAAGAAGTATGAGAAGGAGATAACATTTCTTGTATCTACAGATGAATGCATCCTTGAGGTTGTAGAACCTAGAAATTGATGGATTGAGCCTCTGGGATATGAGATTGAAGAACAAGTGGCAAAGAGGTACATTGAGATTCTGTTGGCCAGTCCTAAGGACCCCTCTCTACCTAGGCACAATATATATTAGGAGAAATCTACTGAAATTCATTTGGAGGCTACTGCATCTAAAAGAAGAAAGAAGGTCGAAGCTTTCTTCAAAGGTGTAACATACACTAAGGATGACATAGAACAATTGAAGGAGGTGATCGATGAAAGGAGAGCCAAATCTATTGAACAACCCTCCAGACCCAAGAAATCAGGAAGGTTATCTTCTAGTGCCACTCCAACACCTATTTCTAGTTTTTCCACCCCTAGTGGTGCTAATGTTGAGAAAGGGAAAAGGAAAGAACAAAATGCCCCTATATCTATTGATATCACTGCCCCTACTAGTCCTAATACCAGGGCATCTAAGAAAAATGACATACTTGTTGTTGCACCATCTGTTGCTTTAGGAAGAAGAAGAATAAAGCAAAAGATTGATAGGAAAAGAAGCTTGAGTGATGTTGTTGAGGAAGAAATTTAACTTGGATTAGAAGGAGAACAACAACAAAAAAGAAACATAAGAGGTAGTACCTCCGGTGAAGGAACCAAAACTAGAGTTGATATCTCCACTTATGAGGAGACAGAGGAAGAGGAGGATGCTTACCGAATCCATTTGCACACAAAGAAGAATGAAGAAGGCTCATTTGATCCTATGGAGGACATGCCTAGTTCTCCTCTGGTAAGTGATCATCCACCCTTAGTTATTGGAACCTTAGTAAACAATATGATTGACAATGACCTTAGGCCAACTCTTGAGTTATATGATATGGTTAATGATGAAGGGAAAGAAACAATCATAAATGCTTTTACTCAGTACATAGATATTTGTAATATAAATATGGATACCATATAGTCAAAAGTTAATGAAAATGTATGGAGAGAGTTAGTACTCAAAAGGAAAGAGGCTTTGAGTGTTGAAGACAAGATGAGAAGTGAAGCCTTAAAATCCATGAGTTCAACTTATTCTAAGATAGAAGCTGCAAATTTGCTGAAAGAATGTTCTACATTGTTTAGAGTTAAGTAGAGAGTTAACATGTTAATGACTAAGGAAGATGATTATATGGAAAAAGTAAGAAAAGAAACTTAGGATGTGATTAGGCAATTAGCAAGGAGCTATGGGACAAGAACCAGTTCTTCGTCTCACACTGCTCAGACACAGGAACATGTTACGATTGCAAAAGTATCGAATAACCTAGTCTTGGATACTATTGATGAAACACTTGGTGCTTTAGAGACCCCTGCCCCTCCAACTAACACAGAAGAAACTACCAGTAAGAGGCCTAATGATCATCATAGAGATCAATCCAGTGAAAAGAGAGAAGAAGATCAAGAATCTACTAGAAATAGGGAAAAGAAAAACCAAGATGAAAGTGAAGGGAGTAAGGACAAAAAGAAGAAGAATGAAAAGGATGATGAAGATAGAAGGGAGAAAGAAAGTAGAGATAAGTCCTTTGGAAAGTCATCCAGAGAGGAAGAAGAAAAATAAAAGAAAGAAAAAGAAGAAAGAGGAAGATGAAAAGAAGAAAGAGGAAGAAAAGGAAGCCATTTCGGCTGAAAAGAGCAAAGGAGAAATTTCCAAAGGCCCTGAACCATCAAAGCCATCTGGAGAATCATCCAAAAGTACTCTTAAAGGTCTTCTTTCAAGACTAGCTGTAATCCAACCCGCGCTTCCACCTCAGCTAATTAAGCTACCATCTTACCTAGGTTATGTGGATCTAATGAAAATTACACCCAGTGACAGAATAAAGCTAAGTGACACTTTTCTCAACTCTATCACATAAGAGGTTATAAAGTCATATCAAAAGGGAAATGAATTAATAAATGAAGCTATCAAAGCTTTACAGGAGATAGCCCTCAGTGTTACTTTAGACAACACTTTAACTCTGATTGAAAATTTGAGGCTTATAGTTGATTGTGTTAAAGAGTACACATCTAATCTCAAGGAATAGACTGTAAAAGATGTGGAGTTGAGTCTGCTAGAGAAAAGATTGTTGTTTTTGCAAGACAAATGTATAGTTGCATGTGACAAGGCTTTGAAAACTTTGAAAGAGGTAAGAGAATGTAATGAGGAAGCCTAGTTACTATTTTTTTACTGCATGAAATGGTCGAAAGCCACTCGAGGTATCAAGGATTTAATGGACTCAATTGAGTCTCAACTTGTTGATGCTTCCAAAGATTATAAGAGTTCAGATGATAGAAAATATGTTAGGTGGATTTCTATTGCAGATCTTCAAAGTAAGTTCTTCATCTTGCAAAGGCAGAAAGAAGAGGCAATGAGACGATATGCCCAACTTGGAGACCTAGTTATTTCCAGACATGTCTCTATATCAAATGCATTGTTGGAAGCAAAAAAAATTGAGAAAATGAACATTGCTCCATCCACTCCAGAAGAAGGAGAAGAATACCCGACGAAAATTGAATCTTTGCATAAAAAACTCTCCAGGGCGAAAGGAGTCTGGGATGATGGAAAGCCTGCTTAGGAAGTGATTCTCAAGGAGTCACAGGGTACCCCTGGTTCCCAATTTGAAGTATTTTCCTTTTCTCGGTCCTTTGTCCTTGATGTCAAAGGGGGAGAATAGGAGAAGAGGAGAAAAGTATGTATAAATAATTTCATATTATATGTTTGTGTCCTATACATATGTTAGGGGGAGTTGAGCACAATTTTGTTTTGAAGTTTTGAGGAAAGTCTCATTTTTTCACATATTGCCATCAATGAGAAAGGGGGAGATTGTTGGAAGAATGAAGAAGGTGCCCTCCGGGTTTGTTGTCATTGATGCCAACATTGGTTGGTAATTTACTAAGTAAACTATGCATCCATGTTGATCCAGTATTTTAGTCCAGAAATCTTCTCAATAAAGTAAAATCTATGAGTTTTTGATATGTTGCTCGGGAGTGCCATTTACAAGTATAAACGAGTTTTCAACAAGTTTGTGTGATCCGGTTGAGCTATGCAAGTGACAGGAGTTTGGTATTCTTTTGGCTGACAAGGTTAAGATCTGTTTTTCGTTTGTGTGTTTCTTATTAGGTCTGGGCCAACCTAATGTTTTGACAACATGCTTTGTTTTGTGTGCTAAAATGAATTATGTATTGAGCCGAAAAGACATTTTGTATTTTGGGTATTCACATTCAATTAGGCCGACCTAATTGGTAAAGGAAAACATGACCATGCATATATGTGTGTGTATGATGGACAAAAAGAGATAGAGAGATAGACATAGAGTATGGTAAGTGAGCGATGTGACAAGTGTAATGGTGTGAAGTTACTTATGGTGTTTGTGTTGGAGTTATGGACAGACACTGGGAGGGGGGGGTGAATTAGTGTCAAAACTTTTTCAACTTTGACCAATATTTTTCATTCTGATTTCCTTTTCTTTCAACAAAAGAGTAGAGTAATCACTTTTGAAAGCACAAAGATATGACAACATTAACTCAGTCTATTAGACAACTTATGAAAATATGACTTGAGTGAGATATCTTGCATTTGCCAAAACATAGCTCAGATTTGATCTCAATACTACTCTAATTAAAGCATTCATGAGTTGAATGTAATCATTCATAAACAAAATTGAGAACAATAATAATCCCAACAGTGAACTGAAACAACAACACAGAAAAGCAGTGGGCACACAGAAGAACAAAGAGACAAAAGATTTTCCGAGTGGAAAACCCTCCTGGGGTAGAAAAACCACTCCTAAACTGCCTTACTGGCTTAATCTTCAAAAACCACTGTTAACAATGCCTTATAGGCTAATTTATGAGCACCAACTCAAGGAGCACCAACTCCTCATTTTGAAACACCAATTTCAAGGAGCACCAACCCATCAAATTATTTTCAGAACAATAATAACTATATCAGAGGATCTCTATGTTTTCAGTTAAGCTCATAACTCTCTACTTCTAATACCCTAGGAACAATATTCCAGAATTAAATCCAGTTTTTCACACATTTTTCAACACTAGTTTTTATATACATTTCAAGTATGTCTTTTATGAAGAAATCCTCAAAAAGCATTTTTCACAAGATTCTAAAACTCTCTTGCTAATTTTAGAATATGAAGCTAAATAATGATGATTTGTAGATGATGGTAAAAATCAGAGTAACGCCTATCCAGAGAGCTTTAATTTCTGCGCTGAATCAAGAGATTTCAAATTGTAACTTAAAGATTTTCATCAAAGCCATGACTGCCCACTAATAGAAAATCATAACCTCTAAATTCTCAAAGGATATTTTTCCAGAGATTCGATGCCAACCAAAGATGTCGGCATGCAACTATACTTAGAAAATCACATGTCAGCCACAGAGACAGAGTTTGTTAAACGTTCGCTGAGGCATCCAAATAGTCCTGCTGAAGGCAATTATAACGTTGATCATTCCTTTGGTCCCTGTGTGTCACCATGACCTTCTGCCGTCGGGGAGAAACCATATCGAAGATCTTTATGTTTCCCCGAGATCACATTTCTATTATATTTGTTTCAGTCGCTGAGACACAATAGTCTTTCTCACCGAGACGTCCTTTTGTTTCATTCACTATCGCTATAGCCTTTTGAAATCGGAGAGACATCTTGTAGACAAGTCTTTGTTTTGCCGAGAGCCCCCATGATTAAACATGTCACCTTGACAAATCAATACCTATGCCGAAGGCAACTTTATCGCCGTCAGTCATCCCTCTATTTGTCGCTGTGACATTCTGTTGTCGGGGAGACGTTATGTAGATATCATTAAGTTTCACCGAAAGGCTTTATCCTTTGTAAGTCACTGTAACATAATGGTTCTCTCGCCGATGCATCCTTCTATCTTATTAGTGTCACTATAGCATATCGTCATTGGGGAGACCTCTCATAGAATGCATGAGTCATACCGAAAGTCACCAACCATCTTGTGTGTCGCTGAGACAAGACATAATCGGGGAGACCTTATAGAGAATACCTTTTGTTTTACTGAAAGCCCACTTGATACACATTGGTCGCCGTGACACATGGTTTTTCTTGTCGACGAGTCCATCTGTACTATACATGTTGCTGAGACTTCAAACCATCGGGGAAACATCTTGAAGATCGTTTCAGTCATACCGAAACACTTTATCCACTCTGAGTCGCTGAGACAAGTCAGATCCTATGTCGACAAAGTCCTTTTGTGTTCCATCGGCGAGACCGGAGGTCACTCACCGAGACCTCATGCCAAAAACCCTAACTCTTACCGTGATGTATCTTTCCGCCATCGGTCGGTGTGACAATGTAAATTCACTATGACTTCACACTGAAAGCAACATGTCTGGCCGAAGTGAATCTTTCAATGTGTTGTTCGGTGAGACTCCTCCCAATAATTTAGATAGAACCCTTATGTCGGAAAAACCCAACAAAGTCATTGAGACATCACTCCGAATATCATTAACTCATACTGATATAACCTTTGTGCACAAGTCGGTAAGACACCACAAAATCACTATGACATTTCAGCGAAGCCACAACCTTTGCCGATAAGACATTTCGGTGCACGATCGGTGAGACAATATGTCTTCGGTGAGACCACATACCAAATACAAGACTCCTGCTGATATGTTCCTTTTCCTTCAATCGGTGAGATAAAGTAAGTTCGCCAAGACGTTACAACGAAGAAAAACCTCTTGCCGATGAGCACCCTTTGTTGCCAGTCAAGGAGACATGATGAGTTCGCTAAGACATTATATCGATGCCGCAACTCTTGCCGATATGTTATTTCTTGTGCCAGTCGCCAAGACACAAAGCGCTCGATGAAACAACATGCCGATAGGGATTTCTTACGCCGATGAACCTCCTTATGTATTAGTCGGTGAGACCCGACTCATTCGGTAAGACCTCTTAGCAGTGAACAAAAATCATGCCGATAGACCTTTCCACTGTTGCCAAGACCACGTGAATGTCATGCCGAAAGCTGCTTGTATGTAAAATCAAATTGTCATGACATCAGAAACGTCTTGCTGAAAGGAAACACAAACGTTTATCAAAAAAAAAAAATGGATCGAGGAGACCCTAGCATTTTCATGCCGAAATGTTATTTTTCTGTCACCAAAACAATGTACAAATAAGATAACCAGAGACTGCACGAAGCTCAAACTGATCAGTACCATAAGATATTAAAATGATGAATGTAAACTGTCCACAGAATGCCAAGACAAGTAAACCATATAGACAAAACTGTACCAAGATAAAACATGAGAAACCAATCTGAAACTGTCAACAAGTAGAATCAACTGAAAGGGATTTTGTCATCAAGGACAAACCATATAATCACAACTAAGAACCAACAGTTTGTACACTGGCAACCGGAGCAGAATTTTGATATTATCATAGCCTAACTAGAACTATTTTTTGCACTCTATAGGTGCACTTCTCTAGTTCACTTTTGGTGGTAAGCCACACCTTTTTGTATCTTGGCTATAAGCCATATTTTGTATTCAGGAAATGAGCCTTTCAAAGGATAGCAAGTCTTGGTAGTGAGCCCTGTAATATCTTATAACGGGTTATAATATATTGTGAGCTAATCCTCACCATGGTTTTTCCCACCTTGGGTTTTCCATGTAAAAATCCTGGTGTCAATGTGTTATGATCTCTTTTATGTTTTGGCTCACTATTGCATTTAGATGTGGATTGATAATTGGATGGTTAATTATTAATTTTGCTAGTAGAATATTGATTCACCCCCCTTCTCAGTATTCATTATATTCAACACCAATATGAATGGAAGTATTTGTAGCATATTGGATGACTTTAGGATCTTTATTTATATGATGTCGGGGTTTCCCATAGGACCATGGAGAAGGAGGGAGTTGATCTACATAGAATATGTTGTTTATATCATACTCCCCACACCCCCTTACCTATGATGATGACCTTGATTTGAAAGTGGTATTGGTGAAAGATGTTCATGCCAAAGTGTTAGGATCAACATAGGACAAGGATGGTAGTAGTAGAGAAGTGATAATATCTATGCTAGGATAATGATGGGATTTATTGTAGGGGCTTTCTAATATTCTACAATATTGAAATGGGTTAGAATCAACAAGAATTTTTACTCCTTTATTATGTGGGAACTTAATGTATTGGTGGTATATGGATGGAACGACCTACATGGCATGAATCTATGGGAAATCGAGAAGATCATATGGGATTTCAAGATCAAGAATGTGAACCAAGGTTTGATGTAAGACTATACCCACCTAAATTAGGAGCCAAATGGTACCTTCAAACTCTCTTTCTATATCATCATAAGCTTTGGTAGTTATCTTTTTCTAAGATTCTATGCCATCTTCAATATATCCCAATTGCTTGACAAGTTTATATGTTCTAAGGTTTAAACCAAATCCACCATCTATGTTGACTCATTTGACCTTGTGTTTATTTATTATAGCTTCTATATCGATTACTTGGGTGTTTGATGGATCAGTATAAGGAATATCAACTAGATTGAGTACGCACTTGTATAATTTGGATAAATGAACTAATAGGTCCTAAAATTTATCTGAATTGATATCACTAGGGACTTGTGACTCATTTAAGACATGATCCAATATGTCCTTATGAATAGGTGATGATAAAAGAACATCCAAGATGGATATATGTGCTAGAGTCTTCTTGAGATGCTCTAGGAAGTCATATTGAGTAATATTTTGGGAGGACAAAGAAGCCCCTTGGATAATGACCTTCCCATGACTAATATTGACAACATGGTTAGGATTTTTTATTACGTTGGTATTAACTTGGGGAAAAGTTTCTTCAATATAACCAACTATTCAATCTGATGCAAGAGCATCTAGCGGTGTAGGGAAATCTTGCATCACCCAAAAAAAATCGCTTTCTTTATTTTCTTTAGTTTTTTTGAGTCCCATGATGGCACGTAAGGGGTATAAGACTGCCAAGCGTCAAAAATAGCAAAAAATGGGCACTTACTATTTTTAGTAAGTCGTCCTAAACGGGCTTGTATGGACATGAAAATTTACCCCAAGGAGCAAAGCTGAAAAAAATCGGTCGTGAAAGAATCACCTCAATACCCTACACAGTTTGGGAGAAATTAAAGTTTTCATCCTAGGAAATTTCTCCAATGCAGCTTCAAATTCAGATATAAAACTTTAGAGGCCCCAAAATGGCTCAAAAAGTGGTTGAACCCACCTACGGTGGTTTATATGTTGTAGAGCTTGTTGAGATATTTCCAACAATATGCAATAATAGCAAATCGGACACTCAGATCAAAAGTTATGGCCCCACGAAGTTGGTCCTCTAAAAAGTGAATTTCATAAAAAAAAATCTTCCTAGGCCAGAAATCAAATGGCAAGACTTTTGACGCCAAAACAAAAAGGGGAAATTTGAACTTTCTAGAACATTCTAGGGCATTTATTGGGGAAAATAAAAAGGGTTAAGTGGGGGTTGTAGAAGGTGGCCCTGATAGTGCAAATTGTGGCTTCGAATAGTAGATTTTTTTTTCAGAGTTGATTTTGTTGTAATGAATCAAGCCCATGAGGCTGTAGCATGTAAGCTTTGAATTTGTAATTTAATTTTTTGAAAATAATTGAAAGTGAGTCATTTTTTCTATCTTGCATCTTTTATGTTGGTATCTGTTGTTGTGATTTATGTGGGTTTTAGGCGGTGTGGCCCTCATCAAGTGGTATCAGAGCAGGAGTTCCTAAGCCTGTAATAGAGCGTCGAACGTGAGGCAGTTGCAACAGGACCTATGAGTGTGGGTTGAGTTCAAGATGCATCCAAGACTTTCCTAGTATGGTAGACGTAGAGGCTGAGGTAGTGGAGGAAGAGATCCACCTAGAGATGAAATCAAAGCCCTTAGAAGGAAATTAGAAACCTTGAAACAAGAGGTTCAAAGAAGAGATGTGCAATGAGACAAAGATGACTATGAAGATGGAACAAAAGAGGAAATGGAGGAGGAAGAGAAAGATCCAATGGATCCTAGAGAAAGAAGATTGTTGCAAGTGATCTCAAGCATTGGGAAGAGACCTAAAATGGAGGTTTCAACTTTTAGTGGAAATATGAATCCTGAAGAATTGATTGATTGGATCAATGACATGGAGGAATTTTTCGAGTTTGAGGAGATTGAAGATACTCATAGAGTGAGGTTTGCAAAGACAAAATTGAAAGGTCATGCCAGTATATGGTGGAAAGAGGTCCAGTTAGAAAGAGGAAGACAAGGGAAAGATAAAATTTCTAGATGAGACATAATGGTGTCAAAATTGAAGAAACAGTTTATTCCAGTCGATTACGAATTGGAGTTGCTCAAGAAGATGCAAAGCTTGAGGAAAGGGACAAGGATGGTGAAAGAATACACAGACGAATTTCACAAAGTCTTGATTCAGACAAGAAATTCTGAGGTGAATAAAGAGAAAGTTTCTTTTTATATTAATAGGTTGAAGCCAAGCATACATGAAGAATTGGCACTAGTAAGAATGACCACCATTGAGGATGCTTATCAGTTTTCTCTAAAGTTTGAAGAACAACTGAACAAGAGGTTTGAGAACAAACAATGAGGTGAAGTCCTTGGAGGAAAGACCGGTGGACGGTCATATGGAGTTCAAAATGAAGATCAAAAGAAGGGTGAAGGCTCTAGTAGCAGCCAAAACCAGGAAGGAGATAACACCTACCATCCTCATGATCAGAATAATGGAGACCAAAGAGGAAGAGGAAGATCTAGACAAGGACCGGGAAGAGGAGGCTTCTGTGGAACCTATTTCCAGTGTGAAGAAGAAGGACATAGAGCCTATGAGTTTCCTCAACATCAAGGAAGGAAAAATATAAGACCTAAGGTAATGCACAAGTTGCACATGTAGATGAAGATGTTGAGTCTTCACATTTTGAGGATGCAGAAAGAGGAGAGGTTGTTGTTACTAGAAGAGCCTTGTTGAATGAGGAGAAGGAACCAACTCAAAGGAAGATTTTTTTTGCACCAGATGTAAGTGTGAAGGTAAAGTTTGCAATGTTATTATTGATGGAGGTAGTACTAATAACCTTGTTTCAAAAGAAATGGTTAGTAAGTTATAGTTGGAGAGAAGAAGGCATCCGAACCCATATCAGATTGCTTGGTTGCAGAAGGACCATAAAGCCTTGGTAAATGAACAATTTATGGTAAAGTTCAAGATTGGAAGTTACCATGATGAGGTATTGTGTGATATTATGCCAATGGATGTTTGTCATATGTTGTTAGGCAGACCGTGGCAGTTTGATCGACGAGTAGTACATGATGGACATGCCAACACCTATTCTTTGACAAAGGATGGAGTTTGTCATAAGTTGAAGCTCTTGAAAGAGGCAGAGGAAAAGGTATGCAGTAATGCAAGAATTTGTTTGGTTGATGGACGAAAGTTCCTAAAAGGTATGAAGCATGAACATATGTTTTTTGCATTGATCCCTAGAGTTGATAAAGAAGATACTACCGAGGTACCTATAGAGGTTTCAAATTTGTTGAATGAGTTTCAAGCTATTATTTTTTATAACGTACAAGAAGGTTTTCCTCCTGTAACAAAGATTAGTCATCAGATGGACTTGATTCCTGGAGCCAGTTTTCCAAATAAGGCAACTCATCGTATGACTCCAATAGAGAGCGAAGTGTTGAATAGACAAGTGCAAGAGTTATTGCGGAAAGGATTGATTTGAGAGAGTTTGAGTCCATGTACCGTACCTGTAGTACTAGCACCAAAGAAGGATGGGGAATGGCGGATGTGTATAGATTCTAGAGCCATGAACAAGATTACCATCAAGTATAGATTTCCCTTGCCAAGGATGGATGACATTATGGATTATTTGAGTGGAGCTAAGTATTTCACAAAGATAGATTTGAAGAGCAGATATCACCAAATTTGTATTAGAGAAGGAGATGAATGGAAGACAACCTTTAAAACCAAGGAGGGCTTGTACAAGTGGTTAGTCATGCCTTTTGGGCTAACCAATGCACCGAGCACATTTATGCAACTTATGAATGAGGTATTGAAAGAGTTTTTAGGAAAAAATGTTAGTGTTTATTTGGATGATATTTTGTTTTTTAGTAAGAAATTGGAGGGGCACTTGATGCATAAGGAAGGAGAAGTTGTTGATTAATTTGAAGAAATGTAGTTTTGTGAAGAGAGAGTTGGTGTATCTGGGATTTGTTGTCTCACCAGAGGGTCTTAAAATGGATCCAGAGAAGGTGAAAGCTATCATTGAATGGCCTACCCCGAAAAATGTTATAGAGGTAAGATCATTTCATGGTCTAGTAAGTTTCTACAAAAAGTTTATTAAGAGTTTTAGTATTTGTGCACCTCTAACTGAAGCGATGAGAGGGGATAGAAAAGAGTTTAAGTGGACTACAGGAGCAGCCAAAATTTTTGATATGTTGAAGAAGAAAGTTATAGAGTAACCTTATTTGGCCCTTCCAAATTTCAATAAGGTATTTCAGGTAGATTGTGATGCTAGTGGCACTGCCATAGGAGTTGTTTTGAGTCAAGAAGGTACTTGCCTGTTGCCTATTTTAGTGAGAATTTAAATGATGCTAAGAAGAAATATTTTGTCTATGATCAAGAGTTTTATGCTATAGTTCAGGCTTTGAAGAAATGGAGACACTATTTTTTCCAAAAGAATTTGTTTTATATACTGATCACCAGGCTTTGCAGTATCTCAATAACCAAGGAAATTTAAATCAAAGGCACTTAAAATGGGTTGAGTTTTTGTAGAGTTATACTTTTTTTTAAGCACATGAGTGGAAGGTAAAATAGAGTTGCAGATGCCTTAAGTAGAAGGAGAAATTTGTTGATAGAGATGAATATATAGGTTGTTGGGTTCAATGAAATCAAGAGTTTGTATCCAGAAGATCTAGACTTTGCAAAAGCTTGGAAGGCTTGTTTGGAACTTGTTACATTGGATAGGATGAGATGGTTGGATTTCTTAATCCAAGATGGGATTTTTTTTAGAGGAAGCCAATTGTGCATTCCAAGGAGTTCTATGAGAGAGAATCTAATCAAGGAGAAGCATAGTGGAGGATTGGCTGGACATTTTGGTCGAGATAATACCATTGCTCTTGTCAATGAGAATTATTATTGGCCATAATTACAACAAGATGTGAAGAAGTTTGTACAAAGTTGCAGAGTATGTCAGATGGAAAAAGGAGCAAGTCAGAATACTGGATTGTATCAGCCATTACCTGTACCTAAGAGGCCATGGGAGGATATTAGCATGGATTTTGTTCTTGGCTTTCCAAGGACACATAGGGGGCATGATTCCATATTTATGATGGTGGATAGATTTTGAAAGATGACACATTTCATTCTGTGTCATAAGACCAATGATGTTGCTCATGTTGCAGAGTTGTTTTTCAGAGAGGTGGTGAGACTACATGGTCTACCAAAGAGTATAGTTTTAGACAAAGATACCAAATTTGTTGGTTATTTCTAGAGGACGTTGTGGAAGAAGTTGAAGATAGATTTGAAGTTTAGTTCTACACACTATCCACAAACTGATGGACAAATAGAGGTGGTGAATAGGAGTTTGGGAAACCTACTAAGATGCTTAGTTGGAGATAAGCCCAAGGGATGGGATTTGATTATACCACAGGAAGAATTTGCTTACAAAATAAGAGCACTAGTAAATCACCATTCCAGATTGTATATGGGAGTAGTCCAAGAACTGATTCTGAACTGAGAAAGATGGATAAGGGGGGGAAGAGTAGTGTTGAGGCTGAAGATTTTGCTAAGCACCTAAAGAATTTGCACAAAGAGGTGAATAAACATATCAATAAGATGAACTCAAAATATAAGGCTTAGGAAGATCATAAAAGGAGGTATAAGGAGTTCTAGGTAGGATATGAAGTCATGGTTCATTTGTGAAAGGAAAGGTTTCCAGTTGGTACATACAACAAGTTAAAGATGAAGAAGTTTGGAGCATGTAAGATCTTGAAGAAGTATGATTCAAGAAATGCTTATGAGGTAGAGTTTCCTAGTGGAATAAACATTTCTCTTGTGTTCAACATTGTTGATTTGACAGAGTATCATGAAGGTGATATAGAGGAGGGGTCGATAAATGAACAGTTGAAAATACCAACACGTACTTCAGAGAAGGAAGAGATAGAAGAAATCTTGGATAGCCGTGTGGGTAAAAGCACAAGAAACAGACAATATTCAGAGTACTTGGTGAAATGGAGAGGAAGGTCGGCTAAAGATTCATCATGGTTATTTGAGGTTGAGGTTAGCTGTCTTGGTTTCCCTCTAACTTTTGAGAAGTGACAAGGTCACTTTTCAAATTACCCCAGGTGTTTGATGTAGGAGCATCCAGCGGTGTAGGGAAATCTTGCATCACCCAAAAAAAAACACTTTCTTTATTTTTTTTAGTTGTTTTGAGTCCCATGATGGCACTTAAGGGGTATAGGACTATCAAGCGTAAAAAATAGCAAAAAATAGGCACTTACTATTTTTAGTAAGTCAGCCTAAATGGGCTCGTATGAACGTGAAAATTTACCCCAAGGAGCAGAGCTGAAAAAAATTTACGGTTGCGAAAGAATCACCTCAATACCCTACACAGTTTGGGAGAAATTAAAGTTTGCGTCCCAAGAAATTTCTCCAATGCAGCTTCAAATTCAGATATAAAACTTTAGAGGCCCTGAAATGGCTCAAAACATGGCCGAACCAACCTACGATGGTTGACATGTTGTAGAGCTTGTCGAGAGCTTTCCAACGATATGCAATAATAGCAAATCAAACATCTAGATCAAAAGTTATGGCCCCACGAAGTTGGTCCTCTAAAAAGTGAATTTCATAAAAAAAATTCTTCCTAGGCTATAAATCAAATGGCGGGACTTTTGGCGCCAAAACAAAAAGCAAAAATTTGAACTTTCTAGAACATTCTAGGGTGGTTATTGGGGAAAATAAAAAGGGTTAAGTGGGGGTTGAGAAGGTGGCCCTGATAGTACAGATTGTGGCTCTGAATAGTAGATTTTCTTTTCAGAGTTGATTTTATTGTAATGAATCAAGCTCATGAGGCTGTAGCATGTAAGCTTTGAATCTGTAATTTCATTTTCTGAAAATAATTGAAAGTGAGTCATTTTTTTTTGTCTCGCATCTTCTGTGTTGGTATCTATTGTTGTGATTTCTGTGGGTTTTGGGTGGTGTGGCCCTCATCACAATCATGTGATATAGATGAATTATTGGTGTTGACATTATTTTCACAACTAATTTTGGATGATTCTTTATTTAACATTGAGGACTAGTTTTTTATCATGCTTAGAAAATAGATCTTTATAGATACCTAATTGCTCATTAGGAGAGGGGGATGCACGACCTTTCACTTTGATCTCACCATGATCGATGAGATATTGGATATAATTGTTAAGTTTCATGCATTTTGACATGGTGTGACCTTTTATGTGATGGTACTCACAATATTTATGTTCTTTGTACCATGCAAGTTTAGGTGTATTTTTATTGAATAGTTGGTTATGTGGAGATTTTATTAAGTTGAATTGAACTAGTTTTTGAAATATGAATTCAATAGGTTACCCCAAGGAAGTGTACTTGTGTGTTTGGAAGATTAGAGGGTTTTGGTTGTCCTTGCATGAAAACATGTGCTTTTTGTTGGATATTTTAGACATGATAATTTATTTTTCACCTAGTTTTTGTGTAGTTTGTATGAATTTGGATTCAATTACCTCATCATTGATTTTTTTTAATTTTTAGCCCAAAATCATGGTTTTTATTGGTTTGGTTGTTATGTTTTTTTATTTTTAATATTTATTTTGATCAAACCTTTGTAAATGAGGTATTTCTCAATGGTGAGCAACTTGTCAGTGATTTTGCCAAAAGTGGAGACATAATGGACTTATAAATGAAAAACTATTTCAAGATTAATATTTATGATAAATTTATGGATTTTCAAGATTAATATTTATGATAAATTTATGGATTTTTTTTTTTGGAAAGAAACTAGTGAGACACCTTGATTGTATAAGGAAGGAAGCAAAACTTCCCCCATTTCATTGTTTGAATTATAGAGATCAAGCAACTCATGTTAAAAATTATAAGATAAATGGGTTACAAATTTCTCAACCAAGTCACCAAAAGTTTGAATGGATCCATGAGGTATGTGTAAAAACCATTCAAGTGCTTATCTTCCTAAACTACAAGGAAATAATCTCATAAGGGGTACAACATTATATGAAAATTCTTGGCATGCCATGAAAAATTATTTGCCATGATCTCAAGGGTCTCCCTTTACCTTATATCTATCAAAATCTAGTATCTCAAAATTCTTAGGGAAAATTATCATTGATATTGATTGATAGAAAGGGAAAGGACATAATTTATCAAATTGATATTGATTGATCAAAAAATTTAGATTTGGAGGTTTAAATGGAATTTTATATGGAAGTTGTGGATGGGAGGATTTATATATATGTTTATTTTAGAGTGTATTGGTGTTGATATGATGGTGGTTATTGATGAGTGCATTAAAGTGTATTTATTGGTGGAATATATTACTTGTAAGATGAATGTTTTTGATAGGTGGATTGAAATGTGTTGATAGGTGGTATGTGTTGGTGAGATGGCGGTGGCTAATAGGTGGATTGAAGTGTGTTGATAGGTGGGATGTATTGTTGATGGGATGAGAATTATTGATAAATAGATTAAAGTTTTTTGATAGATGGATTATATTGTTGGTGGGATAGTGGTTGTTGATAATTATATTAAAGAGTGTGTGGATAGGTGGAATTTATTATTGGGATGGTATTGGAGATGCTAGTGGTTGGTGATACATGGATTGATGGGATGTATGAGATGTGATTGTGGTTAATTGGGAAAGTCTTGGTTGTGGTATAGATAGAGGGGGTAATGAATACATTAATTGGTACATGGATAGAAAGGTTATTTGGGGTGGATTAGATGGAGGAGGAGGATTTTGGGTGGTTAAGTTGGAGTGAATGTTTAGGTGAATTTTTAATATGATGTGAAATGGTGTGTGATGGGTTAGGTGGGAAATGTTCCTGAGTTTCTTGGTATTAATGTTATTGGATGTTGGTTGTATCTATAGTTGGAGGGTGATATTATGGAGTGTGAGGAAAGGTGGTAAATAGCCTATCCAATGTAGTTTAATTATTAGATGTGTTGTGGGTGGCTAATTGATAAAGGTTCATATTGGAGAAGGTTATTAAGCTTGGAACTATCAAAGTTAGGTGGTAATTTAGTTCCTTTTTCAATTAATCATTTCAATAATTGATCTCTATCAAGGTTGATGAGATGAACTAGGTAGATTTGTGTGGTGTCATTGTTAACAAATTATATGAACCTAGAAGAATATTTAAGTTGGCTCACAAGGTGTTCTTTCTCTTCTATGGTCTTGATATACATTTGGGGTCTTGAGATTTTACTGTAGGTATAATGACATCACTAGTTACCATAGGATTTTTATTGTGTTGCTCCATGTTTAGTTTCACTTGTAACCTAGTAATGGGTGGCATGAAAATAAAGTATAATTTTTGTTTGGGTTTTTTGTGGTTTTTTAGATTTATATTGATTTTTTTTGTATTTTTGATTTTGAGTTTTTTTGGTATTTTTGAATATTATTGATAAGCATAAAGGTGTGAATCTTTGAAGATAAGTGATGTAAAAATTGGATGGTAAATAATGAGGTTGATGTGAAAAATGGATAGTTAGTTTGGATTAGGATAAAAAATAATGGATGATGTGGATGATTTTATGTGAAAAAGGAATAGTTAGCTTGGATTATGATATAAAAGTAAATGGATGGTATGAAAGATATGGGACGAGGTTCCTAAATGATAGCTATCTTATAATCAATACTAGGATTGGATGATTTAATCTTTATTTCTTGAGATAGACAAGTTCTCAAGCAAAATAGATTAGGATGCTAAGACTACTTAACTTAGGATGGGCCAAGTTCCTAAGTTAATTTTTTCTAAGTTTGATAGGATGATTTCCTAAATAAAAGGTATCTTATAATCAAGACTAGGATTGGATGAATTAATATATATTTCTTGAGATAGGAAAGTTCTCAAGAAAAATAAATTAGGATGTTTATATATTAGTTTGTTGGTCTGAATATGGTATTTTACCTAACTAGTTCACCTAGTAGGTCCTATTCACATGTTAAGTTTACTTAGGCCGTAGGAATCTTTCTAGAAGTATTAGTTATCATTAGATCTTATCTTATGTCATTTAATTCTTGTGTCCTAGTTAAATTAATACTTGTTGAGTTATTTGTCTCATGTTATAGGATTAAGGCACATGTCATGATCTTGTCTAATCCTATCCTTCACCTTGTCTATATAAGCACGACTCTTGTATATTGTTGTATCTTATAATATAAATCAATTTATTATCTTGTTGTACTATCTTGTGGAAGGTTATATTTATTTTTAATATGATCTTGGGGTGTGAGATAATTTTTAGCTCCTACATAGTTAGCTTAGGATGAGCCAAGTTCCTAAGTTGATTTTTTCTAAGGTTGATAGGATGATTTGGAATTCTAATTAAATGTATACTTAAGATAAGAAAAGTTAGTAAGCATACAAGAATTAAAGATGAAATGATAAATATTATGATAGTCTTGACTTAAAAGGTGGATTTTATTTAAATTAGAATAGATGAAAGATGGTGTGGTTTGAATTATGGGAGGTGGTTTTGGAAGAAGTGTTGATGAGATTAGATAAGATTTGGTTTTGATGATTAGATGTGGAATAAAAATGGGATGTGAATTATGATGGTGCTAGGACGGGAATCTAAATGATGGGGTTGGAGTTATAATTTGGTTTATAATGTTGGAATGTTGGTTTAAGATAAAAAGTGATGTGAATTAGGATGGTTCTAGGATAAGAATCTAAATTATGGGATTATAATTATAATTTGGTTTGTGATGTTAGAATGTTGATGTGTAATAAAAGGGGATGTTAATTAGGATGATT
The DNA here is from genome assembly GCA_007258455.2 of Sequoia sempervirens. Lineage (NCBI taxonomy): Eukaryota > Viridiplantae > Streptophyta > Pinopsida > Cupressales > Cupressaceae > Sequoia > Sequoia sempervirens. The sequence goes on from VDFB02058242.1 coordinate 414,532,897, forward strand.
CTAGGATGGGAATATAGATGATGAGATAGGACTTAGAATTTTATTTAGGGTTTGATTGGATTATCTAGGGTTGCGAGTGAATATCTAGGATTGGATTATGAAATAGGATGAGATTAGGATGAAAATTAGGATATGGTTTGAAGGTATGTGATAGAAATTAGAAAAAATAAATTATGTCGATTTGGGGTATGCCCAAATGAGGATAGTTAGTTGATGGTCAAAAGGTCAATAATGTCTATGAAGATGTGATTGATGAGATTTGTGGATGTGGTGTATGTCAATGTTAGCTTATGGGAGATAGTTGATGTCTAAACCTTAACAAGAGGATAAATCCTAAACTAAGAAAATAAAGACAAATATATATTTGTGCTTTTTAGAATTTATAAATTGTTTTAAAGGTTACAAACATGTACATGTTATTCAAAACACCCAACAAAGAAAACACATTAACAACCTTAAAATTATTCAACAAAAGGAGTGTACTTAACTATAAGCCCACTAATATTTCTTGTCCAAGAATAATTAGTAAGTTGTGTGTTGGGGAACTAACCAATTTTGATCACCTTGTTAGCTCTTAGAATCACTACTCCACTTCCCACAATAAAATTATACTCACAAGGCTAGGGTTGTCAACATGTGAGAAAAATCAGTTCATCAACATAGGATTCTAAGTTAACTCAACAAGAGTGGATTTTATATTCTACACTTTGAGCTCAACTTAAACTCAGGACCTCGAATTCCCAAGGATATACCTTAACAAGTATTGAAAACGCCTATGATAAGAAACAATGGACTTGATAATAGCTAAACCTAACTTGTTTACTCAACCCCTAATATTGTCATTGGACTAAGTAAATTAGCTATCTTTAACCCCTATATAAATGATAGAACACCTTTGATACAAATGCAAGGTGGGTTGAGTTCCATGATTCACATAAATTGGTCTCCTTTATTCCTTTCATACCATGATATTATAAACAAAATAAATTGAAACTGAAAATAAATAAGTTTTATGATTTTGTTTAAGTGAGAGTGATTGGAACACATACAAGAGACTGTGCCTATTCTATGGCAAAAGAGTTGTATTAAATAAGGGGAAATAGCAAGAAAGGAGAACAATTGTAGTTGATCTACTTATCTAAGTATCAACAAGTATTACTTTAGCCCTATCTACTTAGTAATCCATCAATAAACTATTTGAACCCATATGCAAATACACAAAAGAGTTATTACAACACATTTATAATAGATTTGTAACTTTTCACATTCATATAATGGTGATTACATTCACAACAACAAATTTTCTAAAGGAAAAATCTCAAAATAATACATTTTTTGAGTTTAGATACATATCAATGGAGACATAAGACTGAAAATGACATAAAAATATTCCTTTTACAATCATAAAAAATTCCCTACCTCATTACCACTATTATGCAACTATTTTCTAGAAATTCTACCCTTCTAAATATTCTTTTGATTTTCTCTATATTGCCTAATGAATGAATGAGGAAGAAAAACCTAGTAAAATACTCAACAAGAGTTGGTTTTATCTTCTACACTTTGATATTAGCTTAAAATAAAGAGGGTATTCTCAGGGGTATATCTTAATAGGTATTGGAATCACCTATGATAAGCAACAATAAACTTGATGATAGCTAAACCCAACTTGTTTACTCAATCCCTAAGATTTTCATTGGACCAAGTAAACTAGTTTTCTTTAATCCATATATAGCCGATAGAACAACTTGGATACCAATGCAAGGTGAGGTGAGTTCCATGATTCATAGAAAATGCTCTTATTTATTCTTGCACACTATGATATCATGAACAATAGAATGGGGCCATTGATATAAATTTTATTTCAGCTACGACTATTATTGTAGAATGGTCGCCCAACCACCAAAATTCAATATGACCATCCTCTTTCAATTTGTATCGCCCATTTTGGGTTTTGATTCTTCCTCCACTAGATGGATTTAGGAATTTATATAGTAGAATAATTTAGGGTTCTATAGGTAGAGTATTTTGCTAGGTTTTTCTTCCCCATTCACTCATTGGATAGTATAGAGCAAAGCAAAAGAATATTCAAAATGGTAAAATTTAAAGAAAATTAGTTGTAAAGCAATAGTGAGGAGGTGGGGAATATTTTCAAATTATAAAAGGAGTGTTATAATGTCATTTTTAGTCTTATGTCTCCATCTATATGTATCTAAAATCATAAAATGTATCATTTTGAGATGTTTTCTTCAGAACATTTGTTGTGATTGTAATCACCATTAGAGGAATGAGGAAAGTTCTAAATATATTATAAATATGTTGAAACAAATATTTTTTATTTGCACATGGGTTCAAATACTGTATTGATGGATTACTAAGTAGATAGGGCTAAAGTGATATCTGATGATACTTAGATAAGTAGATCAACTACAATTTTCCTCCTTTTTTTCTATTTCCCCTTATTTACCATGACTCTATTGCCCTGGAATATGAACCAATCTTTTGTATGTGTTCTAGTCATTCTCACTTAAACAAAACCATAAAACATTTATTTTCAATTCCAATTTGTGTTGTTCATGATATCATAGTGTGCAAGGAGTACAAAAAAACTATTTTTTACGAATCATGGAACTTATCCCACCTTAATTTTGTATCCAAGGTGTTTTATCAGCTATATAGGGGTTGAATATATCTATTTTTCTTAGTCCAATGACAATCTTAGGGTCTAAGTAAACAAGTTGGTTTTAGCTATCATCATCTATTGTTGCTTATCATAGGTGATTTCAATGCTTGTTAAGGTATACCCTTGGGAATACCCTCCCAATTTTAAGTTGAGATCAAAGTGTAGAAGATAAAACCCACTCTTTTGGAGTTAGATTAGAATCCTCCATTTTTTTTTGATGAAATGATTTTTCTCATCCGTTGACAATCCAAGCCTTGTGAGTATAATTTTGTTCTAGGAAGTGAAGTAACGATTTTGGGACCTAACACAACCAATATCACTCTTAATATCATGAGAGGAGAGCATATGTAGCATACACATCCATTTTGGGGGACACAAGGTGAGTAAATTTCTTGGGCTAATTATTTACCAATGCATTGCAACCAAGCACTATTGGAAGGTAGTAAACTAGGATGCAAAAGTTATCTAAGATATCCTCAATATTAGTGAAAGTGCACAAGGTTTAAATCTATGAACTAGAGCCTATCTAGAATAGTGTAGTTCGTATATTCAATCAAATATCACTTCACCTTGTGCCCTTATAAACATGAGATTCAAGGTTGTGCCAAACACGATGTGACCTTTTCAGGTGCAAATTTCATTCTCCCCTCTTTATACACCCCACTAGAACACATAGTTGAGGTCACCATCTAGGTTGATTAAATCCCCAAATAAGACTCTTAAAAAGAAATTTGAAAAGAAGTGCTTGTTTTAGATTCTCAAGATCATGCAAGTGTGCAAGAGAAGAGCATACCATCCCACTTATTCAATATTAAAAGATACTTTTTAATTTAAATCCAAATCAAAATTTGTATTAAATTTTAATCCCAATTTCAATGTGATAAAATAAAATAAAAGACATGTAGCAATCATAAATAAAAATGGTCTAAAAATAGTCTTCAATGATGTTTCCTACAAAATACTATCCAAAAAATATAAAATAAACTATTTAAAATCATAAACATATATCACCATTAGATTCCTCACAATTTTTTGATTTTTTTTTTTTAAATGACTTTGAATGTAAGTTATTACAATTTAAAGTTATAAAATAAAGTATGGATTTTAGATGAATTTACCAAATTATTGGTGAACAATCTAGAAAAACTATCCAATACACTACGTAGGGCTCCAATTTTTTTTCCAACACCTACCCAAAAAAATAAAAATTGATTAGCGAAACAAAAGTTATAAGAATTTGAGTGTGAAGAGATTTTTAGGAAAATTTAAATGAGTAAGGGCAAGTTTCATCCCCTTGTGTTTTTTCTCCTAATTGTGCATATGACCAAGTGTTGATTAGTAGGGTGCTAGGAACAAAATTTAGGCCCCATGTGTTTAGGGACTAAGAGACCTGTGACTAGGGGTTAGAGCCTAGTAGAGCTCCTAGTCACCCATATGACTAGGAGCCAAACCCAAAAAAAAAAAAAAAAAAAAAAATTAATTGGCCTTTACCTTTTGTGTTTTAAATATAGTGTTGTGTATATTGCATGTTGTATATATAATGTTATGCATGCCACATATCATATATAACATTACATATAGCCCAACATTATATCAAATTGAGATTTTATGTATATATTTATGCAATTTTATGTATATATTACACGAGTGTGTATACTGCAATTCATATGCTTAAAATTATATGTTATGTGTATCATTTATACAAGTTGCACTATGTCTATATCCTACAAGATATGGTGTGTATACTATAGAAGTGATGTATGTCTTGTAAGCTAATGGCTGCATGTATGTCCCTTAATTATGAATTGTGGACTATGTATACCTTATTTAAATACCATGAATTTGTGTATATTTTCCCTATGTCATGGCATGTGTATATATAATAGCCTATATATGTGTCATACCGATTCCAATTGTATATGATGCTTTATATACACCTTTAGATATTTGACTATGTATACTTCTTATGATTTATATATGCTTGAAACCCTTTGTGCCCCTATGTATATCCACTCATATATCTAAAAATATAAAATTAGTATATATTAGAAATTAGTTTGCATAACGGTTCAACTAAAGTATGACTATATAGATTATATATGGTTGTATGGATTTCTATACTAGGGTTCTTATGATGCTTTAAAAAATTGTCAAATTTTAGTGTAACCAAACTATATCATATTATATGTCAAATTTTATCTCATAACTACTCCAAACACAACCATAATGTTTGTTTCATAATAAGAGGATCCTAAAAAAGCTTAACTCCCAATACCACATCAAAGAAACACACACATGCAAGGTCAAACTCCTAGAAACTCACAAGCATAAGCATTAGATGTACAATAAGAATGATTTCATGTCACCTTCACCAAAATTATTTTATTGAAAATAAGATAATTAAAAAATCTTACTTTACTCATGCAAAACTAAGATCGATTTCCATGTGGAAATATGCTCATGATGAATGTAGGTGTTCATTTCACTAGCCTAACAACTACATTCCTTGGATGATAAAACTAACAAAATATAGTTGAATAAAAGAATGATATGAAAATGATAAATGAGAGATTTGATTTATATAATTTCAAGAGGATCGGATAGATAATTGAGATTCAATCTTGGATCTCAAGTTTGATCCAAGTTTGGAAAGTTGATGAGGAGAGGTGGCAAGCATGAAAGAGTTGCACATTATTTTAAATTTTAACTAAAATATTTATGATTTATCAACTCAAATTGATTGATAAGTAAACATATTGATGCAAGAGCTTCCAGGTGTAAGAGAAATCTTGCATCACCCAAAAAAAGAAAAAAAAATCAATAAGGGTAAAAATGGTAGGTTTCTATTTATAGTAAGTGGGCACTTGTGCACATATGGACATGAAATCTTACACAGAGCTTCAAAATTATAAAATTAAGAGATAAATGAAGAAATCATCTTGATATCATTTATGGTTTATGAGATATTAAGTTTTTTTTTTCAAAAACCCTCTATAAAATCTTTTAAGTCAAATTTGAGGCACTTAGAGGCTTCAAAGAGGCCAAAAAAATCAAATTCCCCTAAAGGAAATTTGACGAAAGAATATTTTTTCACGGGATATCCAACGCTTCAAATGGTTCGTCAATTGGATGCATGGTTCAAAAGTTATGGTGCCCAACATTTGTGTTACTAATTTTCAAATTTTAAATTTCAAATAATAAGTTTATTGGGCGAGAAAATTGACATCGAGATTTTTGAATGCCCAAAAGGGGAGGTTATTCCTTCTAGAAAATTTGAGGGTAGTGGAAAAGGACGTGAAGGGTGGTTACAAAGGACAACTCCATTAGTGCAGATTTGGGCTCTGACTTGAGAGATTTTTGATAGAGTTGAATTTTTTGGTTGTGAGATAAGCCCATGCAGTTGTAGCATTATAACTGTTGTAGTTTTTATTTTATTTTTTGTAAGGAATAAAAGTGATTGATTTTCCCTTCTTGACATTTTCTATGTGAAACTCTGTTGTTGTGTCATGTGTGAGTGTTGGGTGGAGTAGCCCTTCACACATATTTGATTGATGAGTTAACTTCTTGCATGAAGTAATTAGTTGAATGTATGTGGAGTTAGGGTGAGTTGACTATTTGCATGAAATAGCCAACTAAGTGCATGGGTGAGTGAAGTGGATTGGTTGATGAGTGAGATTGAGAGCATGACGAAGTGAACTAGATGGACTAGGTAGTTAACTAGGTGAAGTGTATTTTGATGGTTTAATTATTAAATAAATGAATTATATATGCATATTAGGTGGAAAATAATATTTATTAATTATTAATGGATAATATGTAAAAATAAATGGATAATTATTGAAAAATTATTAGATAATTATGGATAATAATTGGATTCAATTTATTAATATTAATGGATAGGTAAATTTAATTAAATAATAAGACTTATTTAATTAAATGATCATATACTAGGTGATAAATGGATAATAAAACACTAATGATAAATGATAAAATAGTGATGACAAAAGCAAGATTATTTTTGCGTCTAAAAATTACTAAGTTGGAACAAGAGTAGGAAGTTTTAGAATTCCTTTCAAGTAAATCATGAATATAATTTCATTAGTTTCTAGTTCACTCATCTTTTTAAATAAGGACTTTGTCTTCTATTGAAAACCGTATTTTATAGGATCTTAAAAATAAGTTAAATATTTACAAGATGAAAATATTTGTAAGTAATAAATTTTTTTTGTGATTAATTGAATTCTATTATCATTTATTGGATTTATAAAAATGAGGCATTAACATCACTAGTTGTATGTGAGAACTATTTTATATTAGTAAATTGATAAATAGATATTTTAAAAAATGCTTTGATAAAATATTTTTTATGATTGATACATATTTAATTTTTAGTCCCTACCTATAAGGTAGGAGAATATTTTTTATTCTTCTTGTCTATAAAACAACACCATCAAAAAAATCTTCTTGTTTTATAGTTTTTTGTAATGTTTCATAATGTTTGAAATTTTATTGAACTAATTTTCTAATTTTTTATTAGCTTTGTGGTTTTTTAGCTAGGTTTTTTCATTTTTCTATTTTAAAATAGAGGCAGAACAAAATTATGACCAATTGTGTCTCCAAATTCAATATTATCATATATTTCTAAGGTTCTTACCAGTATCCTTTTTTGTAATATTTTTTTAACAAATCCCGAATAACTTCTTTTTTTTTTCAGCAAAAGTGGCAAGCCACTATAATATTATATATATATAAATAATAAGTAAAAAAAACCTGGTTCAAAAGAGCATACCAACAGGAAAAAACCAGGAAGAAAACCTGTGGTTGTTGCTCGAATAAATACATAAAATTTTACAAAAACATCTCGATAATGGGACCCAAACTAACCCCCTTCAATGTGAACAGGGGAGCAAAAAGCAGGCAATTTGGAGTAAGATTTCTTTCTTTTCTACACAGAAGTCCAATGATTGTCCATAGAAGCCTTCTCTGAAACTGGAAATTTACTTAATGAAATGTCCTGATCACAATCCTCTGAATGTTTCTTTTGATTCCCAAGCTTATTTGATTGTTGACCTTGTAGAAGAGTGTCAAACTTTACACCAGATTTTGGCTCCAATGAAAGTGACTTTTTCTGTTGTTGTTGAGAGGTGACTTCCTTCTCATCCAATTTTGTTGGAAGAGGCTTTGATGTTGAAAGAACCAGTGATGAAGCAGAAGAATCAGTTGGTTTCTGCTGAAGATAATAAGGCTTTGAAAGGACATCTTTCCCCCATGATGGTTGTTTTTTAATTGATTTATCTTTTATGTGACATGCTGCAACCACATGACCTATTTCAAAGCATCTCCTACTCTGAAAGGGAAGACCTTCATAGTCCAATAATTGAGTCCAGGAACGACCAACAACTTTTAGAATTATATTGGCAGGTAGGTCCTTGGAGATATCCAAATGTACTAAGATTCGAGCAAAAGTAGTGTGGGACAATTCTGTAGTTTTTTTGTCTACAGCCAAAAAAGAGCCTAAAGAATTTCCAATAGATTTGAAGTAGGATTGGAGCCAAAAATGAAGTGGAAGATTAGGAAGCCAAACCCAAACCGGTATAATGTTGAAGGATTCAGAAGAAGGGTTGAAGGTTGGGTGCCAAGGTTTGAGAAAGAGATAGTGTTGCTTCCAAGACCAATGTTGGCCTTGAAATAAGATGGAATCCCTATCTTTGGTGGAATCAAAAGCAGCGATAAAAAAAACCATGAGTAGTGAGAAAAAATTTTGGAGCCTTTTGCAGAAAGGGGTACCAATTTTCTTTTATCCATTTATTTAGATCTAAAGCAGATGGCCAAAATTGGTGAAAACGGAAAATCAAGGCTTGAGAAGAAAATTGTTTCTCTCCTTACAACACTTCCTCCCCAAACTCTAGGACAGGGGATGCTTCTGCACATTTGAGGGCTTTACATCCCAGACTCATGTGACCTCTCAAAGCAGAAACAAATGATACAAGAAGTAGTTGAGTATTTGCACATACCTTTGATTCAACACCAGCAGCAAAACTTTCAATGGAGACTCCTAATTATGATAAACTGGTCTCAGGCAGTTTGAAAGAGCCATCAGAACTTACGCTAGAAATCCCAGAATTTAGGAAACTCTTTTCATTAGGTGTATCTGGCCCTGTATCGCTTGTGGAAGTACGTTGGGAAGAATTTGGTTTTTCGAACAATGCATCAGATTTAGGAACCATCGAAGAGGGGAGAGATTTCCACAACGACTGCAAGCTTATGCTAGAGCTCACTGAAGCAGTCGGGGCAGAAGAAATACCAATCGGTCCTATTGAAGGACGTCACCATGAGGGCAGTGAAGGACTCGAACCACCAGCCAGATCATCTGATAAAACTTTGTCAAACCCAGTTGTTCGTATAGGAGATAACCCTCTGGAACCATCTTCTGTGAAAGCAGCATGAAGCCCTAGCGTAGGGCCGGGCTTAACTAGCACACTCTAAGGGTACACTTAGGTGGCTGGGCCCACAGTCTCTTTAAACCCGTGATTTTTTCATTTTCATTTCACTTTTACGGAAACCATTTCCATTTGGGATACAATCTATCCGCTCATATTCAATTATGCATTTCATTTTTATTCCCACGTGTTTGGGGAGACAACGCAGGGAGGAGATATTATAAAACAATGATAAGAATATTAATATTTTGTTATGTTTAAAATAGACTCCACGGTTTTTATCCCGCGTGAGCATATCTATAAGAGTATTATTTTTAGTTTTTTACATTTTAGATTTTTAATAATTATTAACAATAAATTATTAATAATTAATATTATTAAAAATAATTATATATTGTTAATTTTAATTTTAAAATAAATTTATTAATTATAAATTATTTTTAAGAAGATTTTAATTTTTGAAATAAATCTATTAATAATAAATTATTCATAATTGATGTTTAATAAGACTTATTTTAAATTTTTTTAGATGATAATAATAATAGATAATCAACAATCCCGTTAAGGGGCCGAGTTAGGTATATCCAATAGAGAAGTATTGTAGGATGACTTGTTGGGAAAGACCTCTAGAAGGATGGTGAAAGATAAATTTTGATGGGGCCTCAAAGGGAAATCTTGGCCCTTCAGGGGCACAATTTATTATATGAGATTGGATCAGAGATGTGGTTATGTTAGGAGCAAAGAAATTATCGGAAGGAACGAATAATACGGTTGAAGCTCTTACGACATTGTTGGCAATTAAGTGTTGAAGGAATTTAGGTGCTAGAAAGGTTCACTTAGAAGAGGATTCGATGATAGTTGTGCAAGCGGTGATAAATGGTTCAATTCATGCATGGCACTTTCAATTTGTGGTCGATCAAATTAGAGAAGAATTATCCAATTTCTAAAGCTTTACAATGAGTCATATCAGACGTGGTGGGAATGTCGAAGCGAATGTCCTTTCAAAGTGGGCATTATCTTTTAGTGAGGTTGGAGACTTCAAATTTGAGGATTTTCGAGAAGTAAATTTAGTGGATTTTTGGTGATGTCAGGTGAGTACATCGCATTGAATGCATGCATGAAGTGGCACCTAGGTCCAAAATTTAGACAAGACTAATAAGTGATGGAGAAGTCAAGCGGTGGCCTTTAAGTAGTACCAGTAGTAATAAATTTGAAGTGGGTGGTGAAAGATAGTTTAAAGGCTGAGGCAATGATGATTTACTCACATTTTGAAGTGGCAAAAACATCTGGCAGTAGTTTTCTGGCAGTGAAGGTGGTGCTCTATTAGAGAAAAATGGAGGCGAATTTCACTTTCCAATCTCGCGGGTCTTTGAATCCATTTTTTGGTGAAGCGTCGACAAAAAGACTAGGGGGAACTTATTTCTAATTAAAGATGACCGACTAGTGCAGTGTGTACGAATGATCATTGGAAAAGATTTTGGTGCTCTAAGGCACAGGCTCATAACAAATTTGGACATGTATTCCTTGATAGCGGCATGGGGGCCTTGACATAGGAGATCCTATGGTGTTGGTGTGTAAAGTGATGTTGAAAATAGTTCACAAGGATTTTTTAGTGGACATGGATTCCATTTTCAAATGGGCGATACCAGGGGTAGGTCTGGACATTTATGAAGGAATTATTGATAAATAGATGGAGTTGCTTTATGGGGGTGTCCGAATTAAGCCATTCATTCAATGGCTGGAAGGAAACTTCAAATCCAGGTGTCGGGAAGAAGCTAGAATGGGATGGAAGGCTCTCAAGCTTTTTATTGAGATCATGGAGCTCGATGAGTTCATTAAGAAGGCCAAAAGGGAAGCGCAGGGTAAGGTGGTGAAAGTGAAATGCCAGAGTAAACATCAGTCAAATAAGTGGCGAAGGTTCCAAAAGAAGAAACAAATGAAGGAACTAGGTGAAGGTCCATCAGGCTCGGGTAGTGCTCATGATTGATAGATCCGTTGGAATTTTTTTGCCTCTTTTGTTTGAATCTCTGCTACAGATAGTGAAATTTTGGGTTTCGGGTTTTAGGTTGATAGGTTTCCCGATTTGGTAGCTCAATTGGGGTTAGCTCAGAGACCGTTGGTGGTGGTCTTTTGTACTGGTAAAAAATACAGTGTTTAAAGAAGCTACTGGTTGGTGGCTGCATGTTAAAGTGCTTTTTTCAATCTTTTTTGAAATTTTTTGGGAGGTATCAAACCAAAATGGTTGTAATCTTTATTTTTAAAGTAATATAATATTTTGTGTTACCAACCAAAAAAAAAAAGATAATCAACAATCAATAATAATTAAAAATAAAAAATTAATTATTAATAATAATAAAATTAATTATGCCAAGAGGCGTATTACAATGGCATCCACCAAAAAGCAAAATTCAATGTAAGGAAAAACTCTTTAGCTTGAATTTTATGTTCAAATGACATGCAACTGGCATAACTATGTATGTAGACGTCTTTTCAAGCAGATTTAAAGCAAATTTAAAAGCAGTTTTAATGGATTTGCTATCTTTGTTTTACATAAACAATGTGAAAACCCCTCCACCTAGTGCTGCAAAAATCTGAATACAAATTTAAAGAAAAAATAAATTCTTATCCACTCTAAAATACCTGTTTTTCATATCATAATCAATTTTATAATGATTTCATTTTTATATTATTAATACTAAAATTTAATATTAATAATTATGATTAATTTTATTATAGTAATTAAATATTTATAATTACAATAGGGCCTCGATAACTCTCGGTGTATTTTATATATATTAATATTTAACATATGTATGCTAGTAATAAATTATTAATTAAAAATCAATTATAAATAACAATTCTAATTAAAATTATCAAAATATTCAAAATAATTAGACAAAAGCAATATCAATAATAAATTCAACTCCATACTAATTATAATCAATAAACACAACTCTCTTGATGGAACATTTGAGTGGTTCACCAAAATGATAGAAAATACACCAAATTCATTACATCAAACATCCAATGTGTGAGTTTCATTCAGATGAAAACCTTACAAAAAGATGGCATACAACATGACACATAGATAGGACAACATTTCATGTGGAATGTATATTAACAAATGCAAAACTTTATCAATTTAGAAATTATAGTTCATTCTATGTAACTAAACTATAGTTCATTCTATGTGCATGTAATTTTGAGTTTGACAAGAAAACTAAAAAAACTATTAATCTACTCTTGTCAAAACACAAACAACACTTAGATTTAGTATAAGATTTAACCAATCATAATGAAAACATAATATGAAAATGAATTTTCTCAAATTTTGTGGTTGTAGATGCCTTTTTGAAATCTATGCAAAATATGGGAGGATAGACAAATCTTGTGAACTATTTGACAAAATGTCTCAAAGAATTGTAATCTCGTGGAGTACACTCTAATTAGAAAAGTTGCATCACTACCCTCATGACAATCTCTCAATTTGTTTGTGTCTGTGCTACTCAATTTGATACTACAATTTGTTATTATTATTATATGTAATTATTTTTTTTAATTCTAAATAATTAATAATCAATAATTTACTATTGATTTTTAACTATAATTTATTGTTAGTGTTATTATTATTATGTGTAATTATTTTTTTTAATTTTAAATAATTTATAATCAATAATTTACTATTGATTTTTAACTATAATTTATTGTTAGTGTTATTATTATTATGTGTAATTATTTTTTCTAATTTTAAATAATTAATAATCAATAATTTACTATTGATTTTTAACTATAATTTATTATTAATGTTATTATTTTTATGTGTACTTAGTTTTTTTTAATTTAAAATAATTAATAATCAATAATTTACTATTGATTATTTTAATAATTTTAATTAGAATTGTTATCTATAATTAATTTATTATTAATTTTATTATTATTAGTATTTTTTTTTTAAAAAAAATTATTATTGATTGTTGATTATCTATTATTATTACCATCCAAAAATCTTAAAAATAAATCTTATTGAACATCAATTATGAATAATTTATTATTAATAGATTTATTTCAAAAATTAAAATTGAAAAAATATTTAATATTAAAATCTTATTAAATGTCAATTATGAATAATTTATAATTAATAAATTTATTTAAAAATTAAAATTAAAAAATATTTAATTATTTTTAACAGTATTAATTATTAATAAATTTATTTAAAAATTAAAATTAACAATGTATAATTATTTTTAATAATATTAATTATTAATAATTATTAAAATAAATATTTTTTAACAATATTAATTATTTTTAATTATTTTAATTATCAATAATTTATTGTTAATAATTATTAAAAATCTAAAATATCAAAAACTAAAAATAATCTCTTCTAAGATATGGTCACGCGGGATAAAATCCGTGGAGTCTATTTTAAATATAACAAAATATTAATATTCTTACGTTGTTTTATAAGTGAAAGGTCTAAGACATTTTGAGCTACCGTTTATACTTTTTATAATATCTCCTCCTTGCTGTTGTCTCCCCCAACACGTGGGATTAAAAATGAAATGCATAATTGAGCAGATAGAGTGTATCCCAAACGGAATTGCAGGTTATTCCCTATTGACCTTGGGAACTTCATCAGGATAGAGAGATCACAGAGTGTGATTCGAAACGTTGATTCAAAAAGCTTACACACAATCAAATCCAGAACGACTATTAATATTCTTATGGATTGTGGAAATCTAATAACATTGAACAATTATGATGTTCAAATTTTTAAAACAAAATTTAAAATATTTATACTATAAATTTTAAGTAAATCTTTAAATTTTAAACTTTTCTTAATATAAATTCGTTGAATAAAATGTTAATTTTTTTTTTAAATCACATTTTGATAGTTGAATACATTAAAAAAAAATTAATATATTTTTATAGTTGAATACATTAAAATATTGATATCTCTTTAGATAATAAATTAAAAAAATGTATTAATATTAAATTATTATATTTATTCAAGTGTTTAAGTACTATTGCAATGGGTTAATTAGCTATTTTTATTTTCTATCTTATTTTATCTTAAATATTTAAATATTCTTACATTAAATAAAAATTTCAACCTAAATAACATCAAGAAAAATGTTGTGTGTACATTTATTTAATAAATTCAAGAAAAGTGTTGTGTATTATTTGATTCAATCAACCTAAATAATATAAAGAAACATTTTTTACTAACATCATTATAACGTAAGGTTTTTAATTAAAACTAAATATTAGTTTCTCACCAATATTAACATTATTAAATATGTTGACCAAAATCTATTATCCAAAATACAATGAATACAATTTGAAGAACATAAATTATTGATTATGCAATTTTGTATATATATAATATATTTGGAAAAAATTAAAAAATATATTTAAAAAAAAATTAAAAAATATATATTTAAAAAATTAAAAATTAAAAAATATATATACATTTTTCTATTTAATTTTTAATTTTTTATATAATGTAAATTTAATTTTTAAAATAACAATACATATTTTTTATTTTTTATGTGTATAATATATCTTTTATATTGGTTATATATATAACATTATATTTTTATTTGGTAATTTCTAATATAAATTATATATATATATATATGTTATTTTAAAAATTAAATTTACATTATATAGAATATTAAAAATTAAATTGACATTATATAAATATAATATATAATAAATACATTTTAAATATTTTAAAAATAAATGCAACTATATTTTTCATGTTTTTTAATCATTATGTTTTGATTTTCTTGAATTAATATTTTTCCTTTCAAATTTGATAAAGATTTTATAATATTCAATCACTAAATTTGATTAGAATATTAGTGATTGAATAGCTATAAAATCTTATTATACTTAGTATAATAGTCATATATTAAACATTAATTATAATAGGAATATAAAACTATTATAGTTAGACTTATAAAGAAAAAGGTTAAATTCAATTAAATATTTCTATATTATTATTTTGAATGGCACAAAAATTATAATATAATGATTTTATTTTATTGTTTGTAAAAATGAAATAAATAATCTTCATACACTTTTTTTAAAAATATATATAAGAGACAATGAAAAATATTAAACCTCTTTTACATATTTTTCTAAAACTAGATATTATAGTTTTAACATTTACCTAAGAACTAAAACTAAAACAAGTAAATAAAATAATATAAACAAAAATAGTTCTTTAAATTAATATAAAATAATAAAAATAAAATAACTTGTAAATAAATAAAAATATTCTTTAAATAAAATAAAATAATTTAAAAGATTAAAATTTATGCATTATATATAATAAAAAAATAATTATAAAATGAAGTGAAATAATTTTTAAATATTTAATTGATTTATATATGAAATAAATAAATAAATAAATTTAAAAGAATTATTTTTATATCACATGAAGCATATATACCTTTATTCTATTATACATATATCTACACAATATATTCTACATTATTTTTAGTTCTAACTAACATAAATATATTTTTCAATTATAAATACCTCTATAATCTATATAATTAAAGTTTAATAATGTACATTAATTACTTTAATCTTTTGGAAAAAAATATGCAAAAGAGGTTTGATAATCTATAGAGATAGTAGATGAACAAGCATCAAAAGATTAATCTTGAAAAGGTATCATTAGGTCCATATTTTATTGGTGCATTGGGGGTAGAAAATGAGAAATAAAAGCATGTGCCAAGTCCATAAATGAATGATATCAACAACATTAATAAAACTATTATAATCCTCTACCATTCAAAATAAGTCCAAAATTAAAAATCAATTAAATATCATCATCTTAGTACTCATTTAGCAAGTAAAAAATATCTAAATATGTTGGATTAAAAAAATATTCTAGATAAAATGAGTTAAGATATAATATATTTGAATATTTATGTATTATATATAATAAATTGTATTTTTTTAATAATAATATATTAAACATTAATTATAATAGTAATATAAAATTATTATAATTAGACTTATATAGTAAAAGGTTAAATTCAATTAAACATTTCTAAAAATTATAATATAGTGATTATATTTTATTATTTAAAAAATAATAATTTTAAAAAAGAAATCAATCAAATTAAATAACCTAAACACATTATAATGAAATTTAGAGAAGAGAAATAAGCAGGGATCAGTGCCGTCATCTACAATTTAAACAGGAAATATGCAGCGCAGAGATAACAATGTTCGACACTAGTAAAAATAACGATACAATCTGCACAGTTTCCGAAGTCCCGCCTGAAAAAAGACGCTACGTACATATGACGTTGACAGCGGCTATCCATGGATCATGCATGATGCCCCATGGGGCTGGATATATAGACGCTGCCCTTAGAGTGTGCCGGTTAAGCCCGGTCCTAGCGTAGGAGCATTTGAGACCTCCTTTCTGTGCGTTGTGGTTTGATTCTTCACCTTCGGAGTAGATTTTCTAAAGTCTGTTGCAAGGAGGCGAAACACATAACCCTTTGAAGAAACTAGGAGTCGTTGCAGGAACTGTTAGTGAAGCTGCAAGAGCCATCTCCTACCGCAACGAACAGACACGTTCACCACCCCACGCACACGGAAGCAAAAAACAGCCACCCACAACACCGTCGGCAGCAGCACAAGAATCAGACGGGCCCCGGGAAAAGGTGTGAATGAACGCTTCTAACCTCCCCACCGATGAGGAGCAGGCGCACAGAGGAAAGGAACCCCGTAGAAAGATCTGCCCACCACCAAGTCCGCCACACGCACATGCAGCAGAGAGCAGTGCACAACCACCAACTGCAGAGCAAGGACTCACGAACCAGAAAAATCTCACCCCCCAGAATGCAGAAGAGATCCCCATGCAAGAAAGAACGCTTTAGGAAGTAGATTGGCAGACATGCAAAGACTCTACAGGACATGCAAGTTGCGGCCTGTCACGGGCCACGAGCCCACACCATCGACACCGAAGAGCTCCTCATTACCCATAACCTCCTTTTTCTCCTTGGAATAATATTATCTTCCTACAAAACCTCCCCACCGATGAGGAGCAGGCGCACAGAGGAAAGGAACCTCGTAGAAAGATCTGCCCACCACCAAGTCCGCCACACGCACATGCAGCAGAGAGCAATGCACAACCACCAACTGCAGAGCAAGGACTCGCGAACTAGAAAAATCTCACCCCCCAGAATGTAGAACAGATCCCCACGCAAGAAAGAACGCCTTAGGAAGTAGATCGGCAGACATGCAAAGACTCGACAGGACATGCAAGATGCGGCCTGTCACAGGCCACGAGCCCACACCATCGACGCCGAAGAGCTCCTCATTTCCTTTTTCCTTTTTTGATCGATTCAAATCCCAAATAACTTGAAAAATAGCTTCGTCCCATATTTTTCCATAGATATGGAATTCTAAAGTGGGATAAATAAAGGAAAAAATATGCACACAAATTTATATCCTTATAGATTAAATAACTTACAACAACTTATTTTATTAATAAGGTATAGAACTAACAATATGAACAATCCAAGATTAACTCATGATTTATAGAATCACAAAGGATAGGAAACACATTTTTAACATTAAAATTGTGCACATTAATAAAGCATAATCAAAGAGTAACTTATTAAGACATCGGTGAATAATTTTTCATTTAATTTCAAAAGATTAAATCAGTAACAATAAAAAAAAACTAGTTTCTAATCTAGTCATAATAGAATCAAAATATAAGTATTATTACAATCACAAAACAATATAGTCTTAGATAGATTCAACTTCTTTTCCTTTTGCCATGTATAGTTTGGATCCTCAAATGACCTTCTACCTAAAATTGCAACTCATACTTAATTATTCATTTTCTATCAAAATGTGTCATGTGCTAAATAAAAAACAAGTATAGATATCCTTTGAATATTCAAATAACTAGATCTTATCACAAATATAACAAATGTATACCTAGGAACTTATCAGAACTACCTAAAACATTGAGTAGAAAATAGAACCAATTTATAATAAAAATAATAAGAATGTTAAAATCAAGACTTACTAAAAAAGAAATACAATATGACTCCATTAATACTCTCCTAGAGTTTCTATTTAGATTCTTACAACCTAATTATAATGCCATTACAAAAAACTAACCTCACATTGATCCAAAGGTTTAAGAACTTGCTTCCAAACTACAAAGTTCAACCTAGGAAAAACAAAAAATATATAATTCATAATAAATTAAAAACTATATAATGCTAGACAACTAGCACAATATGACACATTAGTTTGTCTTTACACATGAAATTATAAGAGTATGGTGAATATATATTTTATCTTTTTCCTCCCAATTCAATCTATTAAAAAAAACATCTACCATAACTAAATTTCACTTTTTTTAATTTTAGTTTTTCAATTCCTTCTCCAGATTATACTCTATAATAAATAAATAAAAATTTCACTTCCAAATTTAGAATCACCTAGTGGTAAAATATCTCTAGTAGCATTCTCATGAACATATTATCCTACAAGAAAATCTTGTCCACCAAAGAAATAAAATCATGCATTACCCTATCTGAATTATTTTGGATCCATATTTTGTTCATCCATAAAAACCAAACTTCACTCCCTTTGTAGCCTCTAGTTTTTACTTACCTATGGAGGAAATATCTTCCTCTTTTAAATTCAAAATCCTCATGTTCACATTAGGATCTTAAATATTAAAGTTATAAGGGCATCTTTGAAATATATGGGAATATTATTTGAAGAAAATATACTCAATTCTCAACTTGGCATGATTCACCTATATACATAATAAAAAATATTATTGTTGAGCCCTTTGCATATTTTACATTGCCCACAATTTATATTTAAATCCCATAAAATAAACCACCACAATCTTAGCACATAGGAAGGCATGAACTTAAAGACAACACTAAGTGGAGGAATAAAGAAAAACACAACTCACTAATAAGAAATGAACTTGGCATCGAGACCAAAACAAAAATTTATTTCCACATAGCTATTACTATTATGTGATATCATCTACAAATCAATATTGGATGTTTAATTTTCCCTTCTATGCTAGAGATTAAAATATTTAATTAGTTCCATCTAAATCATTATTTTTTAAGGTTTATATTTAATTTTAAAATGAATTACACAGTTTTTTTTGCATAAATTTTAAAATATATATATATATAAATTTTTATTTAATTTTAAAATGATTCATGCATGAAAGGAGTTCACATGATATTAGAAAATAGTTAGTGGACGTGAAGAGGTTCAATATTGTTTAGTATTTATTAAATGATGGAAATTTTGGAAAGAATTATGATTTATTGGCAACAAAATAGTGTGTATGTGTTCATCATAAAATTCAAGAATAAGATTGTGTACAAATATGTGAAACACTTTTAATATAATTGATGGCTTGATGAATAATTTCACATCTATAAAAATATGTTTCTAATTGGAACACTATACTTTTAGTGGTTGAATTTGTAAAAAACTACACTCTTTCTCCACGAGAGAAGATTCAGGTGCACTATTATAATTTAGTATATGCGGCTATCTTTGTTCAATGGTTGAATTTGTATAAAACAACACTCTTGATCCACAAAAGGAGATTCAATTGCACTATTATAATTTAGTATATGTGACTATTTTTGTTCTAAGGTTGACTTTGCAGAAAACTACACTCTTGCTCCAGAAGAGGAGATTCAACTACACTATTGTAATTTAGTACATGTGGTTATTTTTATTCATATTATATAGACTTGTAGATGATAGTAGAGAATATGATAGAAAAATATTGAGGGAGTATCATTTGTATTTAAAATATAACCAAATACATTCATTAGAGTTTGTGCAATATTATTTTAAAATATTTTCTGATGATTTAAAGGAAAGAGAAATAAAAATGACACATTGAGCATATGTGTTGCAAGTATGAAGGTGTTGTCATTGATGTCAACAAGCTTGCATTGTCATTGATGTCAACAAGCTTGTGTTGTCATTGATGTCAATTGTGTAGTGGTTGAGAGAGATTGTTGCTTTGATTAGTTGAATTATGTTGTCATCAGCTAAGTTACTGGTGTTAACCTCTGGTGTTGTTTTGATAAGATTTTGGTTATGGTTGTGGTGTGATAAAGATGATGAGGATATTGAGAAAATTGATAAAAGGAGGAAATAGGGTGTTGTAGAGGTGTTTTGGTTTTGCTCCGTATTTCTTCTAGGTTGAAGATCTATTTGCATGGTTTGGATATGTTGGTTAGAGGTGTTCAGAGCTTCTATATCTAGAATTTGGGATTCTAGATCGTTGTGCACAAGAAGTTATATTTACCAATGTGTGAATTAGATTTGCAGTGTTGCTTACAAAGGTGTCAAGGAGATTTTTTTTGCTCTGTGTTTCTCTACAATTGTGCTTTAGATCTTGTGGTTTTGAAGGTGATTTTATGGTGTTGATAGCTTACCTCATTCAAGTGGGTTTGATGTTTTATGCTCTGGAAGATAGTTTTTAGAGTTATAGTGTTTGGTAGTGTAGTTTGAGTGTAATGGCCTTATACATTCCGAAGGTGTGAGTTGGTGCGAAGAGTTTGTTGGATCTCAAGTGGTTTGTGGATTATTCTAGATTGTCTAGAAGCATGGTGTGTGGTTCTCAAGTCTCCCTTAGATTTGAGGAAGTGTTTGCTTCAAATTTTAATAGTGTTTGCACACATAACGACCGAATTTGTGTTTACACTACATTCGAAGATGTTTAAGTATTGATGGTGTAGCGTGGCATGTGAGTGTTGATTTGGGTCCCAATTAAGTTTTGTATTGTTCCATTTTCATTCCTATCCACTACGGGAATGCTTAGTGTTGACCTATTTTTGAATTTGTAAAGTGTAAGGTGTGTGTAGCCAACTTGAATATGCTTTTCAAATTGTGGATGGTATAAATGCAAGGTGAGTTGATGGAAGATGAAGTGTGGAATAGAGTTGAGTGTTGTGATGCAAAATGTAGTGTGAGCTATAATGCAAGATTGCTAAATGCAGTGAGCTAAAGGTATCTTGATATCTTGAGAGCTACAAGTGTTGTTGGAGCTATTGTGGTGGATTCTATGTTGTATTGATATCATGTTCTCTGTGTAGCATCTATCTTCTTTCTTCTTTCTATTTTGGTAGTGAGCCTAGGTTGTGAGCCCTTCTGGATAGTGTGTCCTATTCTGGAAGTGAGCCTTTTTGTACCTATTTTGCAATTACTTATATTGTGAGCTAATCCTCACCATGGTTTTTACCTCCTAGTATTTTCCATGTAAATTTGGTGTTCTCTTGTGTATGGTGTTGTTGTTTCAGCTTATGTTATTTGTATTTCATGTTTAAACATTATAACAAATTAAGGGTTTAATGAACACATGTGGATCTGATTACTGTTTAGGGTTTTGATGTTTTAATTGGATACAACTGATTCACACCCCCTATAATTTTTCTTGTTCATTCAACAATTGGTATTAGAGCAAGGTTCCTTGGAGAAAAGTTTGACCACTTGAGATAATCTGGGATGGTGAACAAGAAGGAGATCCCTATGTTTTATGACACAAACTATGAATTCTGGAAAGTTAAAATGGAAGGTTATCTAGTTTACCTTGGATTTGATGTTGCATAGGTAGTGAAGATTGCATATACCATACCTACAAATGGACTGAGCACAAGTGATGAAATCAAGGCCTATGAAACAAATGGTAAATAAAGGTTTGTCCTTTTGAGTAGTCTTGCAAATTTTGAATGAGTGAAAGTGATGGATTTGAAAACTGCAAAAGAAGTTTGGGATAAGATAGAAAGTATTTATGAAGGAGATAATAAGGTTAAATAAGCTAAGATGTAGTATCTAAAGACACAATTTGAGAACTTGTGAATTTCTAAAGATGAAACAATTACAAGTTACATGCAAAGGGTTGATGAACTTGTTAGTGAAATGAGAGGTCTTGATGCAAAAGTCAAAGAACCCAATGTGGTAAAGAAAATTCTTAGAAATCTTCCTAATTCTTATGGTGAAAAGGTTTACGCTATTGAGGAAGTTGCAAATTTTAATACTTACACTAGAGATTAGTTGTATGGCACACTGACTATATTTGAAATGAGAAAAATTCGTTTGAATAAATGTGCAAAAGTGGAGACTGCTTTCAAGGTTGAAAACCAGAAAAAGTTGAAGATTCAAATGGAGATGATCTTGATTATGTAGAAGCTAACTTTGTAAGAAGGATGAAAAAGGGAAAGGGTAAGTACAAAGTTAAATTACCTTTCAAATGTTTTAGTTGTGGACAAATAGGTCACTATGCTTCAAGATGTCCAAACAGAGTTATGAACAATAAGAACAAGGAAAACAAAGGAAAGATGACCAAGAAAAGATATTATGTTAGAGAATATGTTGGTATTTCTGATGATGAATCTGATTATGGAGATGTTGATGATAATGAATGTTTGTGTGTAGTGCCTCTCATGCTTTTCCTTGATATATTGACAGTTGATCTATTTTATGTTTAGACATTATGACACACTATATAATGTTAGACTTATTGCTTTGATGATTCCATTACTTGAGGTTTGATGCACATGTTATGATTAGTATATGGTTTTATTTAGGTGACTACAGAGATCTTTTTTGTTTATGAGGACTAACCCTATCTTCAGCGTTATGTATTTTTTTTATCGTGATTGTTATGTGATTATCATGGGATTGATCTTATCCTAATTACTATGTATCTAATTTCTATATGAGTTGATTTGATTACTAGGTGTTGCTCTTCTGATGTGATTGAGTAAGAGGGACAGTGTCGCATCACTCACTTATGAGTACCTTTCAACATTGTGATTACTTTTCATAGTGTGATTGTTATATGTATATGTATATGCACAACCATTTTGTGTGTTGCAGGTTGCAAGTACTAGGCATTGACTCCACCTGAATTGGTAGGTATGAGCATGCCTTGAAACCCAATGGATTAGTTGATCAAAGATAACACTTGATCCCCTACCCTATCCATCATCCTTGAAGAGGTTGAGTATCTGGTTTGGCACCCTGTTAGTATTGCCAGTATTGTCAATGGTCAGTCAATGTTGTTTGAGGTTGTATTTCGACCATAGGTAGTGATTAGGTAATTATTTGGCATTTAGTTCTATTTAATTTAAATTGTTTGATAAATGCATTTGGTTATCTTATGCATTAAAATCAATTGCTAGTAAAAGGGTATACTTTGATAAATAAATATATAAATATATAATCGTAATTAATAATAAAATAAATTTATAGTGTAATGTTATAAATAATAATAATATGGTAAATAAATAAAATATTATAAAGTTAAGCTATATAATTAATAATAATATGTAGGTAAATGTCGGGTAAATGGTTTTACCCGTTTGTGTAAAAATTGGATATCTATCCTATTATATTGTTATGATTTTTAAAGGAAATGCTTTTAATTAATTTAAGATTAATTATTGCGTTATGTCGGGAAGGTTAATTTAATAAATTAAAAGCTAACTATAATTTGTTCTATAGTTAGTTTTGATAGTTTTGGAATTCCCATACAATGGGTATTCTTCTTCTTCCTATAAATGTTTAGCTTTTGGGGATTTTTATTCATTTTTTTGTTTTGGGAAAGGAGGGGAGAGAGATAATTGTTCTATAAATTTTCATATATTGTTGATTTTGTTGAGAATTGGGAAAAGAACAAGGAAGAGCTAGGGTTTCTGGACTCCAGAGAGGAGAAGGAGCATTTAAATTTCACTCTATATAATTTTTGAGTAAGTTTAGCACTCTCTCTGCAAATCCATGGTATCTAGGGCAGTTTTGCATCTGGTTTGATGCTTTGCAAATGTCTTCTCAGTGCCTTTATTAATGGAATTCCATACTTTGTTCTCTCCTCCATTATGGAATTCATGGAATAAACATTGCTTCCATGAGAGTTTCAAATCCAATACATTAAACCTTTCCTTGTCAATCTGCAAGTTTAAATTGCACTTGAGACCACGTATTAAGCCTATTGTTTAAATCAACCATGTTATTTTCCTTTTACTAAGTGGCTGCCAGAGCAAACCACAGGGGCTTTTACTCAAACAGATCACATACTTTGTTTATGTCATAAGTTGTTAAGCTTTATACTCCATGGGTAGCATGGCAGTGTCTAGGCGACCCTTTTGGGGCATGACCAGCATGGGATGACTGTGGCGTTTGGACCTTGGCTTACGCCAACCTTAATGCATTTGCTTGAAAACTTATAAGACAAAAGGAAATAATAAAACAAATCTATTTTATATGCTTTCTACAATCATGGTCTCCTTGAGAACGTAGTTCTTTGGGCATTTTGTGAAACAGTTTACGTGCCTTGTTTATGCTTCCACATCTTGCATCTCCTGCAGTCAATTGCATTCCTATCATGGCGTCTATTTACTCCTACCAACTTCAGCACTTGAAAGTTTCTTAAACCCTTTTTTTAACAAATACAATTTGTGCACAGCCCGCTATCAGTTTGTTCCATGAGATAGGATCTCTTGAGCCCTTTTATCAACAACCGTGTGCCCTAAAACTTGTGGCGTCGCTGCCTTTGCAACATTCCATTTACTGTAATTTAAATTTGATAATGTTCGTTATGTTAAGGTTGTTTGTGTTGGTAGGTTGGTATTGTTTGGATGCGCGTGCTTTTTTCATCAAATCATTTAATTTCCCTCTGTAGGTTCCAATTGATAAACGCTAAATGTCATCTCTAAAAAGGTGCTATCCAGTTTTCTCTAAGAAAGTAAATAATTGTAGGTTTCATAGTTGTGATTCCTTGGTGAATTCTAGTAGATTTAACCAATTTGTAGAAAGCATTTTTGAATTCTTCTATAGCAATTTTCTATCCATGATTTTATGTTCCACACTTAACAATATTTCTCAGCTGATTATCTAATTAATTATAAAAAAATTTGCTAAAAGAAATGGTCTGATGCATCTTTATATATATTCTTGTTACCATCATGCGTTGTTGTTCAATTATTTTTGGCTTAAGCATTTTATTGACTGGTAACAATCTAGGTCGTTAATACTAAGTACCCTGCTAGAAAATGCTAAAATTATGGAAGGATGTGAGTTAGGTGGTTTAAGCAAGCCTTGTAGTTCTATTGATTTCATGGAATCTTTCCTTATATATCTCGCATAAACTAATCAAGAAGAACGACCACCATTTGGTTGGAATTTGGTTCGGGATTGTGCATTTTGTGATCTAGTCCTGTAATGTTCCCTTGTTTACAATACTTTAGGTTGTCAATAAGTGTTTCTTTCACTTTGAAACTCAACTACTGTATTGAAATCCCTAACGCTTTTCCATTATGTAGTTCCTCCTTATCACCTGTGTAGCAACTTTTCATCAATGAGTATTCTTCCCTAAACATCGCTTTGTTTTCGTGTCTGTTGTAACGGTTCTTTATCATCTTTTTTAGCCATAGTTCTCTCGGCCATTGCATCGTTGAAGTATTCACCAAATTGATTCCTCGGCTAGAGATTTCCCTCATTGTCGGCCTTGATCGGTTCCTTCACTACTTCACATCTATATTGTTTTTTGGTCCCTGCTTTTATTAATTTTCACTGTTGATACAAATTTATTGATGCATAGTTGATTCACAAACCTTTATTGAATGTATTTAATTTTCCCTGCAGAGTTCTTTTGGGTGCAACTGTCACATAAGACTTCTATTGCAATTCTTTTCTTTCTCTTCGACATGATCTGTAAATCAAACATTCTTGATGTTAATTTTGTTCAGGATTTTTTAGTCTCATGACTCTGATTCCTATTGAATCGATTTCCATTTTATTTCCACAGCTTATACTTTAATTTTGGTTTCAGTCTTCACATTTATCCAACCATTTCTCACGATTATTCTCTTTAATGATGATTTCTATTATTTATTATTTTGTATCACGATATTGGAATGTAACCGCATCTGAGTTAGAGCATCTCTTCCCACCAAACGTATACACCAATCATGCACAATTTTGAGTCTCTCTGAATTGCTGCCCTTTACCTTGTCCTTAACTCATTTTCTTTTTTTTGTCAATATATTGCTTCAAGCATTTCATTGTAATGTGCAGAGACTCGATTACCATTTTATGTTTGAGCAAAGGTTTGTTTAAATGCGCAAAATCAAAATATAGAAACAAATATAGTCACATTTTTAGTTGATGTTTATATGAAGAAATAAAATGTTGGCATGTCGTATTCGACTTGAGAGTAGGATTTCTACTATGAACCCTATTGGTTTATCATGGAAAAATCTCATTAGTTATATTGTTTTTTTTTTCCAAATGATAATTAGATACATTAGTAATAGGATTTGAGTACCGGGAGTTTGTTACCTTGTCAACACTAATACCTTTACCTTTCTCTCTTCATTGTAAATTTTATAAATGAAGTTGTATTCATAAACATCTAACTAGGAGGGAAAAATAATCGACCTACTGAGGTTACAGGATAGTTTTCAACATTTCTCTATTATATTCGTATCATTAAGAAAATTTTAAATAAGTAGAAGGTGTTTAACTTTAATAATTTTATCTACTCTTAATTAGTAATTTAGTTATGTTTATTCAGTTAAGTCTTAATTAACTATTCAAGGGTTGAGAGGTATTTTATTGCATAGATAGTTTCTTATTCGTTATAAATCATATAATAATTTTTTGTTGTTGTTGAGCTTTGTTCATAACCCAGCGTTTAAATGTTTTGTTGTCATTTGTAAATGTGATATGGAGTTAACAATAATGTTTCTTAAAATTCTTGTTCTTAAAAGTGCAATTACTAGCCTAAGATATAAAAATATCTAACTTGAAGATTTAATTTCTTGATCTATTTTTTTCTAAAATTGTCACCAACATTGGTTTCAATATTTAGACAAGGTACTAGATTGATGTAAATAGTTTTCTCTAATTACTCATCTCTTTAATTACTTCTTAAATTTAACTATCTCGGTTGTATGATAATGGTATCTTGGTGAGGGCATTACATAGGCTCGGTAAATAATCTATCTATTGAATTAAGTGGTTAAGTTAAAATGAGTGATAAGAAAGTTGAAATAATGCTTTAATTAAAGGAATGTCTTCGTGGTTATAATGCTATGATTGATTGTTTGTATTGAACAATGTGTCCTGATTATTGGATTAAGTGTTTATGTAATTGTTAAAAGTGGATGTCATCTGTGTGGAGTATGTTTAATGTTTTGCACCATTGGGAAGTGTGCTTGGTATGTTGGTTTCTAGAGGCCTAGGAGGGGGTGTATTTGTATGTATGGTCCTTAGGGTTGTTTAACCTTGGAAGTGGTTTGGCTATGTTGTGGGACATGTGTATCGTGTGAAATGTAAACCCTAAGGGTGTTGCCTCTTGTTTATGTATGGATTCATGTGATTATGATAAGTGTGCAAGATGGACAATGCCTTGCTCTGTGTAGGGTTTACTAGCTGCAAGTTGGTGGAGTGGCTCTCAATGGGGGTCGAAACCCAAAGTGGTGTCTAGGACAACCCATTGGAGGGTTTCTTAATTCAGTGATAACCTTAATAATGAATTAGGGGGATGGGTAAAATTCACATTAAACAAGATAATGATATGCCTCACTCATTGCTTAAGTGCTCATTTAGGCTTGAGATGAGATGGAAAGGCCTCGAATGGCAAGACCAACTGCCTTATCCTCATGAAGGGTACATTGGTTCCGCATGAGTTTGTATGGGGGGTAAGGATCAGGAGAGGCTACCAGGATAACCTAGGATGGGGGATGAGGCCTAGGAAGATCTACTAGGACAACCCATATCAAACTATGTGACAACACTCCTCCCTATTGCAGTCTAGCATTCCTTAATTGTATTTCCTCTTTATGTTTGTGTGAGTGCCTCTGGAAGTGAAGTAAGTGTTGTAAGCGTTGAAAGTAATGGTGTTGTTAGCAATGTTGTGTTGGAGTCCATGTATAGCCCTTTTTTATGTTAGCCTGTTGCTTTCCTGACTGTCTGTGGAACCTTTTGTTATCTTCTAGCATGGGGGGTGGACCTCAAGGTTCCACATGGTCAAGAGGTTGGTGCTTTTCCTCCATTTCTTATTCTCGCTACATGTCTGTGTGCGTGGAGATTGATCTTTGCATTGTCGACTCTAGTTCCTGTTCCAATGTGAGAAGACTTCCTATTATGTATTTGTATATTGGACTGTATTTCATTTTGTTTCTCTTTATGAAATTTGATGTAATCCTCCCACATTTACTGGGGGAAACATTGTAATCATTGTAATTCAGAAAGATGGTTATGTGGGTGATCTTTTATCTAAGGAAAATGTTATCCTTACCAAATACCATGAAATTATTTCAAAAGAAGAGGAATATTGGAAATAGAGATCCAGATCCATTTGGCTCTCTGCTAGGGATAAGAATATCAGGTTTTTCCATCTGACCACTATGAAGCATAGGGCATCCAACCGTATTACCCATATTATGAAGAGTGGTGTAAAAATTGAGGAGGATGAGATTAGGAATGAGGCTATCCAGTTCTTTGAGAACCTTCTTTCTTCAGAAGAGGGATTGGATGTGAATGCTCAACAAATTCTCATTGAGTCTATCCCTAATATTTTGAATGAGCATCAAAAAGAAATCTTACTGCTATCCCTTCTTTGGATGAGGTTAGAAAGGCTTTTTTTTTCTTTCGAAGGGAATAAGACCCCTGGGCCCAATGGGTTCCCCATGTTCTTTTTCTAAGTCTTATGGGAAATCGTGGCTAATGATGTGGTTAATGTTGTCAAGGAGTTTTTTGGATCCAGGAAGTTGTTGAAAGAGCTTAATGCTACCTTTATTGTTCTTATTCCCAAGATCCCTGGTGTTGATGCTCTCGATTTCTTTTGCCCAATTAGCTTATGCAACTCTTTCTATAAAATTATATCTAAAGTGTTTACTACTAGGCTTCTTGGGATTCTTCCTTTGTTGATATCCCCCCAGCAGAGTGGTTTTGTTCCTGGCAGACAGATTCTGGACTCCATTAGCACGGTACATGAGAATATTCATTCTCTTGAAGCTTTGAAAAGCCAATGCTTTCTGCTTAAGCTGGACATGTCTAAGGCTTCTCTTTTCTTTTTCAATACCCCTGAGCATAGGAAAAGGAAGATTGCAAACATTTTAGGTTGTGTTGTTTGCTCTCTTCCTTCCATTTATTTGGGCCTTCCTTTGGGTTCCAAACCTCTGGATTCTTTTTGGACATCTCTTATGGATCTAGGTTCAATCAGAAGTTAGCTGGTTGTGTAGTGACCCTCTCGCTGTGACATCCTGTCTTAGTTGTTTTCAATTTGATTCTGCCTGATAGATGCTTTAGTTCACTATGATACTATGTTGTGTATTCTCAGTTATAACTCTGACATTATGTTGTTTTTATACTCTATGGATGATACATTGACGTCCTATTTATCTGGTTGTGTTTCCGTGATGTTTTTGACATAGACATATATCTAATATGTTTATTAGCTTACGATTTTTCATGTGGTTGTTATGTTGAGGTGATTAGTTTGATGATACTGTGATAGATTCATTCATGATGTGGCTTATTGTTTATGATTATCTTTCTCGTGTGTGTCGGTGAAGACAGTGTGGCATTACTCATTCGTGAGTACCCTGCTACGCTGCAATTCTTATTCACGGTGTGTTTTCTAACATGAGTATATATATGTTCTAACGTTGATGTTTCCTGCAGACACAGGTACCGGGTAATGGCTCCACCTGCTTGTCAGGTCTGAGCGTACCCTAATTCATTATAAATATGTTGTCGGAGGTATTGACAGGTCCTTTTAAACCATCATTCGTCTTCGAACGAGTATCTCTGTGTTACCCCGTGTAGCCCAGTTTGTCTTGTCGTGTTCAAATATATATTGTTTTGTGTTTGCGAATATAATATTTAATTTTATTAAATGCTTATTAATGTTTTAACCAACGTTAATGATTTAATTTATTAAGTTAAATTAAATAAGTTATTAAATTTATCAATGAAAGTTATTTCGTTGCAATGTTTTAATTAAAATATCATTATTGCTGATTTAATTGTGCAACTTGTATTGTGTGAAATAGATATTTTTAAAGCAAGATATTTTCGAAGAGATAAGAATCTTTGATTGACAGTTAAAGGTCTGTTCTGATATTTTAAAGAATGAGTTGAACTGAATGAGCTATTTACAATGCGAAATGAACTTTCAGTTAAGTTTTGAGATTGAAAGTTATTTGCATGAATTAATATCTTTTGAAAAGGGCAATTTGACATTCACGAAGGAATTTGGAAAATTTTCACAGTAGCATATTTGAACAG
Organism: Sequoia sempervirens; assembly: GCA_007258455.2. Lineage (NCBI taxonomy): Eukaryota > Viridiplantae > Streptophyta > Pinopsida > Cupressales > Cupressaceae > Sequoia > Sequoia sempervirens. The sequence goes on from VDFB02058242.1 coordinate 414,563,368, forward strand.
ATTTTGCACGGCTTTTGGTTTAGAAAAAAAAAAAAAAAAAAAAAAAAAAAAAAACTTTTAATTCTGATTTAGTTTATAAGCATAGTTGGGGTTTGGATTGTTTTGGATTTCATCTTCGTATTGCTGGTGTACTGTGTGGATTTGACGGAAGCTTCAGGTTTTGCTCCAGATCAGTTTTTCAACAATTAGCACAGGTTCTTTTCTTGTTTTGAATTATTTGACTCTGTAATTTTCTGAAAACTTGTGTCCAAAAAGAATGATTTTGTCATACCTGCAATAAAAGAAGCAATTAGAAAGAGTTTTCGGATTCATAGAATAGTAAAATAAAAAATATATATAAAAAAATAAATATTAGAGGAGTGTTCAAAATTTTTTTTAAAAACGTATAGTGAAACTGTGGTGTTGCATGCATTTGCTCGTATAAGCGTAGAAGATTGTTAGATCTGGGACTCAGGATTCTTTTTCTTTCACCGCCGCTCCTTAAATTCTTATAATTCTTTACATTGTTTAAAGATCCTCACTTTTGACAAATAACGCAGTCTGAAGGTTTGAAAGAATCATTTAACTGTTTATATGAATATATTTGACACTCTATAGGGATATATAAATGAGAGTTGATCTCATAGTCTGTAGATTAAATATTTCCCTGAGCTCTTATTACATTCTTGATCAATCCTCTGCGCAACTTGCATATTTAGGATGTCTGTTGTTTTTCCTTTTACCATAGATCTGGTTATAAATGTTCAGCCGTAGAAATCTTTGGACTACTATCTTGATGACTTTATATTACTAAGCACGCCTATTCTTATCAAAATTCTATAATTATATATGTAATCTGAAACATATTATAATCTGTCTCGGTTTAAGATATAGTTTCCTTAATAGAGTCTTTACCTGTTGTCTTTCTAGCTGTCAAGCGCAAGGTTTGCCTGTTATAAGTTATTCATAAGCTGTACAAGAACCTTAGTGTGCATAAAATAGACCATAGGCAAATATATATCTTCTTTATTACCCGACGCCTAATATTTTGTTATCAGTCGTAACCATAAGTTATATACATTCTTCTTTAGGCGAATACCAAATCTGGTGAATGCAAAATATAAAAAGATTTCGGTGATATATATATATATATATATATATATATATATATATATATATATATATATTGATAAATTGAACCGCAATCCAAAGAATTGTTTCTTTCATTCTGTTTACTATATTGTAGAGATGCGCTACGCACTATATGTTATTGGTCTTTGTTTAATGGTTAATAAATCAGATAATCTTATTTGTATGTGTATTCTTTTGTAGATGATTGCCTCGATTACCATGGTTATCACTGGAATTTGTTCGTAGTAGGTGTTTTGATTCTTTATAAACTGCCTTGCTCTATCGCCATATATCTTTTACGTTACTTTGAAACCCTAAAGGATGAGGAGATTTAATTAAAAATTTTATTTTTATTGAACTAATGACAAATTATCATAACAAGAGTAATCTATTAATAATGAATTTTATCAATGATATAGATATCGTATTTTATTCTTATAATCCTTTTATGAGTATACCTTCAACGAATGTATATGCTATGCAGCGTTATGTTACTACTATAAGTTGTGTTATTGAATTGTATTGTTACCTTAATCTTTGGTTGATATTATAAGTGTGGCTCGTTAATAAAGCTACACTCACAGGACCCTAAATAGCTTGTTAAATATTATTATTGGCCCATGCATTGGTTAATGTAAAATTTAGATTAAGAAATCAAATTTCTTACTTTGTTAAAAAAATATGATTTTATATCACTGAACCTCATATCATAGTTGTGCTCAATCTTCATTTCAAGATACTTTCTATATATTCATAGGTTAGAAGATTTATTTTGAAACCCTGTCAATAGCCATTTCTCCATCATGGCGGACCCCTTTCCTTTAAACAAATAAACCTAATTATTAAAATCGATATATATGTATATTATTGCTTTAGATTTGTTCACTGACAATTGAAACAATATCATTCATCAGGCATCAGATGTAATCCACCTTCCTAGTGCCTATGTATCCTTATTTTATGGCGTAGACCCCTTATTAATGCGCCAATTCTGCCAATATTGTGATGTGAGATTTCCTGCATGCGTTCACTAGAGATTTTTGCGCCTGGTTTTATTTGATATCCCTGTGTTGTTATACCGCGCCACTTCTAATTCTCTTTTTCCATAATCTTAACATTAGATTTATCCACTGTTATGTGATTCCTCGAATTTTTGTAAGTATAATCTGTAATGATAATGCATGGTCGTTTTTAAATATATATTTATCAGACGTTATCTTATCTGATCCATTCACTATTAAATATAGAACGAATTATCTTTTGCATGAAAAAGGAATTCGGTTTGCATAATGCCTCACTACCAAAGGAAAGTACCTAACCAGATGTTAGACTCTTTGACTTGTGCTATGTCATCATGATAAGAATTTAACACGACCTCACTGCAACTCTTTACTATGAGAATGCATGGGAGTTCAAAACTTACTCTTAGTTGAGTTATTTACTTTAGATCCTATTAATTTGTCTTAGTGCGACTTATCTACCATGCTATGATCAAAGGCGCATTTCCGTTAAAAAATTCGTAATTCTAGCAATGTCAACAAGTTGGTGGTATTTACCAAGCTCAGAAAGACAAAATATGAGTACTAATATGAGTGTTTCATATGAGTAAATAATTTGAGTGATTCATCATTGGTTTATACCATATAAGTTCTATAATTGTAAAATGAATTGCTTTTCATGAAAGTGATTGGAATTTATAGTTATAAAGAATTTATATTATCATTAAACTACAATATATTTAATGTTTTCTTAAAATAGTGTGATCTATTAGTATTTATAGTTTGTTTATTGTGGATTCTTAACTCATAAAGTTTGGTCGATTGTAAATATTTGGTGTGTGTATATAATGTATTATTGATGATGTTTATTTTTATTTCATCAAAAGCTTGAAAAGTGGAATTTGTAAGATTATTACATTTTTTTATCATGATGCTCATATTACAATTATCTTATGTGGGGGTATAGCTTTGTATCATTTTGTGGTCTTTTGAAGTGACATCCTAGAGATTGTGAATTGCCTCTAGTGAAGGACATAAACATTGAGATTTTGATCTATGTGCTTGATAGCTACCCCTTGATTTTATGTTGAGTCAATGTTATAGAAAGAGTGGCTTGTGGTAGGGGCCAAAATCCGGAAGTGATTGTCTGGGTAACCTATCGTAGGTGTGTTAATTCAGTGAAAACTTAACTAATGAATTATGGGTTGGGAAGTTATAAACATTAATTCAGATAAAAGTGTGCCTCGCCTACTGTCTTAGTGCTCGTTCAGGTTGAGAAAAGGTTGAGAAGGCCTGGAATGGCAAGTCGTCATCTTGTCCTCTTGAAAGATGAAGTGACTCCACATTGGTCTGCATAGGGGCTGGGAATTGGTAGAGGCTACCAGGGTAACTCTTGGAGAGGGCCGGTAGTCTAGGAAGATTCACCAGGGTAACCTATCCCGATGATGTGATGACACTCCTAGTCTATATCATGATGGTGTTCTTTGTGATCAGATTTATTTTAATGTGTTGTGTTACTGAGGTTTTATCTGCTATGATTGTTAATGTTATGTCATGATGTGATTTGTAAACCTGGTAAACATTATGTTCTGTCTTCTTTGCTTGTGGACCTGTCATTTATCTCCTAGCATGGAGGGAGTGGACCTTTGGGTTCCACGTGGTCGGGAGGAAACCGTGCTCTATCTTCCTTATATTTTCATGCAGATGATCCTAAGCTTGCAGCTAGTTCTAGTTACTTCTTTGTTCGTGACTGATGATGCAGAGCTTGTTCATGGATAATTGTACCAGATGTTAAATGAACACTATATGCTTTGTAAAATTTACCTCTTGTATAAGAGTGTTTATATTGTACCATCTTTGGATGTATTGATATTTATTAAAATCTCTCTTGTTGTAATCTGCACCTATGGATTCTCGAATGTAATAAGTCTTGCAAACTGAACCATTCTTGGCTTTAAATTTGTATTATGTTTATGATAACGTGTTGATTTTATGTGTAAGGTTTAAGTAACGTCGTCTTGGAAACCTTATGGAATTTGTGTAAATTAAATATCTTTTTAAAAAAAAATTGTTCGGTTAACTTTACTCTTTACACTTTGTTATAACGTAAATTGCCAAGCGTTATAGGTTGAGAAAGGGGCCCTTTTGAGTCAAGTTGGTAAGGTTTTATTACTTAAGGCTTCTCTTTAGAATTTACCTATTTATGCCCTTAGCCTAGTTAAGATTCCTGCCAAGTTTGCTGAAATCATAGAAAAGATCCAAAAACGCTTCCTTTGGTCGGGGGTTGAGGAGAAGAAGAGGATTTCGCTGGTGGCTTGGGAGAATGTGTGCAAACCTAAAAAGTATGGGGGTCTTGGTCTGAGGAGCATTAGAATGTTCAATAAGGCTCTCCTGGCTAAATAGGTTTGGAGATCACATGTTGACACTCGTGAATGGAATACTATTTGGCGTAGCAAATACTTGCGGGAGGTTGACTCCTTCAAAGACTTTCTTAACTCTCAAAATATCCCCCTTGGTTCTACCCTGTGGAACAATGTCATTAAGGTTGGGGACCTTGCTGGTAAAGGCGCATCTTGGAAACTTGGAGATGGCAAGAAAATCTTGTTTTGGGAAGACCAGTGGATTGGAAATGATAGCCTGTGTAATAATCCTTTCTTTAGGTACCACATAGAGGTTTGCAAAAATAGGTATGGTATCTTGGTAAGGGATTACTGGAGAGATAATTAGTGGGTTGATATTTCTTCTATAAGTTAGGATCTTCTACCTTTTTAGCTTCTCCTCAATTTTGTTGTGCTCAAATCGCAGGGCCAAGAGGATTCTTTGGTCTGGAAGTTGACCTCTTCAGGGAGTTACTCTATTTCTTCTGTTGTGGCTTCTTGTTATTCTTCTTTATCCTACCTTTTTTGGGTGAAGGCTTGGGTGCACAACTTAATTCCTAAAGTTAACATCTTTGTTTAGACCCTCCTTCAAAATAAATTGTTGACTAATGACAATCTTTGTAAACATGGCTTCTCTTTTCCTAACAGATGTTACCTTTGCTATGCAGAGGCAAAGTCTTCTTCACATCTTTTTCTCCATTGTCCTTTTTCCTATACTATTTGGTGTAGGATTTTGCAATTGTGGGATCTCAACTGAGTTTTTCCTGGAACTTTCCTAGATTTTTATAATGAGTGGAAGGCCCCTTCAAGCAATCGTGTGTTGAATCTACTTTGGAGCTATGTCTTCCCCCACCTTGCCAGGGGCATTTGAAAAGAGCATAATAACAAAATCTTTAGGGATATGGCTCTGTCGGAGGAAGTTGTTTTTGGAAAGATCATCAGGGTTGTGAGAGAGAGATTTCAATCTTCTCAATAGTAAGATCAATACTAAGGGAATGGCTAGCTTTCAAGAGTATGAGCTTAGAATGGTTGATGCCTGGAAGGTTAATGTTGAGATATCCAATCGTCTCAAGTCTACTAAGGGACCTAGAGATGGTATCTTTTGGAGCCTACCTCCTCCTGGCTGGGCTAAAATCAATTTTGATGGGGTCAGCCAAGGGAAATCCTGGGCCTGCCGGGTGTGGGGGTGTAATTAGGGATGAGAATGGTTGTTTCATTTCCATAGTGGCTCTCCCCTTGGGAACTCAAACTAACCCCATGGAAAAACCTATTGGGGCTTTCCAAGTTTTGAATCTAACTAGTCAGTTGAACTTTAAAAATGTCTGGATTGAAGGGGATTCAAACAATATTATTCAATGTATTAAGGGTCTTCAAAAACCCTCTTGGTCTATAGAAAATTGGATAAACCTTTCTAAGGAGATCATTAGTAAATTTGAAAAATGTTATATTTCCCATGCATTCAGGGAAATTAATACGGTGGCAGACTTTTTTTCCAAAAGGGGGTTCATGCAAAGGAAAAGTTGAGCTGGCAAAGGAGTGATGAGTTGGAGGTTGACGTCACTTCCCTAATCATGTATGATTGCAACCACAGGAAGGTGAAAATTCCCCCTACTAACAAATGATGGAAAAGTGTCTTGTCATGCAGTCTTGGGACTACGGATTCCTAATTACTCATTGTTGGCCAAGGTGTAATATTAATACTTTTTTTTTGAATGATTTGAGCTTCACATGCTTTCTGGAAATTATGAAGGCCAACTCTTTTGGTTTTCTAGATAATTCTGAACGAGCCGACAAGGTTACCAACATGGGTGGTGAGAGTTGCAAGGTGGAGCCGATGGAATATGAGGTCATAAGAAACAATTCCAAGCTCTGGGAGAGGATGGAGAAGGGCAGGATCACTATTTTTATTGAAAAACTTCATGGCTGGGATCTGGATGTTACCAGGTGTTTCGCCAAGGGTTGGGAAGATGGTGAGATAATTCTGTTTGGGAGAAAGGTGGTCATTAATGAGCAACTTATTGCTGAGGTTACAGGGCTTCCTATGGATGGTACTAAATTCTACAAAGATAGGAAGCTCTCTAACTAGGTTATCCTGAAATTTCCAAAGTCTGAGAAGGAGAAGGAGGAGGATCTGTGAAGGATGAAAAAAAGCTATTATGACTCTGTGAGGATTGTTTCGCACTGGAGGAAGGTGTTGAATGTGCTGATGGAGTATGTTACCGTAGATGGCCACTATACTAGGGTCTTCGGGTACCATTTCATACTTCTCAACCATTTCAGGCATCAGGTTAGGGTTTCTCTACCTTTCTATCTTGCTTCTTCTCTAAATGCCAGCTTACAAAACCATAGAAAAAATCCTATTAGGCATTCCATCCTCCATGAAGGCCTGCTTGTTTTAATTCATGATCATTTTAAAGCCATGTCAACTCTGTCCCACCATACCCCTACCTCTAAAGATAGGGTTGTTGTTAAGGGGAAAAGGAAATCTAGTGTCTCTCCCCAGAATAAAGGGAAAAGAAAGGTTTTAGAGGACTCTTCTTATGAGATTAGTGAGGAGGATTCACACTTGACCCCTTTTTCTGATAATTCCAGTTATCTTGCGATTGACAAAGAGGAGAGGCCCCATTTTCCCAAGGATCTTAAGGTGAAGGACCATTATTTTAAAGATGAATGGGAATTCCTTGATGATATTCTGGCCATTTCTCATAATGGGTCTTTGGATTTTTTTAGGTTAATTATATGGGTCTTCTTTGAGATTAAGGAAATTAAGCTAAACTAGAGAGCGATGAATAGTAAGATTGAGAAGGATGACGACAATCAAAACATAGACAATGTTAAGACCATTGATTTATGGACATAGGATGAGAAGAAATACATGGTGGAGTGTCTTAAGAAAACGGTGGAGGATTTATAATAGTTCAAAAGCAACCATGATGGTAAGCTGTCTGAGATAGAGGAAATCTGAGGAACATAAAAGACTCCCTCCACAAGGTGCTTGTTATGAGTCACAAAATTTTAAAGTCTACTGCAAAGACCATGAACACGATGGTGGAGAATTTGGAAAATGCTTATCAGGTTAGGACGACTATGTTCGTGGATGTTGAGAAAGAGGAAAGCTAGCTGGAAGGTGGAGGGTTGAGCAACAAAACTAGAGCGAACCTGGAGAAGAAGGCATGGCAGGCCCTTGTGAACATCTAGGAAATTAAAAAGTTTGCTATCAACATGAACAAGTTGGAGTAGGAGGCGGCGAAGATTCTCAGGAATTTGGCCTAGCAGTTGGATCTTTTGTGGTTTTTTGTTGGTTTTTGTTATGCTTCCATGGGTTCCTTTGTTTTCTTCTTTGTGGGCAGCGTTCTATTTTTTGATTGGACACTTTTAATGTTGTATATGTCTCTCTATTATTGTTAGGGGTTTTGGGTCCCCCTCAAAACCTGTTTGTTCCTTAATAAAAAAAACTTAGTTGGATAAATATCACCTATCCTCTTCCACAACTTGTATGTAGTTTCTTCTATGGAGACATTCAAGAGGACGAAATCCATGAGATATAACTATATGGTTCCTCGTGCCTTCTTGTCTAAATTTTTTCAATCTTCATTAGACATTGCAACTAGTTTGGTCTCTTGTGAAACTGGCAACCATTTATCTATCTCTTCAAGGAGATCCTCCATCTTCAATTTACACATCTTGTATCCTGTGCCGTTGAATTTCTTAATATCTTGGTGAGAGGTAGAAGCCATGGAAAACAATCCTCTTCACAAATCTGCAATATACTACAAAACAAAAGTTCTCACTGCAACCGAAAAGCCTTCCAACACTTAAGAGAAAGGTATCCCCTTCTCAACAAAACTGTTAGCTCTGATACCAAATGTTGAAAACAAGGTGAAGGAAAGCTGCAATATAAACTTATGCAAGTGAACTCCGATCTGAAAATCAAATTACTAAATCAGATTTAAACATGTGATTGCAACATACATCACAATATAAAAATCAACAAACAAACTGTGACACTAGATTTATGTGGGGAAACCCTTTTGAGAAAAAAATCGACACTCGAGAAAAGAGGGAAAGTATATTATTAATCTTCCAATGAGAGTACACAATAATACACTTCACTACTAATCTCTAGTCAACCTGACAACACCATGTTACCTGCAAGAACTCAATATCAAGCTACCATCCCATGGCTCCAATTTAAAGAAATTTTGTGAGGTAAAACCACAGATGGTAAACTAAAACAAGAGGCACAAAACCACCTGCAAAAACCCACACCCTACTTCTTGGATAGCCAAAAGACAATAAAAATATTAATTGGAAAATCAAGACTCCCACATGGGCACCTAACCCATAGTTTATCCAACTCCTTTCTTTTTAGATGCTCTAATGACCTTTTTGCTCCTTGATGGAACACCAACAAACGCCTTTTCTTCTCCAATCTTGGGTGCCCCATCCAAGGCCTTTCATATTCCATTTTAGACACCTAAGAAAGATGCCTTATCTGTATTTGATGTGTAACCTTCATTGAAATTAAATCCCTTCTTTAAAATATAATTACAACATGCCAAAATTTAATATTTTTCTCTCATGTCCCCTATAACACATTCCAAGGAATGTGGAGACATACAAATGACGTAGGATTACAAGGTTAATGTCACCTCATCCTAACACCCAGGATGCCTTTGTTTGGTAAATTTTTTTCAAATTTCAAAGTTTGAATGTGTGTAATATTTTTTAAGGTTTATGTTATGTGATTGTGTGGGTATGATAGTGAACATTTTTTCAAAATCTACCCAATTTATGATCATACAATGCAAAATGCAAGTATGCAAAAAAATTTCAAAATGTTTGAACAATAAAATTTAATTCCAAGTGCAATTTCTAGATCTAAAATGCAACAATTGACTAATCCTGATGTGCAAAATCTAAAAAATAATGATCTTTATATCTTTTTGAAACAAAACAATGCAATTTTTCACTTTTTTTACTATATGCAAAATGCCCAGATGAATGCAATGAACACTTTCTAGATCTAAAATGACCTCATGCAAATTTGTAAATGCAATTAAGATGTAGATCTAACCTATGATGACTAAAATTAACCCTGTTACAACTTATGATGCAATATGATATGCAATTTTTTATATTTTTTATGCTTTTTTGATGCAATAATGAATGCCTAAATGAATAATGCAAAACAATGCAATGCTAATCATAGATCTAAGATGATATGCTTCAAATTTCAAAAGGTCTATAATGTTAATGCATCAGGTTCACCAAAATGGTATGCAGGAAAAGTGAAACCCTAGGGCTTCACTAGGATTTGAGCACCTTTCCAAATATGGGTGATTGGGGTTTAGATTGGCCAAGGGCATAAGATTAACTTACAACCTGTTAGGTGAGTTAATCAACCCTTGGGATCTAAATATGGAATGTCTTGGAATGGATTTTGTATGAAATGAAATGATGCAACTAGCTAACAATGACAATGCACTACTCTAATGTGAAAAAAATAAATTTGGAAATTGTTAGACAAATTTGATTATCAGAAATAGACTAAGAATACCTTTGTGCACCTGTGGTTTAAATTCTGGCTTGAGTTGACTAGACAAAGTCGCCCAGGTGCATATGTCTGAGTAACTGAATTTGCAATCCATCTTCATAGTCCTTAGATGTCTGGTTAGATGCTTCTTCCTTCTAGATCTCATTATTGGATCTTCGTAAGTGTTGAGATAATTAAGTTTTCATATCTTATCAAGTTGTACGGTTAGAATGCAACAATGGGCAATTGGTCTCCAATCTTCCTTCAATCTTCTTTAGATATGTAACCCGCATATTCAAAGAGAGAGGAATGGTTTTTCTATATAGGGGCTTGTAGTCAAACCCCGTGTTGGTGTTTCACCTCAACAATGGCAAAATTGATGATAAAGAGCTTATTCTTTTGAGGGATAAAAGTTAATGATAAATGAATGATGAATCAACAATTGGATGCAACTCACCACTCAAATTTGATTTCCTTGAAGGATTGAAGTCATGCACATCTCCTCAAGGCTTGATTACAACTTGGCTTGACTTGCTTTTAAGACCTACAAGTGTTAGTCCTCACAAATACTATGTATGCACAAATGTGAACAAACTCACATAAAACTTGACATGATGCTTTGACAATGAAATGTTGCAATATCTTTGCTCTTGAATGCTCTTGACTTGATAATAATTTCTTGATAATGCCCTTGATTCCCAATTCTTGCTAGATCTCCTTGTTCCTTTTCAAATGATGAAATGACTAGGTATTTGTATATAATTGATCTAATTCCTGTAAATTAAACCTCGATAGCCAACATTTGAAATTTGAAATTCAAATAGTAAAATGCCAACTCCAACATATTAAAAATTGGAGCCAAAATAGGGGGACAAAGTCGGGCCCGGGGTGCCCTTGTCCCTGCCCTATTTTGTGGGGTGTAAAATGTTGGGAGCAAAATATTAAATGTTTACCTTGGTTTTGTACATCTAATTTCTTGATAAATATTCAAATGGGCCAAAAAATGCATAATTTAGAAAATTAGGTATACAATTAGGTCCATGCACATAGGAGGGAGCAAAATCTAATGTGAAATTGTCAAAGGTGACAATTTATGATGCTACACTAAGTTCAAAGAGCAATCTACATATATTTATCACATCATTATCACACAATGGATTGAGGGTAGACACTATTTTGTGGAGTTAAGATTGATATTGTTTAAGTTACTTTGTTTGTGCACACACTTTATTAAAGTAGGTTATTTGATCACTAAATTGGGTTTTCATTGATTGTTTCCCTTGTTGAATTTGATGATTTTATAATAGTCCTCTACACTATCTAAGACATCCAATTTATAGAGAACTAAAAGGGGGAAATCATATATGGATTCTTAAAACCAAAACACTAAAATCTATGGTATGACAAAAATGTAATGCCCCCATCTAACAATATCCAATGCTTCCATGAATAGCAACCCTAATTGAGAATATTTTTTAAGGGTGGGCACACATTCCAAAGTACGGTGCTCCAAAGAGGAGTGGCCAATTAATGTGGACCCCACCCAAGTTATCAAAAAATGCTCCACTCTCCTCTAGTAACAACTTTTTGGTATAATTATTGAAGACAACAAAAAAATGCTCCACTCTCCTCTAGTAACAACTTTTTGGTATACTTATTGAAGACAACAAGTAGTCATGCAATATGCCTATGATACAACGTACATGTTAATGCTCTAATGATAGTGCAACATGTAGTAGAGTTCTCTTGCTATACACTAGATATGCGCTAAAATATTTACTAAATATTCCAAGCAAATTAGGATTCTTCCTTTTATATTACACCCTAGAGTACAATTCAAATATTTCGATGCTTGAGATGATTTATAATAATTAAAAGTAGGATAATGTGTAGGCCCAAAATTTTAAATTTAGATTTTGAAATATTGGAGCCATTTTTGCAAGTTGCAAAATTGATCTAGGTCAATTTTACAATTGAAAATTTGACTAGATGGATAAATCAATGATTAAGTTTTGAACCAAGAAACAATTCAAATATAATCAAAACTATTTGTCAATTTCCATATACAAATACATCATTTTCGCCCTAATCATTATCTTAAATAACAAATGAAGATATATCCAAAATGAAAAGAGAAAAATAAAGATTATACAATCTTCACCGTTAAAAACATATTCATAATTGATGTTGCTCTCTAGTATTAATGATGAATTTATATCTACTTATTGCAAGTGTACTTTTAAAACAAAGACAAGTCCCAAATTATATAACACCTACCACTTTTTAAAAAACCCATAAAATCATATTTAAAACAATCCCATAATGTGTATACCATAAATCAAACTTTATATATAATACTTGAATTTTAAAAAAAAATTAAATTAAATACAGGTAAACCCAAGCATAATCAAAACAACACGTGGAAAGTGCTCCCCTCTCTCTATTCTGGATGGGCTTGACCAGGTCTGGCATACAATTTTTTATTATTAAAATAATTTGGCTGACATCAAATCAGCTTGTTAAATCAACAGCTCAACTGTTTCCTAAGTTCGGTAACTTTGAAGTTTGATTATTTTTCTCCATCTAGAAGGTTTGACTGCAAAGATCCATGAAGTTTTCAAACATGACACAATTCCAGCCGGCAATTGTTAATTAAAGCCCTTTGCATGCCATTTCTCTTCCATGACGAGTTTGGTTAACAAATAACTGAAACCATAATTACAACCCATGTAATACAACAGGAAAAAGACGTGGAAGCATACCGACAGATTCTGCAACAGTGCACTTTTTCATTAAAAACTTGGAAGGAAAATAAATATTACCCAAATCTGTAACTACCTTGTTATTTCATATCTCTAGTTTTTGTACCAATGGGAATCTGATCACTCGGCATTTAAATAAAGAATTTAATGTCAACTGACTGACCGAGACTCGTGCTAATTATATTTGTGTGTGTCAATATCAACATCTTACTGTAAATGATCTTTTGGGGAAGGAAAAGCCGAATTTTTGTTTTTTATTGAAGCCAGGGGATATTCCTTTTGTCAATTTGGTTGGTTGGTTATCGGAAACGATGCAATTCATTACAAAATGTTGTTAGAAGATTGATTGCAGTAGGCGTGGCCTGAGCCAGAGGAACAACCAGATGTTCAGTAGAGGGAAATCATATTTCTGGTAGGGGGGCTCAATTGCTGCGTGCTCTGTTCTTCAGATAAAGGATAAAACATATCCAGAAAGAAAATATTGGCACTTGTTTCTCAAATACCTATATGTATGCTGGCATTTTTATGTAATTTACCTGCACTGTTTTTTAGGTATGCCATACATTTAGTTTCATGATATGAGAAGCCCTTTCCTTTTATCATTATGTAAGATTGTTTATTGGGTTGATCTCTAATTTAGGCTCTGTAACCAACCTGTTATTGGGTTGATAGCTAAATTAGGCTTCGTAGCCAACTAGTACTTATTTGGCCTAACAGGTCTTACTGGGATCCCTTATAGCTATTACCCCTCTTGGCTGCCAAAGAAGCCTTGCATTGCTGCAAGTTATTTGGAAACCCAAGTTTTCAAAACCACCCAACAAACATAGGAATGAATAGCAATAGCATAGCATAATCCAATGCAGCCATGGGAGATAGGATTGGCAGTAGCCTTGCCAGCTGCTGTAGCCATTGCCTGCATCCTGTACATAACATATTATAGGAATTCTCACAAGAAACAAATTCCGAATGTAGCCACAACTAAGCCCTCCCTGAACCCTCATGTGAGACACAGTAATCGAGTTGCAAATGTATGGAGGGACAGTTACAGTTACAGTAATCACTACCTTGTCAAGGCCTTCACTTGGAGAGACCACCCATCGCTGATTGCAGAGGTAGTTGAGAATGGGTGGGTTACTTTTGGGTTTACAAAGACGCGCGCTCCTTCTTCTCCTGGTAACTTGTGGGGTCTCTACAACCGTTTTTCCCATAGAGGAGGGATTGAAGCTGAGATCAGCTGGGAAGAGGAGTCAGGGGCTGAGTGCTTGCAGAAGATTAGGTTCAACCCAGGTTCAACTACAAAGAAGAACATGAATTTGTTGCAGCCGGTTCAATCTGTGAAGGCTGCATTGCCACTACCAGGCCCCTCATTGGGAGGCCTCTCGTTTCCTCAAGAAGCTTATTTTGAGATTACATTATTGGCAGAGAATGGAGTTGAGGACAAAAGCTTATGTTTGTCAAAGAGTTTTGCAGAGGATGACAATACGAAACTCATATCACGGTCAATCAGATCAGGGGACCATTTGCAGTATATGGTCTCTGAAATGACAACCCCAAATCTCAATGTTGATTTGGAGGCCAATAATAAGGCGGTTGGTGTGGCAAAAATGGGTTCTGGAAGCAGTTCTAAGGACACCCATTATCAATTCAGTAGCCTGGATCCTGCAGACAATCCTAAGGTTATATCTCTGGGGTTTGCAATTGGTGGGACTGCTCTTTACCGGTTACCAGGTAGCGAGCGAGGATCTGTTGGATTTCATTCAACTGGACTTGTCTTCCTAAATGGTAAGTTTCCCCATCTTATATGTCTGTTTTGCAGTGAAATTGATTCTCAGTTCATCTATATGCACCTCATTTGTATCTAGTTTTAATTGAAGCTTAAATTATTTGAAATTCTGGCTACTAGGAATTGATTTTCAACTGGTAAGATTCAGGGTTCAAAATTCAAACCCCATGCCACTTGAATTAAGTTCCTTCGTCCAGACACTGGCTTGGGGCATTGCTAAATCATTAAGAAACTTGAACTGTAGCTGTAATTTGTTTTCCTGTTTCAAAATGGTCATTCCAGTGTATAGGATTAGGAAGTTGATTCTTAGATAAGCCAACAATAGGGTAGCCAAATTTGTCTTGTGCGAAAGAAGTGCTTTAAAATGAAATTTCAAGCTAACTGGAAGAGTATTTGGGCTTATGGTTTATTTGAATATTTGAATATTAAGGGTAGTTCAAAATCTACTAAAATTAACATGTGCTATTATTCATTAGTTTCCTCGTTTAAAATGTTAAGACACGTTCTTTCATCCCAATAATTTTTTTATTTGTCACCCTCAACTTCCTTTATGACAAAATAGTTCCCTCCACATGATCAATGTGATGCAAACCTAAGCTCTGGCTGTAAACCGACTTAGTATCTACCCTGTCTAGCTATAGAATGGTCTTTTGTTGAAGGTATTGTTACTCGTAGAAATGCACATTTCTGAAGGTATCATCAGGGTACCTGGAGAGTAAAAGAAATAACAATTGAAAAGCTGTGGTTTAGCAACAAAATATATCTGTTAAGGGGGGATCAACAACACTTTTGAAGGGTTCGTGCCTTTGACATTTCATAAGATGAACTGCAGAATGGATGGCATGCCTATATGCAATGATATAATATAATGATGCAAAAGTTCAAACTGTTGTTTTAAGAAAAGGAGAGACTGAAAAGAAAGAAAGAAAGATAAAACTGGTTTTATGTGAATCTATGAAGTAAGACGGACCAATATGCTACTTATAACACTATTTTTTTATGAAGTGACTATTTAAATTTCAAATAAAAACATAAATATTAAAATATATAACATAAATACAGTAGAATTCAACTCACTAGTCTATATGTGATCTTATCATTGAATATAAATGGCAAAGGCTGTAAAACATGTTAACTGCATAAATTGGGTATTTTAAGTTCTGGATTCAGATCAGATCATTACCAAGACACTCATCCTTTGTAATTAGTTGATGTAAAGCCAATATTGAACTTTTGATTCATATTTGGTAGTTGCAAAATATTACTTCAGATAATATCATTTCCAAGTGATTTATTTTCATTTAAGTAGCTTATATGAAATGAGTATGATATTCAAATTTTGTTTCTGGTTTGATTGTGTTAGTGATTTTTTCATCAACGTTTCAGATCACACTCCATGATCAGGATGAAAGAGAGCATAAGGAAACATTGATGAATCCTTACGATGGATCATGGAGTGTGATCCGAAACGTTGATGAAAAAATCACTTAACACAATCAAACCAGAAACAAAACTTGAACAGCATGATGGATTGTGGAAACTTTATATCTTTAATGAGTATGATACTTTTCACTCATGTTTGGTAGTTGCAAATTATTATGACATAAGTTAGATTCTTCATGTCAAATTTCTATTGGCAATGACATAAATTTCTATTATGACATAAATTAAATATCTATGCAGTGGCCACCAAGACTCGAATGTAGTACCTAATCATGTGCTTTTCTTACCAATAAGCTACTTGTTCTCTGTGTGATTCAGAATGTGGATTGTTCCCAACACTTCAGACTGTTCTTAGATTCATTGCTTTGTCATGATAATCGAAAATTTATTGTTTATATGCTTTCTGTCTATTAGATAGGGGTGTTAATTTTGTTAGAGAATGAACTAAAATTCTAAGTATAAGCTAGTTGGATTACAAGTTGAATTCAAATGTGGGTGTTGATGCAGGGATGGCTCATCTAGATGATAAACAAGCACAGCATAAACTTGCTTCTACAAAGCGGACTTGGGCTGATTTAAATAGTGTCATTGGGTGTGGTTTTGATCCTGCAAACAGGAGAGTTTTTTATACATTGAATGGTGAGCAGGTTTACTCTCTGACATGCAATTCAGTTGAGTTCCACCATCCTATGTATCCAACAATTGCTGCCAATTATGATGTGACTGTGTTAGTCAATTTTGGTCAAAGGCAGTTTGCTTACTTGCCTGCCAATGGCCAAAGGATGGCCAATCCCTGCTTGAGAAAACAAGTGCAAAATAATTCTGTAAAATATGTTTCAAGATCTATTTATGATGACAGTGGTGATCTTTTCTCAATGAGTAGAATTGATGCACAGTGGCGAGCAAGTCTTGAGGGTTCCAATCCAGATATGCAGCACAAACACCTATATTCCGAGACTGACTCAGAATTTTATGAGATTGTTCTTGATGAAAATAATAAATAGATACAGAGAATCAGGGAAATCTTTGTCATATTCATTTTTGCAGCTTGTTTAGTTGCTGGCTGCCGAGTTTTTGTCCAGTGGAGTAGTGTTTTGTCCTGTCAACCAAATCTTGAGCCTTTATCAAACAAATACATGGGCATTATATCAGAAAAGCAAGATCCGACAATACTTGAATAAATATTTTTGATTTCAGCATGCTGATGATGTATCATGGAGTATGATCCGAAATGTTGATGCAAAAAAGTTCACAGTTACAATCCAGAAATATTTGCACTAATTGATCATGGACTGTGGAAACCTTATGCTATTAATCTTTGATTTCAGTCAAACTGAGTGGGATCCTAAAAAAGTTGACTAAAATTTGAATCCTTCTAGATCCAGCATGCTCGTCTATTTTTTATCCTCATGCATTCACACTTGACCTGTGCACCTGTTCATGAAAGGAAAATATATAATTAGGAAACAAACAGTGCTTTTCTCTCCTTGAGATGGATCTATAGGACTGAAGATTTCATTAGATTGTATTTTGTTTTGGACTTTGACATCTGTATTTAATTAAAGATATAAGATTGTAGAACAGGAAAAGATATAATATTGTAGGGCAGAAAAAGTGTATGAACTAACACTTTTTTCCATTGTTTTATGGCACTTTGGACATGCCTATGTTCTTAGAGGGGGGCCTTCTAAAATTAACTAATTTCTATGCATGATTATGTTTTTAAGAGGACCCTTATACAATTAACCAATGTGCACACTATAAGTGCCTAAAGCATATGGGCCAACATGGCAAGTCAATGATAACACACAATTTCAAAGTGTGGCATAACATACTAAAATGAAATGACAGCAGAGTTTTGTCTCTATATGATTCAAAATGGGCTCACACAAGCTCATTCATGTTGAATGAATGATCAGGCAAGTTCACAGTTGCCTACATGGCAAGAGTTGGTCTAATAATAGTGAGTGAGGTGGACTACCCTCTTCACATGAAAGAAGTATGTGGAGGATGTCAAGAATGTCAGTTTGTTGTGTGTTTTCTTTGTAGATGATGTCAGGGAATGTTGTTGAGGTTTCCTCTTCCAAAAACAACAACAAACGAATAACCTAAGGAGGGGAATCTCTCGAAAGGCCTAGTAGTTTGTGGTAAAGCAACTAGTGTTATGTTCAAAGTGTTTAGGATGATGTTTTCCTAAGGAATAACATGAGTTATCTGATTTTCGAAAGTGTAAATACACAATTGTATTGCCTATGGCTTCAACAAAATTTACTAATTCTTCCAAATAGGTGTCTTCTTGTTGGATCTCTACAAGTCTATTCTTCCAAAGTGACGTCTTCCCATTGGATCTCTTCAATATTTCTCATTTTTCTTTGGCAACAGTAGTTGTTGGAGTAGATAAAAATTGTCTTCATTCTCTTAAGGTTTCCTTTACTAAATCTGGCCTCTCCCAAGACACATAAGCATGATATGTTAAAAGTGGCCTATGAAGTGGAAAACAAAAGTTTGAAGTCCTCTTAAAGTGTTTGGTTTAATGTTTTGATTTGTGCTTGATTGCAATTTGAATGTTCAAGTTGAATGTTTTGATTTAAAGAAGAAATATTGATCACTCGCAAATGTTTTGAAAGTAAATTTTTGTTATTTTTTATTGTTTCAATTGTTTTTTTAATTTTATGTTGTATAAGTGCAAGCTAAAAATAAATTAAACTAATATTTTGTTTGAAGTTTTTGAATGCAATAAATAAATCTAAAGATTTTTTTATCTTTTTCAATGAACTATGCTAATTAATTAATAACAATTGAATAGTTAATAGATTAAATTAAAAAAAAATAAAAATTAACTTAAATAAATCAAGTAATAAAAAATTAATTGATAAATGCAATGTTAATTTAATCTAAGTAAAAAAGTTTTTATTTTTATATTTTTAAAATGCCATTGCCTCTAAACTATTTTCAATCTAAATATAAAATATTTTTGAAAGATAAATCTAACTATGAAAGAAATGAACAATTTCTTCCTTTTTCAAAACAAAGATAAAACAACAATGACAAAAAGTTTATGTTTGTTTTAGACACTTAAAATGTACTTCCACATTTTGACTTAACAACATCTTGTTTTTGTCACCACATCATTAGTTCTACACCATTTCTTCACTAATTAATTAAATAAATTATGTTATCTTTCCACTATTAGTTTTTTATTAGATAAAATGGGAGAAACAAGGTTCTCAACTCTATTACATAGTGATCTTAGAGGCTACGTAAACAAAAGGTCCACATAGGGCATTAACAATATAAACAAAAAAATAACAACACCAGAGCAACCTACAAACTACAAATTACTTTGGAGGGTAGAAACATTCCCCTAAATATTAGAAAGGAAATTATACAACTTATATCTATTGGTCTTCTTTTTGTTCCTCTCTTGGAAGTATTGTAGTAGATCTATGCATTACCTTTGTGTTGAAATTGAGAATCTAATTAATCTTGCCTTTAAAAGTACTCATTCTATCTTGTAGGGATGCTAGGATTTTGGCATTCGATTCACAAAGGGAACATGTGATCTCCTTATTGATAGACTTCTCCTACTTTGAATTCTCAATTAAATTATGTGTTTGTTGTATCAAGATAAGGTTTGTTCATTTCATCAAAGAAGTTGGTGCCAATGTCCTTCACAATAGTCTTCCCTAAGGTGGCATTTTTAGAGCTAACATCATTTGAATTCTCATTCCCACCATTGGAAATAATGTCATTTGAATCATTAGTGAACTTCTCCTCATCCTTTGAGGTTGAAATTTTATCTCTGAACACACTTATTTCTTCAATATGAAGACTAGTAGGTGGGGTGAGGGTTTTAATTGCCATACGTGCCTATTAGACATCCTCACTCTTAAATCCTTAGATTTTTCCTCTTCAACAATTATAGATTTTCCCTTTTCATCCTTGGAATTATTAATAGCCTTGCTCATAAGCTTAGCGTAACAAACACCACAACTTTTCCCTTCTCTACCTTGTTATCGACCTTGTTTCTAAAAGGGATAGCATCAATGAAGACTTTTTTTTTTCTTTTGGGTGGAGGAGAATATTTTTTAAGAGAGCAAAAGTCAATAGTTGCACCTACCTTAGTGGGTGTAGAGGTATCCAAACCCTTGGGTAGACCTTAGGTGTTTATGAGTGTAGTCAGCAAGATAGAAATAAATAAATGAATGTGTTAATGGGTAATTAGTCCTTGATTGTTGGTTGGTTGTACTTGGTAGATTCCAATGATTGGTGTCCTTAACCAATGCTGGTTGGCTATATATTGTATGTTTGCACATGTAGTTGGGGACCACATACATTTTGGTATTTTATAATTATTGTTGATTTGATGAATGAAGAGTACAAGACATATATTTTGTGCATTCTCTGAGTAATTGATATGTTTTTATTATTGTTATATATTTTTTGTTTACTCCTTGTTAATTGGTCAATTAGCATTACTAAGTAAATATTTGGTGTTTTTGTTGATACAAACCCTCATGATACACAACTCATAGAGAGGAATCATGTTGATGTAATGGGGCAACCAACCAAAGAACCTGTGCAAGAAAATGAAGGGAAGACGCATTGACAGAAGACTTGATAAACCTATGGGAAATTTCACTAAAGGAACACATACAGAGGGAAGTTTTCAAGAGAGAGATCCCTCAAGCCGCCATCTAGGACAATCTAATTGTCAACCTAGAGGTCAATCATCTTCTTGACAAACTGGCAAGACTAATTGCACGTCACTACATCATCCTGCAAGATCTTCGGGTTGAGAAGGATAGGGAACAACAAAGGCAACATATATTGCAATGATACAAAGAACAAAACAAAAGGGAAGAAGAGCATGATAATGAATGAAGACGTACATCAAAGAATTAATGCCCTTAACCTTAAATAAAATTGTGAAATTAATACAAAGTGGTCATGAATCAATAAACCAAAAAATAAGATCCTTGAGAATAAAAGAATAAAGAGAATAACGACAACAATTGAGGGGTGCATTTGAAGAAGGAAAAGGGTTTCTAAGGGAAATCCCAAGCCCACCCAAGAGTAAAAATTGAAGTGTGAGCAGAAGTCGTAGTTAGGAGATAAAGAGAACCATCAAGACAAGAGAGTGTATGAAGGGAGAGTGGGTAGAGATAGCCCAACATTTTCCACTTCCCGATGAAACATACACTAACCTCACCAACCAAACCAAAGAACACTTTGTACCATCAATGTTGGATGAAGGGGAAAGTGAAGAAGAGAACAACACCAAAGAACTATATAGACTATCGTTGGTAGAAGAAGAAGCATCATCGAGTGATAAAGAAGGTTCACCATTGGGCAAAGGGGAAGGCAAGGAGGGAACCACCAACCTGGTTGTCCAAGAACAATATGTACCAAGAAAACTAGCTAAAGGGGAAGGCTAGAGAAAACCTATTGACTTTCTAATAGAGATCATACGAAAAATTGAAGACTTGGCGGCATTGACGAGAGAAGTGAACATTGAAAGATCGAAGTGGAAAACACTAGGACAAAGGGAGCATTGAAGGGACCTCAAGGGTAGCTCGAGGGTGACAAATGCTAAAGAGGACAAGTAGAGGATGGCGATGTGTCCGAGAGTGCAAGGAATGCACCAAAATGTACAAATCAAAACTCTCCAAATAGTTTATCGTCATAGAAGGTGCAACAAATAAGTAAGATGGTGACTTCCCCATCAAGTCCGAATGTGGAGTGATAGAAACTCCCAAAGTTCACTAGAAATGGGTTGGAGGACCCTATAAGACATTGTAAAACTTGTGAGACAATGGGTAACGAATGGTCAAGATGACAAAGTGTCTTAGCTAAGAGAATTTCGAGCAACTCTTAGAGGAATAACAATTGACTAGTATACTAAATTGGAAATTATTCATAATAACACATGGGATGCATTAAAAAGAGCGTTCCAGTAAGAATTCAAACTCCTAAGAGATGACAATGAAATTATAGCAGATATATGCAACACGAAACAAGGAAAGCATGAAAATGTATGCGCCTATAATGGTAGACAAAGAATTATTGGTCAAATTGGAAATCCAACCAATCAATGGATTGAAAAAGGGATGATTCATCAAAAGATTGATTCATTCATTGAGGAAGGAGATGAAGGTCATACCTTCATCATCATATGCTAATGCCTACAGTCGGGTGGTGGACATAGAAAGAAAAGATAAAACATCCTCTCTAGGGAAGAGGAGGATAGACAATGACAACAACATCACAGATGACAGTAGTGACAACAAATCAAAGATTGTTCAAGCTTTGAGAAAGGATATGATGAGAATGATGAAGGAGCTAAAAGCCAAGAAGGAGAGTACAAGGGAAATTAAAGAATTGTGGTGCACTGACTGCAAAGGAGAAGGTCATACAAAAACAAATTGTTCAAAGAAACTATTTTGCAATCTACTAAGTAATGGGACATTCCATCAAGGAATGCTCATACAATTTGAAGAAAAGAAGCACACAAATGTTCTTCACTCAAGGGGAACAATCAACCCCTCCGACCACACCCCCAAAAATATAAAATACTAATACCAATGCATCTCCTGGTGGATACCAAAACATATAGTGGAATAATAATTGGTTCAATAATAGTGGACCAAGGAATAGAATCAAGTATTATGCAAAGGGAAGACCGATGATCCATTATATAAAATTCAATGAATGGGTTCACTTTTCTAGAGAATGACAGAGTAACCAAAAAAAATGGGGATGTTGTGTAAGTGGTGTGGATCAGGTGGCCATGACGACACCGACTACCCAAAAAAAAGGTATCAACATGCTGGATGTGGAGGAATGATACAAGGAAGTGTTGGCAATTACTAGAGCACAAATGAAGAAAGCAATATACTCAAATCCTTGTATGAAAAAGGAAAGAATAAGAAAAGCCAAATCTAAAGTAGAACAACCGATGGAAAAATAACAAAGAACCTCCCATGAAATTACAAGTACCTCATTGCAGTTGGAGTCTAAAAAGAACATTGTACAATAAATGTTATAAATAACTATACTAATCAAAGTGATAGACCTCCAAACAATACCATAATTGGGAGTGGCGACCACATAGTCGACAATGAGTAAAGTTAGCAACAAGAAGCCTAACGAAAAGGAATGGTAGTGGAGTTGACAATCGAAGGTGAACAATTCATTGACCCAATGTTGTTGATGGTGAACATAGGGAAGAAATTAGTTGTCATAGAGATGGAGATTAGAGGAAAGATCCTAACAAACATGATTATCAACAGAAGATTGGGAGTCAACATACTATCCAAGAGACATGGAAGTGCCTTTGGAAGCCAACACTCTAGCCACCACCATTCCAATTGGTGAGCATCAACCAACATGGCATCAAGCCATTGGGAATGTTGATGGTGCAAAAGGTGACAATTGAGACCCAACTATTCCTATTGAATTTCGTGGTCATCCCATTAGAGAAAAGGGCATATGATACATTATTTGGGAGAGGATGGTTGATTGCAGCGAAGGTAAACCACAACTAGAAATGAAATACACTCTCCATAGAAAACAATGGGAGAAAGTACATGATTGACTTGATAAATCAAGTAGTGAGCAAAGAATTGGCATCATTCGATTCAAAGTCCGAAGGAGGATCAAGAATAGATGAAGAAAAGATATTCATCGAACCAAATGAAGGCATCCTTGACCTCCAACATTTCTTGGAGGATGAAACTAGTATTAGGGTTCAGGCAGATTGGAGCAATAAACATTAACAATTATATGTAGATTAAGTAACCTAAAAACAACAATGAAGAATGACACAAAAGAGATAACATAGAAATTTAACATGGTTCACTCTATAGACGCTTAAAAATGTCTCAATGGATAACATTGGCTAACTAACATCATTTCATCCTCAAACCCATCCTCTTTTCGCTTGTTTAATTAAATAAGCCTAATTATTTAATTAAATGCCTCATTTTCACCTATTAATCTAATTGACCTAATTAGGTTAATTCACGCCCTCTCACATTGACATTTCATCTGGTTTAATTAAATAATGCAAATTATTTAATTTTAACCCTAAGTCCTCTTATTTAATTAAATAACCTAAACTATTTAATTAAATATCATATTTGCATCTCCTTTTCATTAAATAAATCAATAACTTAATGAATATCCTCACATTCCTCATCTTGCACATCAAATTTAGTTTTAATTAACTAAATTGCTAATTTCCCTCTCATCCACTTGCATAGGGAATATTCCAAAAGAATATTCTCCTATTTTCCTCCAAAAAAAAGTAATGATTACTCTGAACAAACTTTGAAACAACTTTTTAAAGTTGTTGCAAAGTGTGTTTGTTTGCATGATTGTGAGCCCTTGATATTTCCTTGATCCATGTTTCATCCTCCTTTCATTTGTGACCATGGATAGATCAAATCAATCTCATCCATTGTTTTTTCATTTGATCTCTATTAAATCATTATTTAATGAATATCATATAATTCCCTTAATTTGCATAACTGAAACTTTGTTTTAATTATCAAATTATTAATTCTTCCACTTGCAAGGGAATATTCCTCCTTTGCATATTCCTCCAAAAGGGGAATATTCCCATGGAACATTCCTTCCCCTTTTGCACAATTAAACTTTGTTTTAATTCGCAAAATATCTATTTCTCCACCCATGAGAATATTCTAAAGAATATTCTTTCTCCTCCAATCATTTGAAAAAGGGATATTCTCACTTAGCTTCTTGAGCAAGCTAAACTTGTGACCTCTTAAGCAAGTTACCTTGTGACTTGTGTGTGTAGGTCAAAAGTGTGTTTGTTTGGAACAAATAAGAACCCTTGATTAAATCTCATCATTGATTCTCATCCCTTGATGAGAATCCATGATCCATGCCTCCAACTTCTTTCATCCTTGACCATTGATTAGCCTTTTTGATCTCAACCCTTCATTTCTCATTTGCTTTCCTATAAATAAAACACTATTTGGAGACAAATGGATCCATCTTTCAATTGCAAACTTATGTTGTTAAATTTACTTATAATCACACTCATACTTTACTCGCATTTAGCATATTTTAGTTCATTTTTAGTTGCATATTAGCTTTAAGCTTCCATTAATGGATTCCATGATAACATAGATGCATACATTTAGCTTATTTGTTAATTGGGATTTTAATCTTTTTAAGCTTGCATATATTTAGAGTAGATTTGCATACACCCATATCAATCATCTTAGCATAAACCATGTTAAAATAGCTTGCATCATATTCATTTAGCTTTAAATCATGTTTTCATACACATCTATCAATGGTTTCATTAATTTTTTTTAATAAAACTCATTGAAACAAGCTCATTATCCAAGGGATTGGGAAAGGGTCACCATTCCATATCAATGTGACACCACTCCCCCAATATGATAAGTTTCAATGTCTTAGATTAGAGGTTTTTCAAGTTTTTATGATTTAGAATATTAGTTTTAATGGCTTCTTTGTCTTTGTTTATAGTGAATGATCTTATTGGGATTAATGCTTAGTGGGTTAAATATGCCTCGAATTCATATGGATCAGTTGTAGTTAACCTTCACTATGTCATTGGTCACATTTTGGTGCTAGAAGGAGGGAAAACTTTAATGTTTTGGGTGTTTTTTAGAGAAATTTTGGGTTTAATCTCTTAAATGCACTATTTTCCTTAATTTTTAATGAATTCTACATGACTAATCTTGCAAAAAAGTTGTTGGGTTTTGAAGATCTCATGTTCAGCTTTCCAAAAGATTTTACGATTTCAAAATTGATCAAGATTTGAAGAAGTTGTAATTATCTCAAGTTGCTATCCATGATTAATTTTTCTATTTTTTTTTTAAATGGGTTTAATCTCTTAAATGCATGATTTTCCTTAATTTTTAATGAATTCTACATAACTAATCTTGCAGAAAGGTTGCTGAAGATCTCATGTTTAGCTTTCCAAAACATTTTACGATTTCAAAATTGATTAAGATTTGAGATAGTTGTCATTATCTCAAGCTGTTATAATCTAATTTTTTTAAAATGTTTCTCAAACACTTGAAAGGATAAAATGAATTAGCCTTCAAAGTTGGATAAAATTGAACCAAACAACCTCACATTTGCTTTTAAATTTTGACATGTGCTTTAAATTTTTGATTTCATCTGATTTCTTACATGTCTCTAACTTCTTGTTTTGGTTTGTTGGGTTTTACAAATTTGGACAATACAACTTGAAGAAAAGAAGCATACTATTATCAATTGAATTATAATTGTAACAAGTGTTTTGACACTTTTGGGGCAATTATAACCCATTTGTAATGCTTTTTTATTTAATGCTTTAAGACCACACTAGTTTTCAATTGAGTCTTAAAAAGAACACTCAAATGGGACTAAAATTGAACCCTCATTTCATCATTGTATTTTGGGTCTAAAATTGAACAAGGCAACTTAACATTTCATTTGGTGCATAAAATGAATTCATCTTAGCTTTAGGGGTTAAAATTTATGAGTGTTTGTTGTGTTTTGATTTACAAATGTGTTATTGAATGTGTATGCAATTCTCTCGTACCACTCGATGATCTTGAGAAACATAAATATTCCTTAACATTTTGCAAAATCACCTACATCTTTCATTTTGGATTAAAAATGAACCCCTTGCAAGTGTAGGGAAAAGGCGTGGTGTGTGTTCTCTCCTTATTTCATGCAAACTGGGATGATCAAACTAAAAACATACTTCCTTGCTATTGTTTATCTTTAGAGGGTCTGCCTCCCCACTTTGAAAGGAGGGAACAACCCAAGCAGTAATGAGCTAAATACAAGCTCTTCTGTACCACGATATAAATGTGTGGTTGCGATGAAAATTGCGATCAACGTGAAGTGATACATGATAGCTCTCCCCTAGTATCTCTATGATGTGAAAACCCTTGTTCTAAGGGTTGGGAGACCTCTCGAGGGAGTTTATCATAGTATCCTCTAAACCAGAAGCTCTTATTATGAACCATTGTTTATAATACAAAATCCTTAATGCTTGTTGGTGCAAGAACGATCATTCTGAAGCCGCCCCACATTTGTAATATTCATTGTTGAAACAAAAAAATCCTTAGGATCTTAGGATCTTCAAGATTTTGAGATTTGGTGGTCCCGAGAAGTGTGTGCTATGGAGGGGATCTAGTGTTGCCAAATCTCCAATTGTTCACAATGTCTTAGTGTTTGGAGAAATATGAGCGGGGACTCAAAAATTATGGCCATTTCAACCTAGGATTGTAAATGATTGTGAGTCAATTTGATACATTGCTTGATTCCAAAATGTTACAAAACAAGCATTCACTATCTTCCTCAAAATTTCAAACAATTTGGCTTAAATATGGATACCTTTTGAAATAGCCTTGATATTATTTCTTATCCAAAAGATTTCTATCCTTAGAGATTTCTAAATATCTTGAATTATATCCCAATCCATATTTTCCAAAGTTAACATAAGCAACTATGGCTTGAACTTCATCCTTTTCACAAAATGGACATTGTGAAATTTATGGTGTTTTTGACATAGACATCTAGTTTGAAAACATAATCAAGACAAGTGTATGTGGTAAAAATAACCTCATTAAATCAAGATTAAATCAAATGAACACCCCACATTGATGTATGTTCAAACTTTGACTCCCCAAAACAAGCAAATTGAGACAAGGAAAACATTGCAAAATGTTGAGTCGAAGTTCCATTATTCAAAATCATTGAGTTCCACTTTACCAAAATATTGGGTCCTATTTCCAAAATCATTTGAGTCCTATTTTACCAAAATCATTGAGTTCTTGGAGTATTATCACCTTAGAGGTATAACATGTTTCTCATCACCTTGGTCTTGCAAAATAAAGGTTCACTCTAGGTAAAATTGGGTCAAACATTTCATCCATCCTTCATCATATTTTCATCCTTCACTTCATCAAACTTTGCAAACTTTTGAATACACCAAAACTTTGAACTTAAAACATCTATCAAAGCAACCCCTAACTTAGCTACTTTGTATGTGAAAGGAATCCTTTTCCATGTATTTGGCTAAGTTAGTTATCATCTTTGAACTAGTTCATCTTGAAGGTCATGAGTCTACCCTAAAGATTTCCAAGTTCATCAACATCCTTTATCCAAACATCAAAACTTCAAACTTAAGTAGAAAATGTTGTCCCAAAACATTTGCAAAGATCATTCCCCACATCATCCATCCTTTTCGTCCCCCACTATCATCATTGCTCCAAAATGGCTTAGAGTGTCTCTTTTACTAAAATTTGAGTCAACTAGAGAGTTCAAACATTACAAATCTCAACACAACTCTCCCATAGGTGACCCACAATTTATGGTAACCACAAGATCACAACACAAGAGAATCATGGAGAAAACCAAAGTAACATTTACCTTAAGTGATCCCAATCCTCAAGAATTTGATCCAAGAGGCCAAGTTACCCCATCACAACAACCCTCATCTCCATCGGGGCCGTATGAGATAGAAGATGTCATGGACAATCCATTTGGAATTACTAGGGAAGAAATCATGGAACATCAAGCATTAGAAAACATGGCTCCAGTTTCCCCATCTTTTGTTGCACAATCATTGACACAAGGCTTGACTTCATCTACGATTCAACCAACTCCATCCCTTGTGCCAAGTCAACCCTTAACATTTATTCTTGCAACTAGGCTAGGAACTAATCTTGGTCTCACTTCATGTCTAGGAACAAACAGAACTTTGGGTATTCACAAAACGACCATTATATTAACCACCAACCTTCCCCAAGACACAACTTGGACACCAACATTTGGAAAAAAAATTACATTCCATGACACCACAATGACCTCAAAATTTCAAGCACAACCATCCTCATCCATCACCCCAAATACCCCAAGTGTGCCCAGTGTTACACAACATAATGTGAACCAAGTGCCTCAAATACGACAACAAGGGCAAGTTAACACTCTCATGCAAAGTCAACCCTTGAAAAGTGGTTCCAACAACCCCATTGACACATCAAAACAAGTGGTTACCTAAGCTACTCAATTCAATCCACCATCCACATCAAACCCATCTATCATCAACCCAAATAAAACCAACACCTTGGTTATGAATCCCATCAACCAAGGTAATACATTGATCCCACCTCAAATACAACAAGGGAACCCTTTCAATCAGTTACAAGGTATGAATGTGTCATTACCATCACAATACCAAATGAAACCAACATCATCTTTCCCCTTGGTCCCCCACATCATGCAGGATCAAACGAGACCTCAAACTTACATTTCTCCACCTCAATCCACTATCTTACGAGGACTGTTAAACCAAGGGAACCCCCAACCTCTCATCAACAACCCACAACCCACTCAAAACATAAACACCCAAAACCTATCGCAGATGTCCCAACCACTGATTGATCCTACATTGAAAGCACACGCCTTAGCTTTACAACAAGCACAATAGGCTTACCAACAAGCAATCCAACAACAACAACATCATCAAGCAACCTTAGTCACACAACAATAACAACAAGAACAACAAACAACCCTAGTAGTACAACAACAACATGAACAACAACAAGAAGCACAACAACTATCAACCCTAGCAGCACAACAACAACAAAAACAACATCAATCAACCTTAGTAGCTCAACAACAACAACAAGCTCAATAATATGCCCAACAACAACAATTTATCGCACAACAACAACAAGGTTTATACTATAACCCTCAACAAAACATTGTCAACATGAACACATTAGGAAAATATATGCCTACACCATCCTCATCTTATCCCACACCACCATACACACCATACAACACCTCATCATATAAAATTCACATGTACAACCCATCTGTCATCCCACAATACGCAACGTATGTTCCTCCACTAAACCTGCAAGATGATTTAGCATCGCAACTTAAGGCATTATCACAAGAAATGTAGGATTTCTGAATGGGAAAGACGAAGAATCCCCATACATAGAATTTATGCCCATATCCATTTGATCAAAAAATCGCAATGGTATCATTCCCTCCCAATTTTGAAATCCCAAAATTTAACAAATACAAAGGGAGAGGAAGTCCTATGGACCATATCAAAGAGTTTAACATC
Organism: Sequoia sempervirens; assembly: GCA_007258455.2. Lineage (NCBI taxonomy): Eukaryota > Viridiplantae > Streptophyta > Pinopsida > Cupressales > Cupressaceae > Sequoia > Sequoia sempervirens. Next base: position 414,593,518 of record VDFB02058242.1, read on the forward strand.
ATGTGCATGGAGGTGGCCTATAATGATTCCTACTTAATGTGCCTCTTCCCACGAAGTTTAACAGGTCTTGCCATGGATTGGTTTTCACAGTTACTTCCAGGCATCAAAACCTTCCAAGAAATTATCGATAAATTCATTGACCACTTCTCCTTCAGTCTTGACATGGATGTGAGTTTTGAAGAGTTATACACACTCAAACAAAACAAAGGAGAAGCTTTCACCAATTTCTTACAATGATGGAGGCAAAGAGCTAGTAAAAGAAATTGGACCATTCCTGACAAACAACAAGTGGGAATTATCATAGAAAATGTTGATCCAGATCTATCCTTCCACTTGAAGATGCAATGTATCACCTCCTATGATGAGCTTGTCCCTAGAGCCCTTAACATCGAGAGAGCCCTAATCTCACAGGGAAATACACAAGTATATAGAGACAACCTCCCATCCACTAGTTTTAATGACAATCCCCGCTATTGGGCCAAGAACAAAAATGTTACTAGTGATGGTGTTGTTGATGCAAAGGTGGTCTTAACTACTCCTAGACAAGAAAAAACCCAACCCATGAACACACAACAACTATATGTGCAACCACCAAACAATCAATGTGCTCCTAAATGAAAACTCACTTCCTTAGGGGACCTATGGAGGATGTGTTGAAGTAGATGATATAGTCTAATCTTATCACACTCGCAGATTTCTCAAAAGAGCCACAAGTCAAACCTCGTAGCTATAGAGACGATCATTTTTGTGAATTTCACCGATATAAAGGTCATAACACACAAAAAAAATTAGACTCAAACATCTAATAGAATATCTTATCGAACAAGGAGACATTCATGTCGATCAAAAATATGGGAATGAAAATCTGAAAATTTACATAAACCCTATGCCTGATCATACAAAAGAAAAAGATTCAGGAAAGACATCAACCTCAAAAAACATAAATAATACTCGTGATACCACAGTGGGACATATTTATTTATCACAACATGAGGAATCAGACACGTATCAAGATACTATTTTAAAACAAAGTCCAAACCCATCAATGGTGTTTAGCACTATTTTATACTGTAATGACATCAAGTGGATATTAGATTGTGATATCTCTCCCACATATGACTCAATGATTGGGAATGTTGAAGAAGTTCAAAATGAGCCAAAAATATCCCTTGTTGCACCCCTACCCACAAACTATTGTGAAGAGTCTTTTACCGATGATATATCATCCACTTGAGGATCATGTCAAGAGGAGGCTCTTGAGGATAATGAAAGTTCTTCCAAAACGAGTCAAGATCAAGAACCCCTATCCCTAGAGTTTCACCAAGAGCTAAGGGACATCTTCCATACCATTTTAAAGTCCAAAGATGTCCCCAATATCGCCCCTAATATGTTTCTTCTAGATGGACACATAGATGTTCTTCATCCAAAACAAGAGTCTCCCACTCTTGATATTCCTACACAAGAGAAAGCAATAGTTGAGATTCTTGATTTTTACAGTGATTGTGCATCATCGACATATTTTGAGTCAACATCAACATCTTTTGATTCAGAATCAACAGATAACGATGACATAGAACCAGAAAAAACAATATAGATTCCTGAACAACAGGAACCCATAGCAATATCATGTGTTCACGACAAGTCATATCCAGTGGCTATGGATCAGAGGATACATTATTAGGGTAAAGGATTAGGTATTGATAATGCCTTCACAACACCAGAGGAAATCTTGTCTACATCAAACATCAACATATGGGGCACGAAGGATCCTTATGATGAAAATGCAATCAATGCTACAACTAGCTGTATCATGAATTGTCATCCACCCATCATCTCATACATAAATTGGGACCAACATAAAAAGAAGAAATCCTATCTAAGCAAGACAAAGATCATCAAAGAAAATGAAGCAGTAAAGAAAAAAGGACACACCAAGTACAAATGGATACCGAAGCAAGATAAAGAAAATCATCCCTCCAAAAACCCATTAGTCAAAGAAACTATGGGGAAAAATAAAAAAGGGAAGTGTATCCATCAAAAGAGTCCTCAAATACAAAATTAGGCTTCTCACCATCAAAACCTCCGTTCCCACCCATCATTGCTCATCTTCCAAAGTTTGGAGAGTCAAAGGTTCCAAACTATCAACCAATCCATCTCATATTCCTTCATGCATGACACCATACACTCCATTCATGATATCCAATTCTCACATTGACCATGTGTTGGAAGCTACCCTTCATCATAAGGATTCAAAGGCACTTTATCATGATGTGTGCACATAAACAAGGTTAATTTTGGTACTAGCAAGGAAAATTAGAGTTCTTCAAGGTTGCACCCAAGTGCTTGCATCTTAGAAAAGAAGCTTCTTCAAGCAGGATATTGCTGACACATTATGACAGTGGCCTCTACATCAGTACCACCAGGTGGTTCAACATGAGGGTAAAATTTCCAAAAATAAAAAAATAAAAAAATCAAGAAAATAGTAAAAATAAAAATCATCCTCTAGTGAAAACCACCATGGTGGTGCTTTGGGCAAGTACTATGATGAAAACTTGGAAAATAGGCATCATGAGTAGAATCAAGCATCTATATGATCCTTCTTAGACAAAAGCTTCTCATCCTTGTTGTGATAAATCCAATGTTCCCTCCATCCATCCAATCTAGATTCATCCAGATATTCCATGGTATCTTGATCTTGACAAAGATTCACTTCAACTCTACTCATGGAAGAATTTTGACAGGATCTTTACAATTTTATCTCGTGAAGTCCCATAGCCCATATCTAGCATGCTAAAACTCTGTCAAACTCTTTTCATATACATTACCTATCTTAGTTATCCATTGCATTATGGAGACTTGCTAGACACCGGGGGCAAGTTATTACACTATTGTTGTCAAATAACTCTTGATCCATTTCTTTTATCTCACAACGTGACATCAACATCATGATCTAGGTATTGTTTGACTCAAAATCTCTCGAAAATCCCAAAAAAATGGTAAAATGTTCATCAAAAAATACAAAAAACATCAAAATCTTGTGTAGCTAAAATCCAAAAACATTGGCAAAATTGTAAAGTCAAAATCCAAAACATCCAAAACACATCAAAATCCCTAAAAAGGTCAAAACATCAAAAATCCAAAAAGCAGTTCCTTGTCGAACTACGTCATCTTTGAGCTTGAACGTAGGGAAGGCCATCATTGATGTGCCCCTGAGACACCCTAGGTCAGTTTTTTAGGAGTCCATCATAATAATTTGATTCCATCACCTGTGCATTTCTCATCTTGTAAATAGGTCGAGTCATTCAAACTACATGGTCTCTGCGTGTATAACGTATGCAAGGCTTATCTTTGATCAGCCCCCTAGGCCCCTAGGATAGGTATTTTAGGTTAGGTTCTTGGTTGAATATTCTCTTGAAAATCCCTAAAACATTCAAATATCTCAAAAGCCTTAAACATTCAAAAAATTGAAAAGATAAACATTCACATAAACTTTCAAAAAGACTCAAAAACAGCTTCAAAACATTTCAAATTACCAAAAACATTGAAATATTCTAGAAAATCCAAAACTATCCATTCCATTTCGCTTTCACCTACAATAAACCTCCATCCATAATAAATCAATCATCATCTTCAACCTTTGGTAAAAAAAATAGAAAGAAAGTTTAGTAAGTCGTAAAGTGAGAACCTAAGTGTCAAAATCTAAAGTCTAGATCATAGGTAAATGCGTCAGTGAAGTTTGTATCAGTGACTCATCATAACATCATCATCCTAAATCAAACCATCTAATCAACATGTCCTAGGATGTATCCTTCCTATGATGGACATTAGTATCAAAAATCAACTTAGCTAAATTAAACTAGGCAAGAGATATAGATAACATTGAGTGTTTGTCTTTGATCTTTTCTACTGATTTATCTTAATGGCCCATTCCAAGGACCTCTCGATGATGTCTATCAAAACTATTTAGAGAGAAAGAAATGGGGCATCAATCATTATCTTTTGTTTGTTGTGCTTGTAGGTATTCTTGTAAAATAATCTTGGTGCATACTTGCTTAGTTGTGTGTAGGGAAGTTGTTTGGAGTAGATTGTTGACTATCGCATATGCTTTAGTTCAATTTATTCTAAACTTCTAAACTACATTCTGACGAGGTTTCCGTATGTCAAGGTTTGAACAAGAACTATCATATCTGTTTACAGAGTCAAAGTCCATTACACTAGATACAACACCATCCTAGTTATCAATACCTTGATGCGTCATGTCTGTGTTATATCAAAAATAAGGAATGATAGAAAATCCCAATCCCAAAATATGAGCAAGTCATCATCATCATACATGTCTTTCCACCATCATCTAATAAAGTCTCGGTGGATCATGGAATTTCTGAATTTTTTAAATCAATCTTCAAAATCAATGGTCAATCCATCCATCTTATTCTTCTTATTCTTCTATCTTTATTAACAATTTTATCCAAGTATCGAATATGTGTGATATATCAAAGTATACATGAGGCTACCCATAGCCGATGATTGTCTATACATCATGAAATCTGTCTACATCAATATCTGAGTTATCACGATAGTAATCCCTCTTTTGCTGGGGCATAGTGGGGCATCTATATCATCTTCAACTCAACAATATGAAAAGTTGCAGCTCTTTGATTCAAAAGAAACTCTAAATCTCAAGCATCTCAAGCATAAGTCTGATTTTCACCTATGGTGAGCCCAATCAGAACACTTTATTCCCCAATCAATCTCCCAAGGGGGTAACCAACCATTTTTCAATCATATCAATATCAAATCATCTAACAGATTTTGTTCCTAGCCTTGCTAGCAAATCTTGATCAATCTAGCAAATCAATCATCATTGGGATATATCATTCCTTATCAATCCTCGTGTTATTTAACACAATCCTTGAATTGTTGCGAATCCTCAATAATGTCATCAATCAATCAATTAGATCAATCAACTTTAGCTTGGCTATCAACATCTCAAAGAGATCATTGATATCTATTTCAGATCATCATCAACATCAAAATCAACATCGAAATCAACATCAGTCTTTGAACCAATGCAATGAGTACATTGCTTCAAAGAGGGGAAAAATGTAGACACTTAAAAATGTTGTTAGGAAAATGTGTTTTGTACACCTTGCATGATGTATTTAATGTAATTATTCTTGGGGCCACTTTATGTTGTATGTAATATTGGGACATAAGTTAAAGTTGTAAAAATGTAATTATTTAATATTGGGGAAAATAAATAAATAAAGTACCCAATATTAAATATGGGGACATGGATTTGTAATCTCTTGGTTTTTGTGTGTGTGTGAAATGTGTAAAGTTAGTATCAACACAAACCTTAATGAAACAAATTATATTAAAGATTCAAAGCAAATAAGCTACTCTAAATTGCAATTTAATGAATCTTTCAAGAACGTCTCATTGTCGTCTATTCTTAATGATTCCTTTAACCTTTTGGACCTTAGATTTCTATGTGCACAAAGGCTATTAGAATGACACTTAAGAAACGAGATTAGTATTTAACATGAAAGCTAATTAAATTCCTACATGAAACTATATGCTAAGAATGATGATGGATCCTATGATAAATGGACAAATGGTGGTGGATACTATGGTAGTAATCTATATGATTCTATATATGATTCTACATATGCTCAAATGCAAACTATGAAAATGTTAATCTAAAATGCAACTATGATGCAATGGAGGACATAAAATGCAACTATGAAGCAAAGTGTTATTATAAGATTTAACTATGATGCAAAACATGATGTAAAACTAACTATAAGACTCCAAAGTATTCCCAAGCTCAAATGATATTCCTGCATGATAACTCTATTCAAAAGTAAATGCAAAATACAATGCCAAAGGGTTGTATTTATAGCCTTTTCCAAGCATTTGGTGAGGTGGCAATGACCAACAGTCCAAATTCAAACAAGAAGAATGGATGGTGGAGATGGAGAGAATCAAGATGTTGTCCCCTTGACCAAAGACAACATGCCATTTGTATGGAATAATCTCTTGACCAATGGGCAACATGCCATTTGGATGTAAGACTCAAGTGTGGGAAGAAAAGACCATGTGCTTTTAAAATCGGTGGAAGTGTGTGAGGAATAAGCCATGTGCTTTTAAAATTGGTTGAAGATAATTCTAATTAAAAATTAGAATTATTTAATTTCATGTGACCTTGGTGAGGTGGCACAAAAAGTTGTAGACATGTTCTTGAATTCCTAATCGAGATTAGTGAAGATTAATTAAATAAAACAAGCTTAGGGAAATTTTTTTATTTAATTAATTTAGAAGAATATGATTTTAGATTTGGAGAATTAGAGAAGGGTGAACAATACAAATAAATTGAGAATTTATTTATATGTAGTCGAATATTAATTAAATAACTAGTATTTAATTAATTAAATGTGATGACCGATTTTAGATGTATACATTTTTCCCCTCTTTGATACCGATGCACAATTTTTTTTTTAATGCTCTAGACGATGCCCTAGATGTTGATTTTCAGGTACTGATGGATATATGCCCCCTTGAGAGATAAATTGGTGAATTTTGGAATTTTGATGATTTGTCGATGATTTGATGATTGTATGATGATGTTGCAATGATGTGATGATGATCCAATGTTAAACCAATGATACTTTGATATCAGAAACAATTTCTCTCAAAATTTGATTCTAAGCTTGCTCCTTTAATAGTTTTGATTAGTTAAAGCCCATTTATGGTTAAAAAAAAGGAAATAAATCCCACAATAATTCCCTCCATTAACCTTTAAAAAGGTAAAAAGCGGGAAAAGTGAATTCATTTGTACCTTGTGATTTTGGAGAATTTGGAGAGTGGAGAGCTAGAGGAAGATGGGATCCCATATCACAGGCATTGTTTCAAGCGCGTGCACCATCATGGTCGCCTTGCTGCAGTTGGACCTTTGGTATGCATTACAAGAAAACTCCTTTAGTCATTTTCCCACCTTTTATTGGTGTTTTGAACGTAGTAGATAGGTGTTATAGACCATTTAAAGTCATTTTTTCTCTTTTGGGGGGTATTTTTGTTGTTTTGGAGTCATTTTTGGGTGTTTCTAAGAGTTTTGGCACATTTTGTTCCTGAAATGACACATTTTTCTCATGTGGCGTAGTTTGCTCATTCTATTGCACATTTAGGGTCCCAAATGGTGCATTTTGTAGCCCATATTTCATGTTTAACCCTGTTTTAGCACATTTTGCATGTTTTGTAGCATAGTTTGTAGCCCTGATTTCATATTTAACCCTATTTGAGCACATTTTGCATGTTTTGTAGTGCAGTTTGTTGTTTTTGTGGCAAATTTTGCTATTTTAGGGGTGTTTTCAGGGTTTGTTCTTGATGACCCCTGAAGATTTACCCCGTTGTTTTGCCTGTTTGACGATGTGTGATTGATTAAAGTCCTTTTGGTTATGTCAAATGTTGCATTGTTGATGTTGTTGAGGCTTATATAATGTTCATGAATCATGTTAGTCGTTGCGTGGTGATGTTCAATGATGCTTTGATTGATTTTAGTCTGATTGTGTGATGTTCGTTACGTGATTGATGTTTGGTAAGATAGTTGATGATTTGATCTCATGATAGGTGAGAGTCAAATGATAGGATAACTTGATGATGTATTGACCTCATGATAGGTGAGGACCGATGGTAGGATTGATGATGCATCAACCTCATGATAGGTGAGGATCGATGGTAAGATTGATGATGTATCAACCTCATGATAGGTGAGGATCGATTGTAAGATTGATGATGTATTGACCTCATGATAGGTGAGGATCAATTGTAAGATTGATGATGCATTGACCTCATGATAGGTGAGGATTGATGGTAAGATTGATGATGTATCGACCTCATGATAGGTGAGGATCGATGGTAGGACGTATTCTTGATCGACCTCATGATAGGTGAGGATAGATGGTAGGATGTATTCTTGATCGACCTCATGATAGGTGATGATAGATAATAGGACAAATGATTGATTGACCCCATGATAGGTGAGGTTTAATGCTAGATTCACTGATGATCATCCTGATTGATTGAGTTGATGATTGATTTGATAGACTGACTTGATGATCTTTATTGAGCATGATTTGATTGATTGATGATCTTGATTGAACATGATTTGATTGACTGATGATCTTGATTGGACATGATTGATTGACTGATGATTCTGATTGAACATTGTGTTAGGGATAAATTTGATAGATTAATTGATGTAATGCTAATTTTTTTTCCATAATATGATTAGGAGGACCTTGATGTTCTTCAGTCTCGGGAGCATTTCCTGAAGATGTGGGATATGGTTCGTTAGTTGACGCAGGCTGATTTAGATATTATCGTGCGTTGTGGTTTGACATCATTGTTAGATATACCCCAGTATAGGATTAACAAGGATTTGCTGACTACTTTGGTAGAGAGGTGGCATAGTGACCACAACACCTTTCATCTGGCTACTGGGGAGATGATAGTTACTCCCGAGGATGTGTATTGTATCTTGCGGATTCTAGTGGTTGGAAAGATAGTTGTGTATGAAAAAGGAGAGCAGGGTAGGGTCGAGGCCTTGCATAGGATCTTCTGAGATGATCATGTTTCAGGATATTCGGTCCCCTAGCAAGAGATGATCATGAGATATGATCCTATACCATGTATTTTGTCTAGGTTCGTGGGAAAATTCTTTTGTCCTGACCACAGGTCAAAGGGATTATCGGTTGGCTGGGGTCATATACTAGAGCTTATGATGTTGGAAGGGACCAGCTATGCATGGGGCTCATGTATGTTAGCCCATTTGTATCATGATTTGCACCAGGTTGTTTATTGTGGGGGGGAGCCTCTCTTCTAGAGTTACACTATTGTAGATATGGGCGTGGGAGCATATAGTGATCACGTGGCTAGTGGGAGATAGACAGTGATCAACAGATAGACCTTATGTTTTTAGTTACATAGGTCCACTTGTTCAGCATAAGTTGGGAAAATTAGAGTATTGGAGATGTGCCTTAGATGATCTGGAGACCGTGACATGGCACCCTTACTTGGATTGTGAGGTGTGGATAGAGGATCAGATGGAGATGCCATACATGCTACTATCACGATACTTGATGGCACGAAAATGTTTTTATCATCGAGAGATATTTGTATATGCAGGTTTGTCATCAATTTGAACGAGTTCAAGGGATGCCTCAGGGGGTTGCCCATTATGCACAGTGGCAACAAGATGTGATAGAGTGGGGGCCATGCTTATCTTATGGTGCTGCTTGGATAGAGTATTATACATTGGCACTAGGTTTGTGGGATTATACTCCACAAGTTGCAGATGTAGGGATGGAAAAGGATTATTCCAAGTATTTCTACACACATCCGTTTCTGCAGTTATCGAGTCCTGATGAGCCAGTTCCTCCATTTGATGATGATGACAGGGCACCACCTCAGGCATCGAGATAGAGAGGGGATGGAGAGGAGGAGGAGAGTGATAGTGGGGATGGAGGGGATGCGGATGGTGTCGATGGGGGTAGTGGTGGTGGTGACGATGATGGTGGTGGGGGTGGTAATGGCAGTGGTAGCTCAGGTGCAGGGACAACAGGTGTAGTTGGTTGTCACATTCTAGATTTTGTAGTTCTGAGACATATGAGGAGTATTGTCATGCCTCAGCCAATGATTCCTAGGATTCAGATTGGAGTCCCCTCTCATCAGCAGCAGGTGCAAATAGAGGCATTATAGGCACATATTCAGACTCTTTAGGGTTAATTAGTGCAGGCTCAGGCACAGGTTGGTCAGGTTTAGACACTGACAGCTAAGAGAGATGTAGCTAGATAGCAGGTACAATAGGTACATACACATGTTATCATACTTAATGCAGAGAGAGATGCTTTGAGATGATAGGTAGAGCAAGCCGATGTTATTACTAAGAGATTATAACAAGTTGCAATGGCTGCAGGTACAACAAATTTCCTTAGAGAGATCAGGCATACTGCTCAGGAGGCTTAGTTTTACAAGGGTAAATATCATGAGTTGGTTCCTCCCAAGTGGCAAGAGAGCTTTGCACCATCTCGATCTGTCAAGTCTCAGTCTCAGACTATTAGAATGGGTGTTACATAGCCATTTCCTGGAGATAGGTGAGATCCTGGTGCAGGTCTGTCAGGTGGAGGAGGTACTGGTTCTGTGATGCCAACATCGTCTAGGGGGAGCACGACATAGCTTTGGTTAGGGAAACATATTTTGATGTATGTTAGACATGATGTATACACTATTGTGACATTGGTGATGTACTTCTTGTGTTTAGACTTTACGATACAGTGCCACTTTTGTTATTGATGTATCTCATCATACCTTTGGATATCCTCGTACACTTTGACATTATGATTTTTGAGGTTATATGAAATGTGGTGATGATTATGATGTTAGAAACCAAGATCTGAAATGCAAACCAAAAAATACTTCCACAGGAGAAAAACAAAAAAGAAGAGATTGCATAAAGATGTGCAAATTGATATATTCGAAGTACAAAATAATTACAAGAGATAATTTTCTTTATAAAACCAAAGATGCATAAACCTAATCTTATCTTGAGCAAAAAGATAGCTCAGCAAGATAAGGATAAAACCTATAACTTAGGAATTAAATATGCCTAAGTAAACTTATGCAAAGTGTAATTGAATATTAATTACACCAACACCCCCCCATAAGTGCAACTTAGGGAGAAGCATATTATTATGCAAATGATGCGAGATGGGTCTCAACAATAAAGGCCTGATTAGGTACCCATTTACAAATGCAAAGAGAGAGAAAACCCAGTGGGAAAAACCCCCCTCAGTGAGACGAATTGTTGCAAGGAATCACTGGAAGAACTCTGATGAAGCAACACTGGAACCCCAAATCCGACAAGTAAGGAAAAATAAATCTATCTACAACTAAAACCAAAAAATGGAATCACAAATGTAACAATAGAACCAATGCCAAGGAACACTGGAAATTCACATACTGGAACAACCCTGGAATCCATAAGCAACAGTAGATGAAATGATGACAGAATCTGGAAACTGTGTATCTCGACGCTGATGCCAAACTATGACTAAAAATCTTCCATGGGAAGGAGTACCATGAAGACTCTGGAACATTAACCATAAAAACATGGCCCTCAAACTGAGAAGGATCTGAACCAATGCAAATCAAGAAACATAATCTCTCAGCTGAAGTGTGAACCGATGAATCCGATATGTGTCAAGCAATAGAAAAAATGTGGCCAAAAGAAACTAAGAAACCAGATAGACTCATGTGAGTTTCCATCAAAACAAGATGGAGATCAAAGTGAAAACTACACTCTAATCAGATTTATTATGCAAGAAACCCCCCTGAAGGAACTTTATCTCAGTTCATTTATTACAATAACCCAACGATTGTAAAAGGAGAGCATGATAAATATGCATAAAAATAAAATATAAATTGATGTAAGATCTATGTAGAGGAAAAAATCAGCTTTCCGATGCCGCAAAAATGACGAAAAAAGGATCACTGAGTCAAAAGATATGCCCTCCGAAGTGAAATCTGAGCATCTAACTTCAACTAGAAAAAAATCCCATCAAATAGAAAAATTTCTAAGAACAAACCACACCATCAGAAAATTGGGTTCTCTAGCTTTCCGGTGATATCTCGTTTCAAAAAATTCGCCTCCAGGATCAAAAGTTATGATGAAATGAAAAAAGGGCTATTCGTGGGCAAATCAGGGACTACACAGGCTAAACGGGCACAAATTTTCAGCTCCTGGGGGCTAGTGGTCGGTCCTCCATATGACCACACCTGTAAAAAGAGAAAAAAATAAAGTGCCGCCTAGAGGGTGGCGGTGAAGCGGACCATCGGTGGAGAAGGGGTGGTGCCGCTCAATGGCACCACCTGTTGGCAAGGAGCCCCTCGGGGGCTTTGATGTAATCGGGGGCCGAAGGAAAAGGTGCAGCGGTGGGTGAAGACAGCCGATGGCCAGGAATGGAACACCGACGGGGGTAACAAACAACAACTGATAGGGAAAAAATTGATGGAGAGGCTGATGGGACGGGCAGCCGGAGAAAGGACTGTCAACGACAGGGTACAGATGTACCAAAAATACAGTCCACAGAAAAAAATCAAAAACCCCATATAATTTTTTAATAAAATGCCTCATAAAATATTTTATGCCCAAAATTTTGAATCACCCAAATTTTTAATAAAGCCCCAATTTTTTTTTTTTGTAGAACATATAAAATATATATATATATTTTTATTCTACAATCGTACCCTATACCTGGCGGGCCGTACGAGCTGCTGGGTAAATTTTTTTTGCCTTGCGAACAATTGACGCTGAAATAGGGCATGTTATATGTCATTTTTCATCTCTTGGACGCTCTAGATCTGATGGAGAGGTCCGATTTGCCTGAAAATGCACCATAAGCTTCACAACTCCCAGATCTGATAGATCTTCAAACCCTCATAACTCTGGCATAAAATGTCGGATTCAGGTGAAACAAAAGTCCATCTTGACTTTTTCGACAGCCTTGAACTCGAAAATGAGCTCAGATTTCCTCCAACATGCACCGAAAGTGACCATGCAAGATCACCCAAATAGAGAGACAAACTCAAGGTATGAAACCCTTGAGGAATCTCGAATGAACTCTGCATTGAATCTCTCAAAAAATCTGAGAAGGGGCTGCAAATCAAGGCTCTGATACCATGTTAGAAACCAATATCTGAAATGCAAACTAGAAAAGCCTTCCATAGAAGAGAAAAAAGAAGAAGCAAAGATTGCATAAAGATGTGCAAATTGATATATTCGAAGTACAAAATAATTACAAGAGATAATTTTCTTTATAAAAGCAAAGATGCATAAACCTAATCTTATCTTGAGCAAAAAGATAGCTCAACAAGATAAGGATAAAACCTATAACTTAGGAATTAATTATGTCTAAGTAAACTTATGCAAAGTGTAATTAAATATTAATTTCACCAACATATGATCTATGTGTTGATATGATGATAGATGCCTATGATGCCCTTAATTTCCATGTCATGATGATGATTATGATATGCATTTAATTTCTATGTTATGATGATGATGATATGATATGTTATGGATGCAAATGATTTCTATGTTTATGATGATGATGATGTTATTTGATGGATGCATTTAATTTCTATGTTTATGATGATGATGTTATGATATGTTATGGATGCAAATGATGATGCAACTAATGTGTTATGATTCTGTGATTCTTTATGAATGATGTCTATATGATGATGTGGTGGATGCCATTATGTCAATGAAATGTGATGCATTGTATGTTTTTGTTCTTTTCTAATACAATTAAATGATGCAATGAATGGATGAATGTATGATGGATGAAATTGTGATTCTTTATGTGTATATGATGTTTATATGATGATGATCATGATGATTATGCAATGATGATTCTTGTGTGATGGTTTATTTGTGGGATGTATGCAACGATGATATGCTATGATAATGCAATGATGGAGGATTTTTATGGATTTATGCAAATGATGTTTTATGCTATGTGAAATGGATTTGATTATGTAATAATGATATGTGATGAAATGTGATGTTCATATTGATTATGTATAGATGCGATGCAAATGATGTGTGATGTTTTGTAATGATGAATTATGATTATGTAATGCAAATGATTATGCAGATGATTGTGTTCTAGGGTCTTAAGCTTAAATGAGTGAATCTATCCAACTTCGAAGAGTTGTGGGAAGGTTTCCATCAGTTGATTCTTTGTTAAGCTTTCACAAAACCTGATATATTTCCCAATTCTTTTGGAAAGCTGAAGAGACTCACTCATTTAAGCTTAGTGAACCACATTCCTAATGCCACTATATGAAATGATTTTGATTATGTAAATGAGATGCAATGCACATATTTTTGTGTTTTTTGATGCAAATATTATGATGTGATGTATGGATGAATGAATGATGTAATGTTTTCTTACTGTATGCAAATGATGATGCAATTGATATGTAACTAAATGAGAATGATGTTGTTTTGGCAATGTCAAGTGTACCCAATCCATTAATGCAAGAGATAATATCATTGTTGTAGCTTTGGAAACTCCATAAATACAAATGCAAACTAACATGGATGCAATCTACCCTAACCATGCAGATCTCATATGCAAAAGTTGTCATTCATAACAACCAATTTGTCATGTTTGTTATCATCATTGGGCCTTTAAAATGTTGAAAGTGAGTACAAGCATCGATGGTAAATTTAGACCATGATGACCTGAGTACTACTTCCATGATGTTTGATAGTGCAAGTTAACACAAACATCTAAGTATAATTAAACAGAGATGACTTGAGTATTGCTTGCATAAATAGACAAGAGTTAACCGGTTTCCTATGCAAATTCAAAATGTCATCAATGATACTTTGTAGCACACATCTCATGATAATTTGCACAACAATAATGATCAACTCACAGACATTAGACAAAGAAAAATCATACTCCTTCCTGGCTCCTCTAGTTTGATACATCATCAAGGGGCTCCAGAGATATGATAACAAAAATCCAAGTACAACAATTGAACATTTGTGTTTAACGTGATAAACCCATGATTCAGAAAGAACATCACCCATTTGAAGTTCACTTTTGATTTGATTTGGCTATTTTGATTTGGGTGTTCGATGAATTTTTGTTTGTGTGATTGATGTTCAATGTTGAGTTGCACTATGATCATTGCTTTGGATTGTGTTTGCCCCACTGCTGTTTGTCTATTGGTTTAAGCTTAAAGTTTATTTTCCCCCAGTGAGTTCAAGATTTTTCCCCTAGTCTAGGGTGAGACACGACCACAATGCCAGGATATGTACAGGGAGCTTTCCGAGGATAGGCAGATGGATTGGAAAAAGTGAATGGAGAAAGTGAATGGTTGACATGCTCAAATAGATGGAAAAGCTAACCTATCAAAAATAGCACCTGTTGCCAGGTTTTCACTACTTGTTTTTATTGCACTTTTTTAGATTTTTAGATTTTTTTGTTCTTTTGATTTTTCACTTTTTTTGTCTCTTTTTCCATTTTTTTTTGAATTTTTCTAATTTTTTGATTTTTTTTGTTGTTACCAAGATGCTTGTTTTCCAGGTTTTCATGAGGGCAACCATTTTTTCAGGACATTTTCTGATGTTTTTTTTTTTGGTATTTTTCAGGACCTTTTTCCGATGCATTGGATGATTTAGGTGTAGAACTTCTTGAGATGCAAGTTGTTGAGGGGTTCATCAAACAAATACCCTTCTGGTGTGGACAATTGATATGCTCCTGATATGAAGGCTAGCACAATGACAAAGGGACCTAGCCAGTTTGGTTCAAATTTCCCCTTCTTCTCTCGATCTTGTTGATTGCGGGGATTCTCTTTCAAGACTAAATCGCCAACTTGAAATGTTCTAGGCTTTACTTTGTGGTTGTAGCTTCTGGATATCCTCTACTGATATGATTTTAGGTGATCCACTACATGCTAACGATGCTCATCCAAGAGTTCCAATTCCTGTAACCTAGACACTTTGTGATCCTCACATGAAATGATCCCTTTTAGTGACACCCAGAGTGATGGTAGTTCAACCTCAATAGGTAGAATAGCTTCTGATCCATAGACTAAAGAATAGGGTGTAGCTCCTGTCGGGGTACGTATGCTAATTCTGTAAGCCCATAGAGCAGGGTTTAGTTGCACATGCTAGTCTTGTCCAACATCATTGACAATTTTCTTCAAGATATTTAGGATAGTCTTGTTTGAGGCCTCTACTTGTCCGTTTCCTTGAGGATAATTTGGTGTAGAAAACTAATGCTGGATGTGAAATTCCTCACAAAGTTCTTCAATGTCCTAATTTTTGAAAGGTTTTTCATTGTCAGTGATGATGGATTGAGGGATGCCATATCTACAAATGATGTAGTTCAAGATGAAGGAGGATATTTGTTTTCCTATGATAGTGGTTAGAGGGACAAATTCAATCCATTTCATGAAATAATCAGTGGCTGTGATAATGAACTTGTGTCCATTTGATGAAGATGGATGAATCTTGCCTACGAGGTCCAATCCCCATTGAAAAAAGGGCCATGTTGATGCAAAAGGGTGAAGTTCTTGCACTAGTGCATGGATGATATTGCCATGAATCTGACACTTTTGGAATTTCTTGATGAACTGAAAAAAATCCCTCTCCACAGTCGGCTAGTAATATCTTAGACGGAGGAGTTTCTTAGCTAGGGTTAAACCACTCAAATGAGTTCCACAAACACCTTCATGTACTTCCTGTAAAGTCATTTCAGATTCGTCACGTTCTAGACATTGGAGGAGAGTTCCGTCAAGACCTCATCGATAGAGGACATCCACGATAAGGGTGTTCCGGTCGATTTGGTGAATAAAGTTTTATTTTTTATTATGGGATAGGTCAGGAGGGAGGGTGTTATCTTTTAGGTACATATAGATTTTCTCATAGTGGGAAGTGTCAGCCTTAGCTAGATGGTAGATAACTTGGGAGTCAGGGTTTTCATAAGATGGGTTGAACAGTTGTTCCACCATGAACTCATAACGGGCTTGTTTCTCCAGAATCTACAAGAGAGAAGTGATGGTCACCAAGGCATCAGTGGATTTGTTGTCGCTTCAAGGAATCTACTCAAATATTATTTCCATAAGGTAATTTTTGAAGTCATCAACCATTCTTTTGTAGGGCATCAACTTGTCATCCTTTGTTTGATAGTCATCATTTACCTGATTAATGACTAGTTGTGAATCCCCATAGACATGTAACTCTGTGATCTTCCACTCAACTGCTACTTTGATTCCAATGATCAAGGCTTCGTATTTGGCTGCATTGTTGGTGCAAGGGAACATCAGTCTATAGGAATTGGGAATGGTATGTCCTTGTGGCCAGATAAACAAGATTCTGACTCCTGATCCATGTTGTGTATAAGAACCATCAAAGTATAAGACCCATTGTTATGTGGACACCATTAGGACATCATCATCTACAAACTCAATGTTCATTGGATGATTGTCTTGTAATGGTGCTTCAGCTAACTAATCTGTAATTGCTTGTCCTTTGATTGCCTTTCTCTCAACGTATTGGATGTCAAATTCACTCAAGATCATGACCCACTTAGCCAATCTTCCAGTTAGATTAGCTTTCCTAAGAAGGTATTTCAGGGGATCTATCTTGGCTATTAACTTGATGGTATGGGTGAGCATATAATGTCACAATTGTTGGGTAGCAAACACTACTACCAGACATGCCTTTTCAATGAAGGTGTAATTGATCTCATAGCCATTTAAGGTTTTGCTGATATAATAGATTGCCCTTTCTTTTCCTATTGAATCCTCTTGTGCTAACAAGGTTCCCAATGATATTTCAGTTGTTGCTATGTACAATAAAAGTGGCTTTCCTTCTACTGGTGGTATCAATACAGGTGGACTCATTAGATAGTGTTTCAATTGATTGAAGGCTTCTTCGCATTTTTCATCCCATCAGAAAGATACATTCTTGTGGAGCAAGAGGTTGAAGGGGTGAGTTTTGTCAGCCAGTTGTGTGATAAACCTCTTGATAGATTGGAATCTTCCTTGCAAGAATTTGAGTTGGCTGATGTTTTTAAGAGGAGGCATCTCCATGATGGCTTTGAGCTTTGCAAGGTCTACCTGAATTCCTTTAGCCAACACAATTTACCCCAAAATTTTATTTGATGTTACACCGAATACACATTTCTTGGGATTTAGTCTCACATTGAACTTCTCCAATCTAGTGAAGATTTTATCTAGAATTTCTAGGTGTCCTTCTCTGGTGTATGACTTAACTAACAGATCTTCCAAAAAGTCTTCCATGAAAGTATGCATCGTATCATGAAAGATGGTGGTCATTTCTCTCTAATATGTGGCTCCAACATTTTTCAACCCAAAAGGCATTACATTCCAGTAGAAAGTTCCCTAAGGACATGTGAAGGATGTTTTGTCTTGATCCTTAGGTGCTATCTTTATCTAATTATACCCTGAAAATATATCCATAAGTGAGAGCATTTCATGTCCAACATTCAAGTCTATGATGATGTCAATGTTAGGTAGAGGAAAATCATATTTTGGGAAAGCTTTGTTGAGATCTCTGAAATCTATGCAGATTCTAATGCTTTTGTCAAGTTTGGAAACAGGTACGATATTTGATATCCACTCGACATAGTCAATAGGTCTGATAAATCCCACATCCAGTAGCTTCTTCAATTCTGCTTTTACCAATAGGGCAATATGCGGATGCATTTTCCTTAATTTTTGTTTGACCAGTTTTACTCCTATTGGTAGAGATAGGTGATGCATGATGAGTTTTGGATCAATCCCTGGCATGTCAACATAAGACCAAGCAAAGTTGATTTGTCTTTCTATGAAGAATTTGATGAATTTTGGTTTCTCTTGATCTATCAAGGATTCTGCTAGATGGACCATCTTTACTATTTCTTCATTGCCACTATTGATAGACTGGGTAGGTTCAATCAATACTTTAGATTGTTCTTGAAAGTGTTTGGGGAGTGTGTAAAATCTTCCATCCTTCAACACCTCGGAGAGGTTTTCACTGTTAGATATGCTCTTTCTTTTTACTTTTTCTAGATCTAATACTGCCATTGAATTGTTTTCACCATCAGATCTATTCCTTGTATTATTCATTTTGCAGCTAGAAAACTTGACACTCTCCCGGTTGGAAGCTTTGTTATGATGTTCAATGGTGGTATTTGTTTCAGGATTGGAAGAATAGAGGAAGTTGACAATGGCTTTGTCGTTTGAAAAGAGGGGGATATCAGATGGCTCAGTTTGATCCCAATATATTAGTTTATGATGTACCAGGGGTAAGGAGTCATTAGATTGGCTAAAGTCAGATGCAGTAAGAGTCTTGATGGTAGTGTATTCATATTTTCCAATAGCAAAATCGATGTCTATAAGGTAAATCTCCTCTGAATTATCCATTTCACTCCGAGTCTGATCATCGTCACTGGAATCATCAATGTGTAGTGATCCTATTTCAAGTGGTCTATATCCTGAACTTTCACCCTCCTCACATATGGGTGTATACTTTTGGACTACATCAATTTCCTTATCATGACAAGACTCTTCAGATAATGAATCCCACTCATACTCATTTGAATCAGTTTCATGAGCGTCACTAGCTTGTAGTTGTAGGATTCTTTCAACAACTTGTTGTCTGGTTTCTTCTCTGGATTCTTCTCTATACCCCAATCATGTTTTATATTTGGCTTGCATTGTGACAGGTTGTATCGGTTCTATGATTCCTTCTTTCCTTTTACCGATAGGACCTTTTCTCTCGTATCCCATCTTTTCCATGATTGTCTTTCCTTTTCCATATTGCTCTATTTGTACACTTGAGGTGGATGTTTGTGATGATTCTTCATCTTTGTACAACTAGTTTAAAACCTCTTTATCATCTGACTCATCCACTAATGTGCCTGCTCTTACAAAGGTTCCATCAAATAGTGTGGTTGATTGTGATGATTGTTGTCTAGATGTTGATGGCTATCCATATGACTTTGGAGAAGATGAAAGTTGTGATAAACATAAGGATTGCTGAAATGAGTATTCCCCCATGCCTTTTTCTTTCAATTGGATCTTGGTTGCTAGTTTTGATAAGGATTCGAGTTGACCTTGATTTTGTGGAGTATAATATGAAGTACTTTCTTTATTTGAGAGATTGGCATCACTGACATCCTTATCCTTTGATTGGTCTCTTTTCTCAACCTATTTTGACAAGGCATTTAATTTTTTCCCTTCATTTGATAAACCCTGAGTTGGAGCTTCCCTATTGTGTGGTACAAAAGTATCTTGGGCAGTCTTGAGGGTGTTACAATATTGGGGGTTGTTCGAGTCAGTTGCAATAGTGATTTCCTGTCCATTGAACGGGAACTTCAAACACTAGTGATATGTGGATGGTACTGCTTGCATGTCATGAATCCAAGGTCTCCCCAAGAGTATGTTGTAGGTTAGCTCTTTGTATAACACCTGGCATACTATATCTCTGACAATTGGTCCCACTTGAATGGGTAGCACTATCAATCCTTGTGAAGATCTCTCCTCGTCATCATATGCTTTTATTGTGATTTTCCTTGTAGGATCAATAGCATTTTCTAAATAGCCTAGTGCATGGACAAGTTTCAAAGTACAAATATTCAGGCCAACTCCTCCATCTATTAGGACACGTTTAATGTGGTGCTTGTGGATTAGGACCTCAATGTGTAGGGAAATGTTGTGGGGATAATTGACAAATACATCATCATGTTTAGAAAAAGAATTAGTGTGGTGCAGTCAAATGTCCTACCATAGTCTAGAATTGGAAAACCTCTAGATTGTTTGGTACTGTGGTGGCAACTAGAGCTTGTTCCAAGATATCCTTGTGAGTGGGTGAGATATTGAGAAGTTCTAATATGGATATTTGCACGGGTATCTTCTGCAATTGATCCACTATGTTATATTGGGTGGTAGGGATAACAATTGATTTGGACGTAGAAGGGGTAGCTCCTTTCAATGTTACCTTGGCTTGTCCCTGTGTGATTGCATTGACAGGTGTGTTGTCTTGTTGCTCTTTGATTTTGATAACATTGATTTGATGTGAGGTAGTGTCAACATCATGGTGACGATTTTCAATTTCAATGATGTTTTGCTCATGTTCAATGGTGTTATCACTGGTTAAGTTATCATTTGCAATAAGATCTAATTTGTCATGGGTTGGATCATCAACCACCTCAATATGCAAAATAGTGGTGTCATAGACATAGTTTATATTTTTTCCCTTGTTATTTGATGACGAGGACTCTCCTTTCTCATAGTTTGGTAGAGGGTTCTTGAATGCCCCATGATCATTGTTTGTTTGAGGTCCTTCTACAAATATTGTTCTGTAGTCAATTAAATCTTGTATCAAGTGCTTCAACTGCATGCAATTGTTGGTTTTATGTCCCTTGTTGTGATGAAATTCACATAAGTGAGCATCATTCCACCATGAAGGCTTAACTTGTGGTTCCCAATTTTTTGCCTCTAGTAACATTATGAATTTAGCTTCGATAAGTTCCTTTAAGGTTGATTCTGACGATTGTCCCAAAGGGGTGAACCTCCTTCAATTTGTTTGATATGATGATTTTCTAATCCAACATTACCTTGATTGTTGCTTTGGTTGACGTTTTGGTTGTTGTCTTGGTTTTTTCTTTGGTTGTTACCTTGGTTGTTGCTTTGGTTGACGTTTTGGTTGATGTCTTGGTTGTTGCTTTGGTTTTTTCCTTGGTTGTTGCTTTGATTGTTGGGGGGATTGTTATTTTTATTAGTTTTGGCAGTGGCTACAGTTAGGTTGAATACAGGTTTTACATTTTTAATTTCAACTATACCATCGTTTTTTCCAACATTCTTGTTTCGTTGCCAAAACTTGGGTTTTTCACCACCATTGTAATTGTTGGAGGGGTTTGATGAGTTTTTTTCATTGTATATCTTGATGAATCCTCTCTTGAATAAAGCCTCTTCGATTTTAATCCCATTTTCAATCAATTTTTTGAAGGTTGGGAGACATTGTAATTCCAATCTATAACTCATCTCATCATTGAGGTTGTCAATAAAGATTTCTATCTTTTCCTTTCTAGGTATGGGATGAGAGTATCGTGCAAATAACCTTCTCCATTTTTGCAAGAATACAAGGAATGATTCACCCTTCTTTTGTTTCAAGTTACAAAGATCTTTCATGGTGATGTCATGTTGGATGTTGTAAGAAAATTGAGTGATGAACTTGTTGACTAATTCCTCAAAGGTGTTAATTGGTGGGGTGAGTTTGGAGAACCATTCAAGACAATGTACACCTAAGATTCTTGGGAATAATCTCATCACATATGTTTCCTCATATGCAAATTCAAGACTCATGGTCCTAAATTCCCTTACATGGTCTATCAGGTCAGTTTTTCCATTGTATTTGTCGTACTTTGGGAATTCACAATGTTTGGGAAAGGGGTTCATGCAGATACTTTGATCAAATGGATAAGGACAAATGTCTTGTATCAAGTATCATTTCAAGGTCCCCCTTTTCATATCAAGAATTTGTTGTTGAAGGTTCTTCATTTGGTGAGTTAGAGCAACCACTTGTTCAGGATCATTTTTGGGCTTTTTGGGTGGTGCTTTCAATTGATTCACATCAAATTCATCCAAAAATTTGGCACCTTTTTTAGCTAGCATAAGAAGGTATTTTTCCTCATCTCTTTCAAAAATATTTTCTAAACATTTGTGGAAATTAGGGTCTTGTTCAACATGTTGTATATCTTCTTTAGTTATTTCTTCCCCTTCAGTGTAGTTGAGTCCATGAAAAGGATTCTCTTCAGCCTCCGCCGTGGTGTTTTGTGTTTCACTGTTTTCAGTTTCGGTGTTTTAAGTCTTAATGATGGGAGTTTCAATGGTTGGAATTTCAATGTTTGGAGTTTCAATGGTTGGGGTTTCAATGTTTGGCTCTTTAATGTTTTTATTTTCGAGTCCTTTTTCCTTGAGTTTTGTTTTTGTAACCTTCTTTGAATGGGCATACAAGTGTTATAGTTTAGACTAATATTTGATCTAAGTTTTGGAAAAGTACCAAGGATTACAACTAAGTCAAATAGAATGAAAAATTCTAATGAGACTACGTTTGATTTGACTATATAGCTTTGTTTCATGATGAGAGGATGATAAATCCTGATGATGAAACTAGGCTTAATAATCAAAGGTGTGATAAATTTGATGATTTTGGTACTTTGAGATGTTAGATCTTGGTTTAGGTTAGAAAATTCCACTTGTAGAGGTCAATTTTAACAAGTTTAGATTCTAAGGTACCTAAGGAATGATTTTGGACTTGAGAAAGTTTTTGAAATTTTGGTTCAAACCATGAAACAGGAGAAAAAATTTCTTCCTATACGAGATACTCAAATCTCTGGAAAATTATTGGATTTTGACAATAATAAAATGAGTACAAGTTGGGATTGTTCTTTGAAGCTCTTTCATAGAAATTGAAGACCAACCTCTCTCTAAATTTGTAGAGTGTTGAGGGACATTTTTTATGCTCTCTTGGACTAAGAACTTTGGACTTGGGCTTCCGGATTTTAATCTTTCATGAGATCATTTGATAAAGCACATGTTCAGACTATGTTGAACTTAAGGAATGGTTGAACACTGCTGAGGATTCCCAAGATGAAACTGACTGTCAAACAAGAGATGAATCTAGGTCACTGGTTTTGTGGTCTACAAACTATGCCAAAATAGAGGCAAATTGTGCCAAAACAAAGGAAAATTGCACCAAAAGAGAGACAAACTGCACCAAAATAGAGGCAAACTGCACCAAAATAGAGCAAAACTGCACTAGAACAGAGGCAAACTATGCTAGAACAGAGGAAAATTGTGCCAAAACAAAGGCAAACTTTGCCAGAACAGAGGAAAACTGTGCCAAAATAGAGGAAAACTGTGCCAAAACAAAGGAAAAATGCACTAGAAAAGTTACAAGATATGCCAAACTAGAAGAATAAGACCGTTTCTTGGAAGTTTGTTTGATTCTTCAGATTTTTCGGTTAGAGACTTGGTTGTTTTGATGAATTTTTTTTCTGAATCAAGGTTTCACTTTCAACATGTGATGTTTGTGATTGAAATTGGTTTTGAAAACACTTTAATAAAGACACATCAAGCAATGTACAATCCTAAGGCTGTGAAAGACTATATTCTTTTGGATTCCACGTGGGTTTTACCCCAACCACACTTATTCTTAGTGGATGAATTCAGAAGCTTGGCCACACGGGCTCCCCCTTACAATGCACTCGCTTCTTAGGTCAACCAAGCTTCCAACCCCCACAAACTCTCATGGTAGGCTAATCATCTCTACTAAAAACTGCGAGAATGTGGATGCCTTTGCAACGACTATTGTTGCACCAAAGAATAGATAAAGGTTTTGGCCAAACTATAACAAGGGTTTTAGTACAGACATTCTGTTTGTGGGGGATAATCCATGTGGCAAGAGACCATTGTTTCCCTTCTCGTCGACACTATCCTCTTGATACTGTCCTTTGTTCTAGTATCCACATTTATATACCGGTTGGAAGTTGCTTGGATTTAGCGTGTTACTGGTTGGGTCTTTCCATTGGGTGATTACTTTTTCCCACAAGTTAGGCCCTCTAAGATAAAAAAAAGCAAGCAAGTATACATGTAGTTCGATCAATCTTTATTCCACAGGAATAAAGATAGAACACATGTTATATACTCCACTCACACTCATGGATAAACATGAATGGGTCTGGCTTTTTGGTCACCCAGTTAAGGGGAGAGCATATGCCTACCATCCATCAAGCACAAAAGACATGGTGTTCATTAACCTTTTAATTAAGCTATGTTCCTAACTTAACCAAAAGGAAACAATTAAATCACTTCCAACCCCTGCACTATGTCAGTAGTTTATGTTTGAGCATTTGACAACGAATCTGGGAAACCTGCAAAACAAAAACATAGAGTATTAGCCTTTGGATTTGGTGAAATAGGGAAACTACAAAATGTGCCAGAACAAAGACAAAATGCGCCGATATGGAAACAAAATGTGCCAAAACTCATGCAAACTATGCCAAAACTCATGCAAACTGCACTAAAACTCCTGCAAACTGTGCCAAAACTCCTACAAATTGTGCCAAAACTCATGCAAACTGTGCCAAAACTCCTGCAAACTATGCCAAAACTCATGCAAACTGATCCAAAACTCATGCAAACTATGCCAAGACAAGTGCAAACTATGCCAAAACTCCTCCAAACTTTGCCAAAATAGGTGCAAACTACGCCATAGAAACAACAAATTGCTCCATAGAAACAACAAACTGCACTAAAACTCTCACGTCTGAACCTGCGAACATAAATTTTTTAGAATGTTAAAAAAAATGGAGCAAGGCCCCACGGTGGGCGCCATTTTGTGTGTGTGTGTGTGAAATGTGTGAAGTTAGTATCAACACAAACCTTAATGAAATGAATTATATTAAAGATTCAAAGCAAAGAAGTTACTCTAAATTGCAATTTAACAAATCTTTTAAGAATATCTCATTTTCCTCTATTCTTAATGATTCCTTTAACCTTTTGGCCCTGAAATTTCTATGTGCACAAAGGCTATAAGAATGACACTTAAGAAACGAGATTAATATTTAACATGCAAGCTAATTAAATTCCTACATGAAACTATATGATAAGAATGATGATGGATCCTATGATGAATGAATGATGATGATTATGATGAATGGAAAAACGGTGGTGGATACTATGGTAGTAATCTATATGATTCTATATATGATTCTACATATGCTCAAATGCAAACTATTAAAATGCTAATCTAAAATGCAACTATGATGCAATGGAGGACATAAAATGTAACTATGAAGCAAAGTGTTATTCTAAGATTTAACTATGATGCAAAAAATGATGTAAAAAATAATTATAAGACTCCAAAGTGCTCACAAGCTCAAATGATATTCCTGCATGATAACTCTATTCAAAAGTGGATGCAAAATACAATGCCAAAGGGTTGTATTTATAGCCTTTTCCAAGCATCTAGTGAAGTGGCAATGATCAACGGTCTAGATTCAAACAAGAATAATGGATGGTGGAGATGGAGAGAATCAAGATGTTGTCCCCTTGACCAAAGACAACATGCCATTTGGATGGAAGAATCTCTTGACCAATGTGCAACATGCCATTTGGATGGAAGAATCAGGTGTGGGAAGAAAAGACCATGTGCTTTTAAAATTGGTGGAAGTGTGTGAGGAATAAGCCATGTGCTTTTAAAATTGGTCGAAGATAATTCTAATTAAAAATTAGAATTATTTAATTTCATGTGACCTTGGTGAGGTGGCACAAAAAGTTGTAGACATGTGCTTGAATTCCTAATCGAGATTAGTGAAGATTAATTAAATAAAACAAGCTTAGGGAAATTTGTTTATTTAATTAATTTAGAAGAATATGATTTTAGATTTGGAGAATTAGAGAAGGGTGAACAATATAAATAAATTGAGAATTTATTTATACGTAGTCGAATATTAATTAAATAACTATTACTTAATTAATCACTAATGCATTTGACTGCAAAATACGACGAAACTGTCAGACAAAATATGTAAAATTCGATGTTCGTCGGGTGCTTGTAAAATTTGATGTGTAATTTCCAATTGTTTCGAAAGTTTATCCCCGACGTCCGTCGAAATATCGACGAACCTGGTGTTCGTCGAAATGTCGGCTATTATTTTCGTCGAATGTTCGACAAACATGAAAAATTAAAAAAATCAAATTGTGGCCGACATAAAGGAAAGTGAGTTCGCGCCTGATGTATTGCGACAGTGTTTTGCTCTACTTGAGACAGTTTGTGGAGAACTACAGACGATTTTCCTAGGAAAAATCAGAAAAAATTCAAGAAGATATCACCAGGTTGAGGATAGTCATTGTCTTTTTGCAGAATTCAGTAAGTCAGATTTGTAGTTCCAGGTTTGAAAATCATATTTTAAAGCAATATCTCATCAGATTTCATTTGTAGGGGTTTTGAGAATTTCATGTCCAGATTTTGTTGTG